>WBMZ01001777.1:0-18042 GCA_013400975.1 Atrichornis clamosus | reverse complement strand
ACGGCCCTGCCCTGCCGCATGGCTTCCCCGGCGGCGGCGGGGCCCGGCGCCGCGCTGCCCCCGGCCGCGGCGCGCCGAGACTTCTACTGGCTGCGCTCCTTCATCGCCGGAGGTGGGTGCCTCGGGCGGCGGGCAGGCGGAGGTCACTTTCGTGTCACCGTCCCCGGTAAAACTGCTGCCGGGTCTCGTCACTCGGGGAAGCAGGGGGCTCGCTTTTCCTTTTCCCCTGTTGGACCAACTCGGGTGGCGCAGTGCACGCCAGTGACTCGCACGTGTGTCAGAAGCAGCGAAGAGCACCGGCCAGCCGCCAATTAAATGTTCCCAGAGCCCAAACCCTCGTTAGGGTACTCGGGGAGGGCAGGTTATCCCTGTCCCTAAAGCGTTGCGGCTGCTGTTGGGAGAATGAAGATGGTGTGTTGTGGTGAGGCAGCCTGGCAAACACAACGCCACATTAGTAACTTGTTAGAGGAAAAAGCCTGTTTATTCTTCCTGTAGGGTGTTGTCCCAGCTGCCTTATTTGCTGAGGGTAGGAGGAGGTTGTGTTTATGTCAGGTTTTTACATCACGCCGCACTCGCTGTTGGATCTCGCTCGCTGAAGTAGCGCAAGGGTACGCGCCAGACCCGTAGCCCACCCCTTGGGGAAGGACAGCAAGGGCTGTTTTCCTCAAAAGGGAAGGAGGAAACAGGATGGAAAACTCTTGAGTAACTTTCAGCAAAGTTCTTTCTGCTGTGAACTCAGCAGGTGAGACAGACAGTGGCCTGCGTTTTTGTAAACAGGAAAAGTAGCTTATACATTTCATTAAGACTTTAAGGGCTTTGTAGCATCTAATAGAAGCTGTCTACTTGTCACTGGCGCTTTGTCTCAGTTCCTAACTGAGTTAAATACATTAGAAAAATCCCTTATTTAACTGCTGACATAAAGAACGTTTTGCATCCTGTCACTTTTCTGTTTCCCTCTTGGAAAGGTGTTGCAGGATGTTGTGCCAAAACAACCACTGCACCACTGGATCGAGTAAAGATTTTACTGCAAGCTCATAACCACCATTACAAACATCTAGGTAAGATGGCTGCTGTATCTCCAATTTTTGGTTTTAAATGTGATGTGTATGGTTTTAAATGCAATGTGTATGGTTTGGGTATGTTGATTTATTCAATGATGAGGCTGATAAAAGAGGTGCTAATCAGACAGAAGGATATATCTGTCTGGTTAGGCTCTGTGCCATGTTTTGTTACTGTTTGAAAAGAATAACAAAACCCTGTGTAAGTTGTGGTAGCAGTTGATGTGTTAGAGATTGAGATGTCAGAATAATCCTCAATAAGTCATGTAAGAGCTAGGCTTGATCTTGCCCTTACAGAAACCAGCAGGAGATTGGTAATCACAGCTTCAAAGCTTGTATCATTTTAGTAAAAACTGTACTGCAGTGGTTGCCAGTTCCCAGGGTCTGTGGGGGTTCCTGCTTTTCAGACAGTGGCATGGCTGATGGGAATTGGAGATAGCAGTGGGTTTCTGCCTGGTGTAAGGTGCAGGTGATCTGTATTCAGCATCTGTATTGCATCACGGTGAGAGAGCAAACTCAGTGTTCAGAACTGTTCCCTGTGGGCGGTAACAGTGCCCTCTTGCGCAGAGTATTTGAGGCACTTATGTCATATGTTACTGAAATATGTCAGGACTTTTGCTCCAAATTTTAAGTCTTACAGTTGTCAAGGGAAAAAAAGTATTTTTGAGTTGGCTGATTTTGCATGTAATTATACTTGGTTTGAACTTAGACATTAAAGATAATATTTTTTAAGAGATGGAAAAATAAATATTGAAATAAAATTCAGTGGATATATATTCACTTTACGGTGGCAAAAGGGGAAGCACAAGTAATGTGTTTTAGTAACACAGACACATAAGTATACACTCAAATCTACAGTCTAAGAAATAATTGGTTTGACTGAGATTTTAAATCCTCCTTTTCGATTTGCTTTGTACTGTGCCATAATTGGCAAGTAAAATCTTATGTTCTTCCCTATTTTGGGTGTCAGATATGCTGATTATTTGAAATGTGTCTGACTTAAATGTGGGTCCATGTTACATGTAGGCAAAAAAAGAGAATTCTGTGGACGAGGTACCTGTAAGTGCAGAGGCACGATGGGGCAGTCCATTGAAATCCACACTAGGTGTTTTTATGCTGTTGCTCTTGGAGTTTTTGCCATGTGGATCTTGGAGCATGTGTTCTAAGAAATAAAAACAGTAACTCCTTGCAGGACAGAGAGAAATTGTAGTCATGGCATAGGTACGTTCAGAGGCATGTAATAAGCATGATGTCTTAAAAATAAATATACTTTAGAATATGTAATATATTTATATACAAGGAGATATTAACAAGGTGCAGTAATCTAGTCATATTCTTAGAACCCTAGAAACTAATATTTGTTTTATCTAACCTTCAAATGAGAGTTTGTCAGCTCTTTTTTTCTGTCTGAAAGCAAGACCAATGTGTTTTTCATGTTCACTCTTAGATTTAGTAGTTGCATATGGATGAAAACTGTTTGACTGTCACAGTTTATTCCTTTTAAAAAAAGCTAGAAAGTCAACTCAATAGCAGTTGTACATAACTAATGTTTCTAGTAAAACTATAGGTTTTGCCCAAACTCTGTGTGATCTTGCATTATTTCCCACCTATTAAAAGGGAGTAGGATTGCTTGTTGCAACAACACTAAGACAGAGTGTGAGATGTTCAGTGGGAGTCTTCAGCATGTTTACTTGATTTCTTCAGTGATGGCATTTAATCTGTAATTTAGTATGTAGCAGTATCAGATTGTTTTCCCATGGCTTTACACCTTAAAGTATTTATTCATTTATTTAGAATGGACTGAATTTCAAGTCAGCCAGTTTCTTCCCTTCTGTTGCTGGCAATAGCTGCTGGGGGGGGTGGGGGTAGTGGCATCTGCAGTAGAGTTGCTCACAGTCCAGGCAGGTCCTGGGGCCTGAGTGTATGAATTCAGAGAGGTTCACAGAGTCTGAGGTGAGAAAGCTGATAAAAGTTAACCTCAAGCCTCTCCCTTCCAGCAGTGTTTGGGCGGTGAAAGTGGATTTTATGCTCTCCATAGTTACATGAGCAACATGATGCAGCCTTAGTTTTATATGCTTACTTTCTTATTGTCAGTAGTATTTGCTTGATTTTTTTTTTCCCCCCTTCCCTTCTTTTTGTATTGGTGCAGGAGTGTTTTCTACGTTGTGTGCTGTCCCCAAAAAGGAAGGTTACCTTGGGCTGTATAAAGGAAATGGGGCAATGATGATTAGAATCTTTCCGTATGGCGCTATTCAGTTTATGGCATTTGACCAATATAAAAAGGTAGTTGAATTTATTGTGGAATTAATTTTATCTGAATCTACGCATTAAAAATGTCAGGGCAACGGTGAAATGTTTTGCAGTGTTGCTTAAGGAAAAAAATGAAACATCTTATGTTGGGATTCTTAATCCTTGATGGATAGAAAAACTTGAAAGTCTATCTGGGTATAACTGTTGTATTTGACCTGACAAATTATTATGTCAGACAGTAGATAAAAATGACCTTGAAGAGAAGATGCTCATTTCTGTGTTCTACGAGATTTGTGGATTCATTTCTGCTTTCCTGCATTTACCTTTTTATAATAAATCCTTGTAACATCTCTTAGAGATCAGCTGTTAGCATGAACATGTTTTTAAACACTGCTGTTTTTGATGAAAAATACCATTTTGCTGTTAATGATGAGAAATTCCATGTTTGAAAGCTCAGATTTAGTACCTAGACAAGTAAACTGTATGCTCTTTACAGAAGACAGTGAGATTGTGATTCCCTTACCTAAGAGTAAATTTCAGAAGACTGATACAAATAAGGGACTGTAATGGGTTTCGTAGGGTTTTTTCTTTCTTCTGTTATCATAAATGCTCTTGATCTATGAATTTTTCTATGTAGTGTGGAATAAAAGACTGCATGCTGTGCTTTATGATGAAATGATTTATGAATCTGTAATTTCAAGAAACCAGTTAGCATCGTAGCAGTTTCTTTTACCTATTAATTGACTAGATTTTGCATGGATATGTAAAAGAAAAAAATTCTTAAGGGAGAAAGATATGAAATTATCTTTATAGCTGAGAGTGCTTCTTAAATAGTCTTGGTTATTTGATAAAAGACTGGAAACTAATTTCTAACTTCCTTCCAGGCTGTAATGTAACTTAGCAAGTTATTGCTGTGAAACGTTTGTCCTATTTTTCTCTTCTCCTTTTTATTTCTCATTTTTCTCTTTTCTTTTTCTTTTTTTCTTCTAATACAGTTAATATCTTTATAGGAGTGTTTCACATGGTGTGCATGTAAGAAAAATTGACTCTTCTCACTTTTCAACTTTGCTCAGTGTCCTTTGCTCTCTACAAGGCTAGTATTCAGTTTGCCTTGTTTGACACACTTTAATGATAACTAAATAAACAATCTAGTTTCTGAAGTGAACAGTACAAATACTTTCAACTCATTGTTTTGCTTTGTCAGTAGAATTTTAGCACTTTCATGTTTTTAATAAGAAATTGGAAACAGCAGCAATGTTAAAAAAATTCTGTTAACAGTAATTAAGTGCTCTGGATTGATTTTGTAGCATTGTAAACTGCTTGGAATTGCTACAGAGTTTGCACTAATGTGCTAATAAACTGTGTTTCCCTGTATTTTCTGATGTGTGACTATTGTAAATGTTCTTCATTGTGTAGGTAATAAAGAAACAACTTGGGATTTCGGGGCATGTGCATCGATTGATGGCTGGATCCATGGCAGGTATCGTTTTGTACTTGGATTTCAGACATGCCTTTGCTGAAAAGTTAATATTTATTTAGAGGATGATTTGATGTGTTGTCAGGTCAAACTGTTGCAAATTTGTATTAAGCAAAAATACTAGTAAATGGTTAATTTAACATGGTTGCCTAATTGAAACCTCTTTTTCTAAGAATATTTTTTAAAATGCATTTGTGCAAGCAGTGAATTCTATGCAATGTTGTTAAACATAGTTTTTTATAGTTTTTTTTAAATGAAAACCCCAGTGTCATCAAGATGAAGTGTAAAGCTTCAGGTTCTGGTAGAATTGGCTCACCAGCCCTTCTACCATTGCTTTTAGGTTGAAAAAAATCCCTCAGAAATAGAGAGAACTGCAACCCCTTAAATGGGTGGGTTCTTTGGCTTTGCCAGAAATGTCTGTACTTTTCCATGTCCAACACAGGGTTGTCATGATACTCTTTAGATCATATGTGTGAATGTAAAAACCCTGCATTTATCAATTAGTGTAGTAACATCAGAAAAACCCATCTGTAAGCTCCCAGTACATAGTATCATTATATATTTGTTTTCCTCTTACTAGTCATTTGGTCAAGAGTAGGTAAGAAAAAACAGGGGAAGGTAAGTAATAGTGGACTGATATTTAATTGAAGTGATTCTTCATGTGCTTTTACTTTGGAAAATAGGTTTAGTATTGTCTAGTAACAGTCCTTAAATAGTTCTGGGTGTTCATATTTAGCTTCTTTTGGAATAAAAATACTGGATTTTTTAAATACTACCTTTAGTTAAACTAGGAAGACCTCATGAAAACATTCTGGGCTTGTGTGGTGTCAGAGGAAAAGGAAAGAGAATGAAATGAAATGGTAGAAGAGTCCTGAAAACTAGCAAAACCCATTTGGTAAGATATGTTCCAGAACTTGGCTGGCTTTCTATCTGAAAGAAGACAAAAAAAAATTTTTTTTTTTCCTCCTTTTTTTTCCCTCCCCCCTGGCTTTAACTGTGTTAATGAACATTCTGCAATTCACTTTTTCTCCCAAAAAAGCTTATTATTAGCTTTTCCAGGAGTTTTTTCAGAGACTGGGAACCTGACTTGGGAGGCACTGTGAAAACACTGAATAATCAGCTTAATTCTGTCAGTGTTGGATGTGCTGGAATTCTTTGCATAAATAAATTAATAGCATCTGGCATTGTTTTAAGCACCTTACTGCCTAAATCTTGTTTGTGTGGTTAGGAACAGAAATAAATTAATATATAGTGCTATCTGGCAACCATGATCAAATGATAGGCTTTATGTGGTGTGTTTAAGTACAATATACTCAATAGTTTCATTTTGAGAACCCCAAAACTTAGTAGTTGAGCTTGACTTAGGGGTGAAATGAACATAGCAGTCAAGTGTGTGTGTGTATATATATATATGTATATATATTGTCACATGTGAGTGTCTTACTATTTGTTTACTAGGTGGCATTAACTGCCTCTTGGGATATTCTTTGGATAATAAGAGGCAGAGGGTTTATCTTAAGTATATCAATAATATATAGGGGAGGAAGAGGCACTAAGAAGAGCACTGAGTTTGAAACACACAAGTTTTCTAGGTTTGCAAACAAAAAGAAAAGACTTTTAAAAGCAGTTGGTAATATTTCTTCCTTTCCATCCTGTGGCCTGGTTTTTTGCTGGCTCCAATAAAGGATGTTTTTCTATTTCTTCCCCATTTAAACGACTAAAGGAGATGATGTGCTGCACACAACCCTGTGTTGGTATAGAAGGGTCTTCACAGTTTCATGGGACACAGTAATAAGCAACTGAGATAACCCATATTTCTTTTTCCTTTTTGTCCCCTCTACACCATCTAGCCAGACAGCTGTCTGCTTTCAGTTCACTGTACCAACTGGTACTTAAATCTTGCTTATGTCTGTGTTTCCAACATGACTAGCAGTCAACAGACCTGAATCAGCTTCAAAGTGGTGGGAAACATTTGATTATCTTCTGTAACTGATAAACAGGATCAAAAGCACATCCACAGGGAAAAACAAGGCAGTGAGGACGGGGGTGGTGGAGGGAGAGAAAAGAAAAACCTATTGTAATGCATATATTTAAGGAGGCCAAGTTAAAGTTACTGTGGAAACTCTAACTCTGAATTTCCTGAGTCTTGTGTGATTCAAATTTCAGCTGTAACACCTCATTAACAGATAAATAGTGTATAACTTTTAAGGAAAGACAGAGTTTGGCGGAAGATAGAGAAATCATAAAGGTTAGTGGGGTTTAGGAAACAAAATTATCAAGTAACACCAAAAAAGAACAAGTAACATGAAATAAAACATCAGAGGATGATTTTACAAACCTAGATTTTTTTAAAGTTTTCTAATAGAAAAATCTGACTTAAAACACAGAAATGTGTATTTCTTCTCCTGTACTTGGTTAACTTCAAAATAACAAAGCCGAAAAAGACTAGATGTTATCTAGAATAAACTCAAGTTCCATTAATCTAATGCAGAAAGTATGTTTTTGTTTTTAGCTTTTGACTTTTAGTAAAAGTGACTGGAAAGTAGTGCTGATAGGAGGATATTGTCTGTCTAATTGTCTAATTTTAAGTAGTATGTAATTAACAATTACCTACTTCAGTCAACATTTTAAAAGAATCTGTGTGGTCTTGTTCTTCAGATGCAATGTGGAAGGAAACAATTATATATTGGACATACAGAAATACTAAGACTGGTAAATTAGGCCTTCTTTAACCTGTCTGATAAATACTCTTTGTCATCAGCAATTTCTCTGTAGTTTCTGAAGCTTTGTTTTGTTCAGAAAATGCTACCTGGATAAATTAATCTTTATAGTGACTAGGGAGCATATCTTCTGCAGTTCAAGGCTGTGACTTGTGCTTATCACTTTTTGAGCTGTATTCCTCTGAATTTCCTGTCAGTGCTTAATTTGATCTCTGGAGCTACTGATAAAGAGCGTAATACAGAGACCATAAAAACTTGCATACCAGGTGTGTTTGCAATGCCTGATAGTTGTAAATGTATTTCACTTGTGTTTTTTCTTGCTCCAGATGGTTTTAAAAAATTATTTCCAAAGAAAAATAATTACTAAGAATGGAGGAATAGGAGGGAAATTGTGAGACAGATAAATCCCTGTAGAGCTAATCTCATTGTTAACTGGTGAAGCAAATCAAGGACAGTGTAATGTGCTTCACTGTCACTAAGTCTTTAGTCTGGGTAACCCAGTATTTTGTCCCCAAGAGCATCAGAGGTGCTTGAGGACAATATGGGAAGGGAAGAACGGTCTTTCCCTGTCTTTCCTGCTTTCTGAGTCAGCATTGGCAGTGAAAAAGTCTTCTGTTTTGAGAAAGTGGTTTTGTGAAGGAGGGAGGAGCTACCTTCCCTGATTATTTCAGATCAGACACTGGGAATTCCTGTAGGTATCTCTGAACTGTTGAGATGCTTCCAATTTTGTCCTGTTTAACCAACCATAGGAGGGATTTTTAGCTTAACTATCATTAACTGGGATAGACTTTGGTTTTCAAGACTGGGAATGAGCCTTAAAATGCTGTGGTCTGACTTCCTTTAACATAGTATTTAGGGATCAGAGGTGAGATTAGTAATTTTGAAAACTTCACCACAATGGATTTGTGTCCCACAGCTAGCTGCCATTCCTCTTGGAAAGGATAGTGTCTCTCCTGAGCCCCAAAGGAAATCTTGATCCCCTGTATGTACAGTTTGCTTATATGAACAGTAAAGCAGTAATATGCCTCTCCCAGTTGCTTCAAGAAAGCACATATTGTGGCTGATGTCACAAATCCCATTTTTTTTCATAATTCATGGCTAGAGGATTTTAAGAAAAAGTGAAAGAAGTTTCTATTTAAATTCTTGCCACATATAGTTTCTTTCAGTTTATTCTGATTGGGGTTTTTTTCACTTGTACTATTTTCAGACTTGTGTTCACTAAGTAGTGCATGCACCAAGCTCTTGGTTGGTCTGTTTGCTAGTTTTGTTCAGAGGAAATTCCTGGGTGGATATCAGTGCATGATTGGAAAGACCAGGGAGGTAAAGTCTGTTTTCTGAAGTGGGGTAGCTTTCCTGTGAACTCTTAAGCTCTGTAAAAGTGCTTTTCTCCCCTGTCTTCTTGATTTTTTTTAAACTACTTTAATTCATCTATTTTATGATATTTCTGGACATCTCAGGCAATCCATTAGGGAAAGGCTGTACACTGAGGGATTTCATTTAATGTAGGTCAGTGGAAATAGTCCTGAAGTTGCTTTAGTGTTTTGCAGCTTCCGACTTTTGAACCCTATGGGTGAGACAACATCAGAAATCAACTGCAGATGTCTGCTTTTTGTTCAGAGTACTTGTCCAGAATCTCCAAGAGTTGTTTTTGTCTACTAAAATAAATTACTAGTAGGATACTCCAGAAACCCACAAACCTTGGTCTCAATCAACTGTTGACCAGTGTCAGATTTCCGGACAGCTCACCTGAGGTGTTTTTTTTTTTTTTCCCCCTCCCCATCTAATCCTGGTACATTTCTGTCAGATCATTCCATTTACTAGAGTTGTGTTTTGTTGGTTTGTTTTTGTTTTTTTTTTTTTAACTCCAGACATGAAAGTTATGAAGAGCTTGTTTGCAGGAGTTGTGTTGTGTTTGGGTTTTGTTGTTGGTTTGTATTTGGTTTTTTCTTCCCCATTATGGAATTCACTTGGCCTTGTGGAAAGGAGGGGAAATGATACACTTATAAAAAGAGATATCGTTAAGAGACTATTAAAACTTAAGAGGAAGTGAGAATTTCCTGCCTGCATAAAAAGTGTGCTTATCTTCTATAATGTAATTTTTAAAAGTTACACTTAGCTAAGTCAGAGCAGTTGCTACAAAACAGTATCAATTACAAAGGTTTTTACTTTTTTTCCCTCTTTTTTCCCAGATTTTTTTTTACTTTGGGTTTTTTGTGTGTGTTTGGTTTGGGGTTTTTTTTTGCTGTGGTGTACCATCAGAAAATGTCTGCTGTTGTTACAACAGTTTTAACTATTCCCTCCAAAGAATTTGTCGGTCATTGAGCAGTTTACCTCAAAAACTAGCAGTTAGAAAAAATTTGTTATTCAGGTAACTGTTAGACTCATTTTCTGTAATGGAGTTGTGTTTTCAAAAGTACAAGTTGGTCAGCATTTAAGCAGTTTTGAAGCAGATCGTAACTGGATGAGTCCTAAGATTGCTATTTCTTTAAAATCTGAAGTCCAGAAATAGCTTTTCTGGTCAGTTTTAAAATAAAGTGCTGATGTAACATGAACTATTAATATGCAGTAATGGAGCACAGTTAAGTACTCCTTATCAATACAATTCTGGCTCTATTTTAAATGTAATTAGAATATATTTAGTGTGTTATTAGAATATGTTGAGTATTTTCAGATGCAGTAGATAGAGACATGTATCTGTACCCAGTAATCACACCAAATTCAACCTTTTTGAAATAAAAATGTGGTGGTTTCAATGTTTTTTTTTAATATGGTATGATTAGGTTTCATGGTTGCAATCCAGTAAAGCTGATGCACTTGACTAGCCTGATTCTTAGAGCTATGGATTTCAGTAAGATTGCTCATGTGAATATAGTCAGGCCCATAAATCTTGGAAAATCTAGGCCTAGGTGTGCTGCTTCAGTGAACACAAAGTACAAACATAAATCCTTTGTGTGTTGCTGAAGTTAGTGCTCCTGTTTGCTGATTATGAGTGACTGTGCTTATTTAACAAAATAGTTTACATATGCTATTATATTCACTGCCACAAAAAGAAATTCTAACTTTCAAAGTAATCCTAGAATCAGATAAGGTGTAGGTGAGTTTTGTTTGCTTTTTTTGTTTTTGTTTTTAATAAAGGTATTACAGCAGTGATTTGTACTTACCCTCTTGATATGGTTAGAGTTCGTCTGGCGTTCCAAGTAAAAGGGGAACACAAGTACATGGGAATTATCCATGCATTCAAGATGATTTACACAAAGGTATTTTTTCTTTTAATCTTCAGTCCTGTCAAAGCAAAATATGCTCTTTAAATAATGTTGCACTGCATTGAAAATAGTGACTTGGTGGAAAATAACATGACTGCATTGAGTGCACTTTGATTTTTTTTTTTTTTTTTTAATGTAAAATGTTATTTGGATGCTTCTTTTGATTTAGGCTGCTAAGCTGTAGCTAAGGCTCATGTGAATGGGAGGTCAGAAGGAGCAGAGAAGTTGCTTTTCAAGAAAAGTAGTAATGTTACCAAAAAGATTTGGGGAGGAGGGCTGTGTATAATGCATAAATGTCTCCAATTATGATGTTGGATGTAGATTTTCCTCTTTCATTTTCACTTATTTCCTATGGGGCCAGGCAGATGTCCCTTCAGTTCTTCAGGCATAAGAAACAGAACATGACATTAACTCTTTGGTGGTAGATGGTGCTAGTCAGATTGCTGGCATGTGAATCTGTCTGAGCAGTTGTGTAACTTAAGACACTTGTATTTCTTGCCAATTTTCAAATGTTGTTGTATTTTTCTTTTGAAGGAAGGTGGTTTTAGTGGGTTCTACAGAGGGCTGATGCCAACTGTTGTAGGAATGGCGCCATATGCAGGTAAGCTTGAAACAGAACGTGGCAGTCCTTCAGTAGTTATGTGCACTACTAAATTTACATAATATATTTGGACACCCAGTTAATCAGCTTCTGGTCAAATCATCTTCAGTGATACTCCTTAAAAAGTGTCTTTAATAGTAACAGCCTAGCTTTTCTGATATTTGGAGTCGAGAGGTTCTCTTGTGCTTCCCTGTTTTCCCACAAGAAAGCATGAAGGCTCTTTCTCTCAAACAGGTAGATTCATGGGAGCAGGGTGCTCCGGAAATGGAGCCTCAGAGCCTCTGTATTGGCTCCATCTCCTGGTGGCTTTTCCGTAAATACACATGCTATAGCAGCGGGTGATGTGGAACAGAGGAGCAGAACAGCTCAGCTAAACTACACTTTTTTAATCTAAAGATCATCTCTCAGCTTTTAAGATTTTAGGATTTTTCTTGACAGCAATTCAGTAATTTAAAACTCGCAGTCTAACTTAGCATTCTTTTAGCTTTATGTATAGACACAAATTCATTTGTACAGAAGTTACTATAGAAGTTCAAAATATTGTTTATCTGTTTCTTTCTGCTTAAGAAAAAACTTAAAAGAACTGGAAAATAGTTTCATTTTGTAAATGCAGCTTTTTGTTTATGATGATGATGATACATCAACAAATAGTTTGCATTTTAATGAAAGTACATAAAATCAAATTTCCTTTTAGGTTTTTCATTTTTTACCTTTGGTACCTTAAAGAGCATTGGACTTGCTCAAGCACCTAACTTGCTTGGACGGCCTTCATTAGATAACCCTGATGTCTTAGTTTTGAAAACACATGTTAATCTGCTGTGTGGTGGCATAGCTGGAGCAATAGCTCAGACGATATCGTAAGTTTGGGTACTGGGTTGGTTTTCTTCTATATAGTTGTTCATTCTAAAGAAACTTTTATCTGATACAATTTTATCTAAGTCTAGTTATTAGTAATGTTTTTAAATTTAGTTAATCAAACACTGAAATTCAATTATTTCCTATTGTTTCATTTACTAAATATCTATTTAATCTTCAGGGTCTACTAAAATATATGCAGTGAGTCAATTAAACAAATTTGGGCAAATCTAAAATCCCCTGGAATCTTTTTCAGTAACAATCTTATTTCTTAGCTTTTTTTGGTAAGCTAAGAAATTTTGACCCTGAATATAATTTGTAGAATTTTATTATTCCAGTTTACTTTCAAATCTATGTAACCTGTGAAGCCATAGGATTAAACAAAAAAAACCCAAAACCAAGTCTTAGATACTGTATTTGGCATTTTTAAAAATTACTTTGCTTGCTTTCTCCTGTCTCAAGCTGTCCTTGTATTTTATTTTGTCCATAAAATAAGTTAATGGACTTGTATGGCATTGTTTTTTCACTATATCACTGTATTGCAAATATGCCTATTAATCCTTAAACTGTTAATTTTATTTTTAATGCAGATGTCTTCTCCCTCCAGCATTTTACAGACTGTTTTATACTCTCATCTGATCTTCCTATATCTTCCTTACTAGTGCCAAATGGAATATATTAAGAGCTCTGGTTTGCTGGTTGGTTTTGATTGTGTAAGGGAAGTCTCCCTTTTTGGATAACTTTCAGCTGTGTTCAGAATCTAAGCTGGATTCCTGACTCACTTAAAAAGGGGCTTGGAGGTTGCATGTGGACTTCTTTGTATTTTTGTTTAAACAGTATTCAAACAGTCATCACACATCTGGTTGAACTGCTGTTAAAATTTCTTCTCCGTAGATACCCCCTTGATGTAACTCGTAGGCGAATGCAGTTGGGAGCGGTTCTCCCAGACTCTGAAAAGTGCCTGTAAGTATTTTCTTTTCATCCGTCGTAAATGAGTTCTTGGATGTCTGAACAAAATTGAGTTCTTAATTTTAAATTTTAAAAATATGGAAACAATAAAAAAAACCCCCACCCCTGAACTACTTTGTTGTTGATTTCTTCATTCTTTTACTGAGGAAGTTTCTACACAGACAAAAGCTGCCATTATCAATTTGGGATTTAAAAAAATCTGAAATCACAATGGCACCCTTGTTAATAATAGTGTGTTTTGTATTAGTAACATGTTTTCTTTGTACTTTAATGCAACTTGTGATATCTTTAATATCAGCAAGATCTCTGAGAGACTGCATGCTTCTGCTGACATGAAATTGTTTCAAAATGTGTTTTAATGGTGCAGAATCTGTTATTTCTGATTTTACATGATACAAAATCTCTGATTTTGCATAATACAATTTTATTTGAGGTTTTTTGCACTTACAGTAATGTTCTGCACCCTACACACTGTTGAGGTTCCTTCTGTAGAAGTGGAAGTACCATAATAACTTTAAAATCCTAGTAGCATTAAATTAGCTCTCATCTTGAAAACTTCCTAAATTTAAAATTGTCTCAGTCAAATTCAATTCTGGGACAATTTTGTCTTGGTTTGCTTCAATCTTGTGGAACTGTGTATGTCTGGATTCAGTGTGAACCTTCTGTGTGCAAAGTTAGATCTTACAGTAGCCTGAGTGACCTTTCACAAACAACCTCAATGTTGCTTAACTGTGAATGTCACTGTTCTGTTTTCTTTAGCAGACTTCACTTTTTTTTTCTTTTGTCTATTTTCCACTCCTGGTAATTTTAAAACAAAAATGTGTTCATTGTTCTTGGGGTTTTACTTTCTGCATTTGTGAGGACTGCTTTTACAGACATGAGGTTTCCCAATTTAGCAATTTTATTGTGACCATGTAGAGAGCTGTGCCTTGAAGGAGACACATGTACATCTTTAGAGGATGAGAGGATAAAGCAAGTAGGAAGTCTTGAAACTGGAACATATGGAAGGTGTTCCCCAAGAGCGCTGTCTTCAATAGCTTGGAAATACTGAGCACCCTAAGGATTTTTATAGTGCTTTGTATTTCATGTCTATTTGCCCAGTTTCAATAGAAGTATGTGAGGGAAAATTCTCTTTGCATATACAGTGCAATTTCTGCTTTTAATATGGTCAGATATTATATACTTAAATTATTATTATTTGTAAAAGGAATTGATGCTTCTCAAGTCCATCCTGCCAGTTACGCAAGAGAATATGTGAGCTGTTCTGGTGTTACATGTCTTAATATGTCTTGCAGGGTAGGTGTTTTCAGACTGACACTTGTTTAGCTGGGACTGCTCTGTCCTCCTTCCAATTCCCGGCCCTTGGGCACAAATTTCTTGCACAAGCTCGGCTTGTCGTCTTATTTGTATGGCTTTGCTATGTGGAATGCCATGGGTTTTTCTCCACAGATCTCTTAAACAAGTAAAAATAGTGTCTTGTATTTAAAGAAGATGATTTTGACCATTGAGTATGTGTATCCACTAATGATTCTAGTTCTTATTTTTCCAGTACAATGGTGCAGACACTGAAATATGTGTATCAACAACATGGAATACGAAGAGGACTATACCGTGGTTTATCTCTAAATTACATTCGTTGTATTCCTTCCCAGGCTGTGGCCTTTACCACATATGAACTTATGAAACAATTCTTGCACCTCAACTGATTCTTTTCTTTAGAAGACTTTTCTGTAAAACTACGCTATCAATCCTCAAATGATATTGATGAGTAAATTACTTGAAGTTTAAAAAAAGCTTTCTGTTACTGTGGACCTGCTGTTGTCTTGACATCTTTATTTGCCAAAATGTGGTTAATTTCCTGGAGTCAAACCGGGTGACATATCAAAATAAACATTAGTTAGCTCTAAACACTTCTTTTGCACTTCATCTTCTAGGCTTCATTAGATTAATTTGAAGAATGACACAGTTTTGAAAATTACACCCATGTTTTATACGGGTTCCAAGTGGTTAGTTATTTAGCTTTATCACCATTCCAGGAGTTAGATGCTGCTGGTTAGGCTGCTTTTTAAGCTAGTAATTAGGCATCTGTTGTTCTTTAAAAATTAAATGGGATAAAATGATTTGAACATAATGCAATGATTTTAGTATTCAGATCCTTGCCGGGTCTGGAGAAGATGAACTCAGCAGAACACAATTTAAGCATCCTCTCATTCTTTTTCTCTAGAAGTTTTCTGTATGCAAGAACAATGCATATGTTTTCAGATTGGTACACAGGAAAGTCTCTTCAACCGTTTCAGTAAAAACCAGCAAGATGTATTTAGCAGTATTAGAAATCTTGCAATTTGGAAACCAGTTTCTGGCATACATTCTATTCTAAAAAATGCTATACTACACAAATAAAAGCAGGGGGGAATTTTACAGTGATTAGTGCTAGAAAAGATCTCCTTAAGGCAGGTAGTAGGGACCTAATCTTACAAGGCTTTTCTGTGGAGCTCAATGTTCTTGATTCGGTTTATTGAAGGCTGAGGATGTTATATACTTTCCAGGACTAGCTGGTGTTAACAGGTTTTTCCCTACCTTAAACCATGGTGACAAAGAAGACTGCACACTGCTGCATTTGCTTGGTGAGGCATGTGGACCATATCCAACCTTGTGCAGAAAAGAAAATTAAGATTGTGTTGGAGTCTGTAGGTGTGTGTATGTACTGTTTCTGAAGTATGGTATGCAATAGACTATTGCATGTTTTCCTCCTCCTATAATTCCTGTTGTAGAAGGAATTATTTTATACATGATTTGCGTTGGTACTCTTGATTTTACTCACTTGATTCAGGAGACTAAAGCATTTACTTCACCTAAGTTATTTATTTATTGTAAATATTTTAGCAATGTCTTCTAAGAATTGGCAGTGGTTATGTTAAGTGGTGGATGGTAAGATTGATTTGCTTAATTTTGACAAATTTAACAAACTGGATTTTGAGTTATATATTCAATACCAACTTCTGTGGCTCAGTTTTTTCCCCCCAGTTTATTAAAAGTATGTATTTCTTTGAAATTTACAGTGTAGCTATGGACAGAGAATGAGATGTATCTGAATATATTTTATTAAAATTTTTAAACTAATGTCTTTGTGTGATTTGTATATGTTGCAGCCAGAAGGAATCTATGTTTCTGGAATTATCTGTATGTTTGCCCTTATAAGTAAATACACACAACATTGTCATTCTTAAGAGACAACAAATACGATTTTTCATCTGATCTTCAGTTTCACATAAAGGAAAACTTACCAATATTACAGAGAATTTTTACCTTTTGAAGTTCTTGCAGTAGAGATAAATCCACTGTATTGGGAAAAAATTGCCTTTCTTTTCTCTGTATTGTTTTACTACGTGAGCAAATAAGCATCTTCTCTGATGCCAGTTCTTGAGAATACTGTTAAGGATGATGAAAATTAGTGTTTTACATCTTAATTCAACTAAAAGGGATATATTTGAAGAGTATCATGGTAAGTTAAGCAATGGTTATGCAGAATAAAGCAAAACCCAGCGTGTTCCCGCTTGAGAGGAGAAGAACATAAGAAGTATCCCCTAAATACTTGTCTGGTATTGAATGTGAAGAACATTCCTACTTGATGGAACTGTGCTGTGTTTTCAGAATCAGTTTTTCAAAATCAAATTAAACAGTGTATGAGTAATTTTAAATTTGAAAGTGTTTTAATTCTTGAATTTACACAGTTAAACTTGGAGAATGCTGTTGTACTTGAAAGTGGTCAACATTTTTTCACAGTTACTGATGTCAGAATTAAGAGAGACATAGTCTGAACACTTTTATGCAGCTTTTGGTACTAAAGGTAGGTTTGCTATTTTTTTTTGATTTCACAGACTCTCCATAGAGATTTCCCAGACTGGTTGAATTGTAGATAACTTCAAAAGGATATTGAAAGCGTATTTTGTATTTCATAAACATATTTTGTTAAGATACTTTTCTGATATAAGGGACATGTAAAGGCAACATGAAAGAGACTACAGAATAGAGATTTAGCAAGTGTACAAAGCATTTATGTAATCTCTTAATATCACACCAAATTATATGACTGCATATAATAGTATCAACATGTAACTATTAAATGATAATTAGATGTACCTTAGAGGATAATGTTGCAGTGGAAAGCGACATTAATGTAGTTTACTGCATATTTCAGGACTATCCCAAATAAAACTGAAGGGGTTAATTTTAGAATGTTCTCACCTTTCAAAATTCATTAATTTGAACTTGATCCTTCTGTTGGGATGTCTAACCATGGGCCAAAACTGTCCTCTTTGCAGTGGAGCGAAACTTGTGTATCTGAAAGATCAGTATCACCTCAGAAAGCCCCTGTCGGCCAGCGCAGTGCCAAATGTAAGACCATATCTTTATGAGGGAAGAAGTTTGACTCGGACTGCGACGGGCCCAGAAGCGAATTGGGAGCAGAAGGCAGGTCTATTATTACCTCATACCACCACACCAGTAGCAGAAGCGGGGTCGGGGAGGGGACAGCATTTGACAAAGTGGGAATAAGCACCGGGCACCGCTGAGAGCGACGTGGTGGTCCCTGATAGACCCTAGAGCCCTCAAAGCACTCCTGAGAGCGACGTGGTGGTCCCTGATAGACCTTAGAGCCCTCAAAGCACTCCCAGCCTGTCACCGCCCCTCACGTTCCCTCACGGCGCGGGCCCCGCCCGCCCCTCCCTGCACGGTGGCGCGAGGAGCCGCGCGCCGCTTCGCGCCTTCAGCCTGCGAGCGCGGGAACAGCCCTCCCGCCACTTCCCATTGGCCGCACTGGGCGCGTTGGGCGGGGCTTGGGGCGGGGGGG
>WBMZ01001775.1:113104-288901 GCA_013400975.1 Atrichornis clamosus | reverse complement strand
CGCCGTGAGGCCGCGCGCCGGCGGGGCGGCCGCTCCCGGCACAGCGCGCGGCGTCCCCTCAGCCGCCCCGGCCGCCCGGGGCTGCGGCTGCTCCTTCCTCCTTCTCTTCCCTACTCCTCCTTTCTCCTCCTCCTTCTCTCCCTCAGGAGCCGGCGGCGGGCGAGGAGAAGCGGGTGCCGCGGCCGGCATGTGAAGCGGGGCACCCCTTCGCCGTCGCTTGCCTCAGGTTTTTCCCCGGCTCTTCCTGGGGCTTCACTCGCCATGAAGAAGTTTTCCCGTATGCCCAAGTCCGAGGGGAGCGGCGGCGGCGGGACGGCGTGCGGTGCCTCCGGGAGCGGCGTGGCCCTGGGCAGGGCGCTGACTGTGGGGCGGTACCAGGTGACCCCCGAGGAGCCGCTGGCCGAAGGTAGGAACGGGCAGGGGGTGACGCGGACGGGCCGGAGCCGGGCCCTCCTGGCCCCGCGGAGCCGCTCACCCGCGGTGAGCCGGTTGCGGGGCTTTGGGGTGTGTTGCTTCGGCCCCTGCCTGGGCCAGGGGCTCGTTAGAGCATTCGGAGTTCCCCGCCGCGTTGCCGTGGGTGAGAGAGGCGGGGTGAGGTGTCACCGGCGCCTCTGTCAGCCCATGTCAGTCCTTCGCCAGCTACTCTGAAAAAAAGAAAAAAAACCCCAAAGTAAAAATCATTATCTTTGCTGGTGTAAGGCAGCGGGCTTGGTGTCACGGTCACTAGTGGAGTTGCAGTGCGGGCAGCTTGTGCTGTAGAGCCAGCTTCCCTTCCATGCAGAGTACTGGGCTTGTGCTTCTTGTGGTGAACTTGCTCTTCGTGTCGTCAGACCTCCAGTGGGACTTAAAGAAGAGTTGTGTGAATTTATATAGCCGTAGGATTGTGTGGACTTTCTTAGCTGTGCTGCTTCACTAGATGCTGGCATGGGACGCCATCAAAACAGCCATATTTGAGTTTTGCTCCGTGTACGTGAAAGTGTGGTGTTCATTTCCAGAGGTGGTAACTGATGTGCTGTATAAGGTGTAATTCACTTCCCAGGTCACTGAGCTCAGGGCTAGTCCTGTATATTTCATAGTTACTGAATATTTACAACACAGTGCTTTAGATGGTGAGAGTAAAAATAATTCATCTCTGTCGCTTTTGTCTGTGTTGCTTAGACTAGTTTATGCATAAATATACTAGTAAACTTTAATTGATTATGTGCTTTTCTTGGTGGAGACTTAAGATGTGGTTTTAACAAGAGCATGTAGATAATATTACTAATTAGAATAAGAACATACAGGTGGTACTTATATTTTGATTGCTTCTAGAAATGGTTTTCATAGAAAAGTGGATTTAGTACTTAATATTTGGAATACAGTATTTTGTAGTTGGGATATGAAGATGGTGTCAGGGGTTAGCCAACTGCATACATGGTTGCCTGAAGTCTGGGTGATCCTTGTTGAGAACTACTCCCAAGTCATTATGGTCTGACAGATGGTCATTTTTTGGCAGGGCTGGTGGCAGGATAGAGGCTTATTAAAAAATATAATGATAACAGTCTCTTGAACAAATTGAGAAGGTAACACAAAAAATGTGTGTAGTGGAAAGAAGAGAAATTGCATTGTGACTTGTTCAGTTTAGCACATTATTAGAAGTTTTCTCATAATGTCCTGTGTTAAGGGTCGCTGCAGATGATTTTCCTTTTTCCTTTCTGTAGCTGGCAGGAACAAATTGATAGCCATCAGGGGCTTGGGAGCAGAGGGAGTCCAGATTTTAATGTGTGACTGTGGTGTGAATTAGCTTCCTTACTTTGACTCTGAAAGAAGTTTTCTGAAACTTATTTTCCTACAGCTTTCATGTGGTCTCTTCAATATGGATGTTTAGGATGAGAACTAATAAGGGTTTGGGTCAGTGCAAATCAGCCACATCTTGAGAAAAGTCTCCAATCCAGCACTGGAGCTGGTCGGTAGGGAGCACCCAAAGGGGCCCGGAGGGTAAGAAAGTAACAGGTGGCACAAGTGCGTGGTTGTTGTGGTACTATGTGAGGAAGCACGGGCCAATACTCTCGGCTCCTCGGGGAGCAGCTGGGCTGTAACAGAGGGCATGTGTGGAGCAGGTGTGTGCCCTGTGCTGCCTGGTGGGAAAGGCACCAAGACTGAGTGTCCAAGGAGCACTTGGGTACTCCTAACTGACACAAGGATTTATGGATTGAGATAGCTTTTTATCCAGGAATTACTTGTTGAGAATCAATCCTTTGCCTTGGTAACAAGTAATACTAAGAATTGTATGTTACTGCTGTAACACTAGTCGTATTGCTATCTGTAACTGATGCTGAACACTTCATAAATCCCCTGCTTAATAATCTTCCTCTTGGGAGAGCAGAGGAGAACAAACTTTTTTTTCCCCTATCCTGCTTGCAGAAGGTGCTTTTTTTTTCTTTCAGTTTCTGAAACCTAGTTTAATTGAGGGTCTTAAACTTGTTAGGTAGTTCCTGTTACTCATTGTGGATGAAATACCATTTAAGATGCTCAGATCCAAGTTAAAGCTTGTGTTAATAATTAGTAATATGTTAATAATACAAAGCATTAATAATATGTTAACAAATCTAATGAACACAACAAATCTATTTAAGAGGAGATATATAATGTTCTGTTAGGAGCGGTATGGTATATTGTATTCTTATTAGCTATTAGAATTAAGAGCGTTATATGTCTGTTTTATGCAAGCAGTTTAACCCCCATCCTCTTTTCAGATTTTGCTCTGAGTAGTCTTAGGAAGGCAGCTCCTGGTTTGGTAGAGGCTTGAGTTTGCTAGTAATGAGTGATGCCAAAAAGCTCAGGTTGTAGTGACCTTCCTGGGTTGCAGTGATGGATCTTTGGGTAGGTTTCCCATGTTGATACAGATGCTGCCCTCAAGATGCTTTTCTGTAGTCTTTGACAAAATGGTTTTATTGCAGTGCTCTAAAGGCAGAAGTATGGAGCATTATAATCTAGTTGTTTTGAATAATGTATGATACTATCTAAAGTAAATGCATCCTTTTGACTAAAGAAGGTGTAAAGTTGAAGAGCTGTAGTTACTAGGCTGTTAGATGGTTTCTTTTGTTCTAAATATGCCTATTCTGTGGTGACTTCTTGGCCTCCATAACCCAGTGGTCAGTATGTTTTCGGAGATAGTGTTTTTACTTCTTATTTCTCAGAGATGGGGGAGGAAAAGCAGTTAATTTGGGTTAAGGTTTGACGTAGAAAATGAGTTCATATCAATTTGGAGGGCATGGTAGAAATATGTGGAATAGATGACTGATACAGAGTGAAGGCCTTGTCTTTCTATCTTTTTGTTGAACCAGAGTATTTGCAATGCAGCTGATGTTTGGAAAATGAAATCTAATAAAAATATGGGGAGTTCTCTGTTGAAAGTTACAGGTGGTGCATGGGGAACTCCAGTTATGGCAACTGCAATATTGAAAAAGACTTTACAGTTCAGCAATTGCAGCAAACTGGAAGTGACTGGGTATGAAACGTGCTTTTAAATTGATCTCAAATGTCAATGCAAAGGAGTTTATGTTGTGAAGAGTGAAAAGGAAAGTGAAAATTAGCAATTTCCCTAAGCATTTTTGGCTTACATAAGGAGGAGGTAAAAAGTTGTGACTTGATACAGTGATACTACTTACTTATTTGTTTGCCTTGACTTATACTTCAGTAAGTCCTTTTTGTTTAAGAACTGTAGTAAAAGTAA
This sequence comes from Atrichornis clamosus, assembly GCA_013400975.1. Taxonomy (NCBI): domain Eukaryota; kingdom Metazoa; phylum Chordata; class Aves; order Passeriformes; family Menuridae; genus Atrichornis; species Atrichornis clamosus. Next base: position 285,186 of record WBMZ01001775.1, on the reverse strand, counting down.
TTTTTCTGCATACTGTAAAGGTAGGAATTGGAGGATGTTAATTTGTCTTATTATCTTGGTTGGTTGGCAGGGCTTGAGATGTTTAAACTAAATAAATAAAGACTTTGCCAAGTTCTCAGTTGTCTTCGTACCACGAGCAGGCCCAAGAGATTATTTTAAGTGTTGTAATTGAGTATATGGGTATGTTTTTCACAAGTGCAGATGAAGCAAGAAAGAGACAGTTAGAGCTGTTTAAAAGAAATAAGTGCAGTGCACTCTTCAGCTTTCCGCTGAAACTTGACTGGCTTGGTTTGGAAGCTGATTTGTGGGTGGGGGAAGATGGTCATCACCTGCTTTTCATTTTCATTGAGTATTGATCAATGGAGTTGTGGGGCATATGCTGTTGCATCTTAGAAAAATAAAGCAGTGCTGTGTAGAGTTCCCTACCACTGCCCCCAACAGCTCACCCTCTTGCAAGCTAGTGCATTGCTAATGAGTGGAGGTGAGATGCCAGGCACTAAGACAGGACAAACTGGGTACTACTGTGTGCAGCTTGCTCCCAGAAGTACTCAAAGGGGATGTAAAGCAGCTCTTCAGTGTCGGGAAGCTCTGGACAGGAGAGAGTGAACATGACATATTACTGCTCTTGTGCTGTAACTTTCTGTTCTCATCCGTAGTATATGTGGAAGGAAGAGCTGTTGATAGCAGGTATATGGGTTTATTTTTTATTGCCCAGGCTGATAAAGCGGTGAGTCTGGAGCAGTGTGGTGTTGAGCCTCTGCTGCTGTAGCTTAGGAAGCTGTTGCTTTTCTAAGTGGCCTTCTATCTAGGACTAGAGAGATGGGGGGAAAGCCACTCAAGTGGTATGAAGTTCATTAGTTAAGTGCTTCATTTGGTGCTTGTAAGTTCATTAGTTAATGTTTGTATAACAGAATGTTTGCTTTGTTTATTAAATATGATTGTTAAAGCATAGATTTCTGTGAAAAGGGCCCTCTCAATAGGGAGAAAAAGTGAAAAACTTGAATATTCACTTTATAAATCTGGAAATGGCATGCTCTCTCCTTTAGGAGTTATCTCACAGTGCAAACTCTTGGAGTCATTACTGGCAAACCAGTTACAAAGCCCAGCCCACTTGGCAGGTTTAGGGGATGGTAGTTAGATTCGCTCTGGGTGGTGTGCAGAGAAACAACTAAATTCTAAGGAGGCTTGGTAACAAACCAGTCATTAACCCACAGAGGGTCAATGTCTTTCTCCATATTTAACCTCTCTGGGGGTCAGCTTGAAATTTTCCCAGAGAACCTTTTAACAGGTCTGGGTTACAGCAGGTTGTGGGTCAGTCACAGCCATTTTGGGTAAGGGAGTGGGTCAGTCACGGCCATTTTGGTTAAGGGAGTGGGTCAGTCACAGCCATTTTGGGGCAGGCCATGGGTCAGTCGTGGCCATTTTGGTTAAGGGAGTGGGTCGGTTGAGGCCATTTTGGTTAAGGGAGTGGGTCAGTCATGGCCATTTTGGGGCAGGCCATGGGTCAGTCACTGCCATTTTGGTGTGGACCCGAGACTGACAAAGTCTCAGGGGGTGGGGGGGAGCAGTGGCCACCACACCTATGCAGAGCTCACCCTGTTACCCCCACACACTTCCCACCTGCTTGTTTTGAGCCAGTCAGCCATTCCTCTGGTCTCGTACACCACTGAAGGAATGAACTTCTTGTGAACTCTGTTCTACTAAAATTGTGTGCTGTCTTTGCAAGTACTTGATAACACTTAGGATTTGGTTTGCCTCTTACATTCATACAGTTCTAGTCAAGGCATAAGAAAAACATCACCTTAATGGAGAGGAATCCAGGTTATATTTTGTGAGATCTTGTGCTGTGTGTTTGTAGTTTGCCATGCTGTTTAATTTTCAGTGAAGGTGTCTTTTCCTGGAGGTTTTTCTTCACTTAATTGTCTAAGGGAAGACAGGGGATCATAAAATAGGATCAACATTTGTGCTAAGGGTGGAGTAGCTTATTGTCCAGACAAGAGGTGTACCAAGTTCTTCCAAGTTGCTCCAGAAATTAGGATAGTCTTGAAAGTTCTGCTGTGTTTTTGTTTTTTCTTCCTTGTGTCTTAGCAGTAGCAGTTCGATTAGTAACCCAAACAGACAAACTTTGTGTTGTGCATATGATGCTCTTTGGTTTTGTTAACCCCCACTTCAGTTAATCTTTCATACCATTATTTTTGGTCTCTAGAGTGAGTTATCAGGAGGATTTGCAGCTCCAGCAGCTGCTATAAATTCAAAAGCATGCTGCTTTACAGCAGACACTGCTTCATCTCCTGTCAAGGTGGAGCCTTGTTTGTTCTGCTTTGTGCTGAAGAGGTAAAGAGAGAGAGGTGCCATTTTAATGGATCTGTGAACTTTAGTACTTTCAAGTTGTTTCCACGTGGTGTGGTTCTGTGGCAGGTGTTACAATTATACGTGGTGCAGGGTCACTTCTGTTGTGACTGTGGTGTGGTAGTCTTCTCCTACGAGGCAAGCTAACATGTACATTATTGGTCTTGATTAATTTAGTGGTTACTGTATGCGACTTGCTGCTCTTTGCAGAAGCTGCTGTTTTATTTTCAGTTGTAATTATTTCAGTTGTTCAGGTGGATTATGAACTGGAACGCTGTCTGGAAAGCTAAGTTGTGAAATTTGAATGGGGTTTGGTCATGTCAATTTCTTTTTTTCCCCTTCCCCCCAGAGTGTAACATCTCTGAATCCATTTGCACATGACTGTAAAGGTCAAGCCTGTTATTCTGTCTCAAACAGTTTTGCTTTGTTAATATTGGAGTAGCAGATACGGTTTGTTCGAGTTCAAGATAAAAGGGAGAAAAAGCATCCTGAGTACTTGAAACTTTTTGTTTTGACTGAAAGTATAATACAATACAGGTGAAGCTCTTGTGCCTTCCCAAAAATAGCTGCCTTACATCAAGTATATCTGCAGATTGGCAGGTGCTGAGGTCCTAGACCAGCTTTTGATATCTGGGTGGTGAAAGATGGGGAGCCTGTGCTATAGTGCTTGGGGTTTTTGGGGGGGCTTCCTGAGCCTTGTGAAGGCACAACTTGTAAAAAGAGCATTGTTTGGCTAGTGCAGGATGTAGCTGTGTTCAGTGTAATGAGAAGACAAACAAACCTGAAAACAGTTGGGGGATTTGCACGGGACCCTTGTCTTACACCCGTATGCACGTAAAGGTGTATTTTCATGTAATGTAGTGCACAAAATGAAAGCTTTAATTCAGTTTGGTTAGTCACACATCTGTTGTTCCGACCACTGTGGTGGCACTTGGGCAGAACACTTGCTCTTGCTGTGCTTTCCAGAGCTCTTGTGTGCCTCTGGGACATGGGTGGAGAAATGAACAGGTTGGGAAATATCTGTAGGCTGACAAAGGCGTCTATTGTACAGCTAGGGCCAAGTTCAGCTCTTAGGAAAGGTGGTCTAATGCTCTTTGATTATCCAGTTATTACTCCTTGCGTGCCCTGAGGACACTCCTTCCTGCATTGCCTGTACATGGATGGGTCATGTTACACCTCTGTTAACTGCACACAGTTACGTTCTTTTTCAAGGATGTTATCCCTTTAATTTTTGTGTGGCCAGAAGTAGTTAAATAATGAGGAAGTACTTGGGAATCTAGTAATTCTGAGCTAAGTCTTCAGCCTAGTGACCAAGAGTCAGATGGTTACAGGAGAAGGAACTTGATTTGTAGCAATATCATGTTAATATGACACACAAAATCAAGCCATTTTTCTTTCGCCAAATTTTGAGGAAAGACAGATATGCCAATGGATGTGCTGTCTACTTGCCTTTTTCCTTGCAGGTGTGTTTTGGTAAAGTATGCTAATGTTATAATAGTCATAAAGGGAGAGTATGTGTGCAGGTGTGTTGCACTTGGAAGCTCCTGGACACCCTCAAAGGGTAAGGCAGCATGGGAAAAGAGAGGATATCTTAGCTGTATCTGAGAAAGATGTGGTCTGTCTTTAAAAGAAGCTGTGCAGGATCTTAAAGTTTTTTGGTGTGTTTTATTGATTTAGCTGAAAATTAATTTTTTCTTTTTTTATTAAATCTCAGTGTCTTGAATGTCAACATGGAAAAGAAAAACTGTTGGCTAAAAGCAGTAGAGTTTCTTTTCAGATAGGTGTTAACTAGAAACCAGTAATTGTGGGTAGAGGGTAGTATTTCTCTGGGCTGTTAGTGTAACAGCAGAGCTGTCAGTCATTAACTAGTATGTTACCCTGTTGAAGGGTTCATGAAGTGGTTCTGTGCATGGAGAATGGAAGTTAATGCCAGAGATGGGGCTCAGTCTGCAGGGAGCAGTGCAATTACAGGCCCACTTTGGTTTTGCATCGGGGAATAGCATGTCGTATACATAAGCATGTTAACTGTGTGAGCTTAGATGTCTTTCCAGCTGTAGATGTTGGTTTTCTCTGTGAATGTGCATACGTGATCTCTGATGGGTGTCTCACTTGCTGCTGAATAGCTCTCACCTCGGGTTCAGAGGGAAGGTGTTGGAGATGCTCAGTTAGCTTGTGCTGCTTGTCTCTGGCATTGGTTTACAGAGTTTTGTTTGTTTTCGTTCTCCTAATTCCTCAACCTTGTGCTGTATTTTACTTGCTGTAGCTATTTTTTGCCTCTGTAATATTCTGGCTAAGCAGGCTGCCACAGTCGAAGGAGTTGGTGTTTGTAAGCGGAGCTGTGTTTACTGACACTATGAATGCTCTGTGCCTGCCAAAGTGTGGAGTGTGAGAGTTGGGTGAAAGGTTGGGGACTAACTAGGAACACAGGCATGGGCAGTCGCCTATGGTAACTTGATTGCTGTCCTTTTCCTAAGAAATGGCTGGATTTGCAAGCATCTATTTTGAAATGGAAGGTTTTCCTCATTTATGTTCACAGGTTTAGTTTAAAAACGGTCAATATGCTGGATGAACAGCTTCTTGATATGTTTGGGATATTTGCCTGTCAGCCTAAAGCCTGAGGGTCGTTTGCAGGTCCCAGTGATGCTAAGCAGTAGTGCACCAATGCAGGTCACATCATCTCTGGTCTGCTCCGCTGCGGCAGAGATGGCTTGTCCTGTATTTTCTTCTCCAGTGTATGAAGACAAGTGGTGAAATTCCTGCTCTCCTGAAAGGAGAGGCTCTGTGTTTCTCTGCGTCGTTGTCTAGCTGCTGACAGGAAAGGAGCATGAATTCCTCTTCTCCTGCTTTCCTAATTGTCTTGGGAATGGATCTCAGTGTCTGAGTGTTTGCCTACTGGTTAAGAAGGTAGGAACCTTTCCCTTCCTTCCCTTCTTCTCCACATTCACATGCTCCTTGCTCATGCTTGTCTAGGTTGGTTACTTTCTTCTAGCTCAGTGGGATTCTTGAGTGGTGGGTGGGGTTATCTGTGAAACCGGGTCTCAGAATAGTGGCTGAGTGGAGTAAAATAGACAAAAGTGAGGGTTGCCAACTGGAAATTAAAAAAAAAAAAAGAGCTTGATCCTTGGGGACTGTTTGAATTAAATAGGGAATACTTTGGGGTTGATAGCAGAAAACATGCTGCTTTGTCCTTGAGCAGCATGAACCCAGGTGCTACAAGGTACTCTTGTCTAGGGGAGCTGAAAATTGTCAGACTTGTAATGTTCTCCCTGTAAAGGTACAAGAGTCTTTCCTTAACCTTGCTTGTCATTATGTCTGCCTTGCTTCTGAGGCCAGTGGTGAAAGTACTGAAGAAAGTTATATAGACTCAAGTGAGAGTGAACATCTCTAAGCTGTTTTTATCTTGCTCTTCAAGAGATGTCAGACCTGGTATTGCTGTGAAGAGCATCACACACTCTTGGGAGAGTCACTAGTCCACAGACAGAGAAAACAAAGCAAGATGAAGGGATTTGCCCTGAGTCATATGAGTATGTACAAGAGATACAAGCAGAGTTTGGAACATCCTGGCTCGGTGATGCTTTTTCTCATCCCTTCTGTAACATGCTATGCCTTAATTGCCACACACAAAACTAAGAAAGAAATTCTGTTATTCCAGGGCTTGAGGAGATTTTATTCAGAGTCATGTCTATGTTGGACTTTCTTCCAAACGTGCACATTATTTTAATGGATGAATTTGTTTCTGTGGTGCCTAGAAACGTCAATACGCAAGTCTCTACAATTTATGTACCAAAACACAGGAATGGTCCAATTCCTGGTTTATTTCTGTTCTGTTGTACTGACTCATTTTACTTCTCATTTTTTAAGATTTATTTCTTGGTCTGTGATTTTTATCTGTGCATCTTATCTTTCAGTAGCAGTTCTAATGAGTAATTGTTGCAGCTTTTTGCCTCTTATGAAACAAAAAGCAGCTTTGGAAGTCAGTGATTAATATGACATTTTCTTATATTCCTTTGAAATTCCTGCAGGTTGAAAAACTGAATGTGCTTTTCTTTAGAGAAATTGTTGCTAAGCAAGTTTTTTCTTGTTTTGTTTTGGATAATTTACTTGCATATAACTATGAAAGTGGTACAGAGCAAATAGATCCTTAAAGACTGTAAGGCACTCAATTACTCTGCTGACATGTATGTATAAGAACCTGACCTGAATACGGGTTCCTGAGACTAGAACGAGTGAATGAAATTGTGTGTCAATGTTAGACATTGATTCAGTTCTGGTTTGTGCAGGAAAATAAGTTGGTTGGAAAAAAGCAAATGAAACAATTGCATCCTTTGAGCCTTGCTGTCTTTCCGTAAAGCTCAGTAGAGTTGAGACCTTCACCTTGAGTTTAGATGGGTTATCTCTTGGCTTTTACTTCATGAGAGCTTGTGGAAGCAGCGGGAGGATTATTTGATCCCAGAATGAGCTATCCAGAGGTTTCTTCGGCAGTCTGAAGATAGAAAAGCAACCTTATATTGTTTTGGCAACTCAGAAGGAAGCAGTGTGCTGCATCTTACTTGGTTTAGTCTTGTAGTCTTCAAGTTCCTCCAATCTTGGTGTGACTTGACAGTCTTACCCTCACTCAAGAAAGCTTTGTGCTTTCTTGAAATGTTTGATTTCTCCATCAAATATTTTATGCCTTCCTTATGATTTGCTCTTCCGTTAAACTGATACCTACTTGTGTAGCTTCATTTTTAAGAGGAGGCTTTTGCTCAAGAATATCTTTGACTTTAGGTGGTAGTTGCATCCTAACATTTTAATTTTTTGAGACTTACCCAAAACCATGAGTCTCCAGATCAGTCCACTTAATAAATAGCTGCCTTAATTCTGAGTTACCACTGTTGACTGGCTCCATCTTAAAACACAGTAGGTGTATGAGAGGTATTAAATGATTTTGATAATCTTCACTCTGACATTTGGAATCCTGTTGCCCTTGCAGCGTAGCTTGTTTATTTAAAATGATCAAGCTGCTTAGGCTGTTATGAAATTTCATCTTTTTAAAATTGTCAAATGGCACAGTGTGAAGTTTGGAATCCCAAGCACAGAAGTGCAGGCTTAAGAGATGTTTTATATGCAAATTGAAGTATTCAAATGTATTCAGCATGTACTAGGTCAAGATTCAAGAACTGCCTGTCCCCATGCAGGTGCCAAGGAAGCAGTATTGCCTAAAATGGTTTTTAGTTCTATTTATTGGTGTAAGCAGTTTGGATCTCAGATATTGTGCTCTTAAAGATTATTGGTCCCCCTATTGTTCTCATGCCAGGTAAGTCTGTATCTGGGCATACTCCTTTGGTAGGCTAGAGTTCAGATGTACAGGAGTATTTGCAGACAGCAAAAGAATATGAAGTAAGATAATGAAAATTGTTCTGTGCATCACCTTAATTATTCATATCAGGTATTTTAGCACTAATTCCAGCCAGTTAGTCTAGTTCCGGCCATGCTCATGTATGAAGTGGTCAGTGAGTGAAGTGGTGATGTGAAGGTGTGAGTGAGACTGTAGGCTCTTTCTAGCAGTTAATAGATGGGTTTCCCCTTAGTAATTTATATGTGTAAGATGCCTTAGAAAAGGAGGAAAGCAGAGAATCTTCCTATGACATCTGAAGTGCTCCTGGCATTACAAATGGCTTGTTTTGTGTCTGCAGGGCCTGGTGGCTCTTGTCTTTGTGTGGCAGCCAGAGGTGGCATTTGTCCAGGATGCTGCGAACCAGCCGTTTGGCTGGAGCTGGGCACTGTGTGCTGGCCTTTGGTTCTGTGCCACGGCAGCTTGGGGGCATTCAGTGCACCAGTTAGTCATGTGTGAGGTTAAAGATCCCTGCTTTGCATTCTTGTGCTTCCACATTGAAATCACAATTAAAGTAGTGATCTCAAGGAAAATGAAAGAGAAACTATAGAGCAAAGGAGTTTGGTGAAGAAAAGGTCTTTCTTTTCTTAACTGCTTGGTAAATATATGGTATGACAATTGAGTTCAGTTCCTAAAAAGTCATGGTGGTTGCATATTGGCTGTATAATGTATCTACCTACTGATTTAACCATTCTGTAACTACATTTGATTTTGACTTTTTTGATTATACCGGAGCTGAAACTAAGCTTTATAATAAAAAAAGTAACATAGCAAATGACGTTTGAAATCCATCTATAAAACGAACTGAATTCATTCTCTTAACCTCACTGTTGTAGAATGGGGAACTCCGTGTTTGAGCCTATATGCACAGATCTTGTCATTGTTGTGGTTTTTTAACTCTCTCTCTTTTCAGGTCAGAGCAAACTACAGCTGGAGCTGAGTTCAGTGAACAAAGACACAAGAGATGAGGAAGACATATTAGAGATACAACTGCTGTTCGAAGTTTTTAGTTTCTTGGAATTTTTTGTGTAAACTGTACTAGTAGATATTCATTGTAGGTGTCTTACCAATGTCTTGGATAAGTTGAAGAACTTTCTCCTGAAAAGCATGAGTGAGTCGAGGTTAACATTTGATACAGTCAGTTAATTGAACTGCTGCTGATCTGCTAGTCATGTTCTGTGGTCCTTTTCTTATAGATGGGAAGGAAGTATTACTTAAATACAAGCATCTGTTAATTTTAGTTGTAGAGGTAAATGTGTTACATCATTTTTTTCCAGTGGAACAGCAAGAGGCAGTGATGATGTAACACATGAAAGTAGTACAGTGGTTGTGAGTAACTCTGAAACAGCTTGATTGAAGGTTGAAATGTGGAGAGGTTTTTGGTCTTTTTTCCAGCCACAGTATGAGGCAAAGAAGGGATCAACTTTACCTTAAGAAATACGATGTTTTGTCTTAGGTGCGTAAGAGATATTCCTTGCTGGCTGTATCAAATGCTTGGGGGTTCTGTTTTCGTTTGTTTGAGGTTTTTTGGGGAGGTGTTTTTTGTTGGGTTTTTTTGCTTGTTTGTTTTGTTGGGGGGTTTTTTGGTTTGTTTTTGTTTTGGAGGGTTTTTTTAGAGCATGCATTAAATCAGGTTTTTAGTTAATCTGCTTTCATCTTCCTTAAACTTAGAATACTGCAGGAATTGCAAGTGTTTCTATTTCAGTAGCTGTGTTCAAATAGTTAGGAAATTTATCTGCATTAGGAAATTGGGGATTTTTGTTGCTCTAGCAGCAAAATAGCCTGGGCTGTCAGGCAGAAGATGCAATGAAAGCAGTGCTGTCATTGCAATAGTCAAGCATGGCTAGCAAGTCACCTGGACAATCTGAGAAGCAAGTAAGGTGAGGAGTATTGTGGGCTGTACTGCAGGACACGGAGCTCTATTCCTTTTGCTTCTCACTAGACCAAATCTTAAGCATCTCAAGTTTGGCCCCTGGGCAAGTATCGTGCATGGGTGTTAATGAATACAGAAACTTTTCACAAAAATCTATGACAGACCTTAATTCAGCTTTCCCAGCTCACTCAGTAACTTCAGTGTCTTGGATGCCTCAGGCAGCCTCTGGTGCTTCTATCAGAGCTTTTTGTGGAGTTGGCCTGCGGCTGGTGCTGGGAGAACTGAAATGTGAGAGTACCTGCCTGCGACAGGGTAGCAGTGCCATTAGCAGAGGTGCATGGCACTGTGCTGGGGCTGCATGGTGATGTCCTGCTGGGATGTGATTCACAGCTGCTGTTTTCCATGCTGCCATAGGAGTGGATGCTGATGTGAGGAAAACAGTGCCACTTGTCTAAACTAGCCCTGATAGTCAGCTTGTTATATGGTGGGAATTTGTGTGGGCAGTGGGAAAAGGAGCCAGTGGTATGTCCCTTGGAATGCATTGTCGGCACGCTTAAAATAAAGTGGGGAAATACTGAACTCCAAAACGTGTGTGTGTGTAGAAATGGAGCATTTTAGAAGTAGGGAGCTATTTCTGTTCTTGGTTTTGGGAATGCTGAGCTCTTCAGCTTGGAGACAACATCTGTCAACTGTTCTTCCGGAGGGAGCTGTGTCTTGGAGCCTTGTGTTCATGACTGAGCCTTGTGGAGTAAGCTTTACTAAAATTACACGTGCACAAAAGCATATATGTAAGTGTGTAAAAAGGTGGATGTGTACTTAATGATCAGTGTTACTTAATGCTGCCTTTATTCAGGAGGAAGGCCACTTTCCAGCCAGTGAGCACATACACAGGTGTTATAGCTTGACTTGGCAGCCACACAGCCAGGGTCATGGGGCAGGTCATGTATGGCACCTTCCCGGGATCTGGACTGCTCAGGGCTAGCAGTGACTGGTGCAGTGAGGCAGCACTGTTTGAAGGAGTAAAGTGGTGGCAGTGTTCTGGGGTGGTGGACACTGGGTGCTCATCAACCCACATTCTGGAAGGTGGTGCTCAGCATGAGGTGCATACCAGCTGCTGCAGGAATTTGTGTTGCATTGCTGGAAAACATACCTTTAGTAATAGGATGTCCCCTCATCTTCTTATGCAGAGGTGCTTCAGGACTAGGAAGGCAGCACTGTGTCTTCTTGCCCCTGTGGAACTTGTGACAAAAACTAGAGTGCTTCACCAAAAATTTCTCAAAAGGCCTGTAAAAGGCAGACTGCTCTAATTTTCTGTTAAAAGGTACCCTCTCAACAATCACATGATCTTTGGAATCTGTTGAAAAATTCAAATGCTTGAATCCTGTGTATCTTTAAAGGTTTTGCTGTCACAAACAGATAGAAACCTTAATAGCTTCAGAATTAAATAGTATTCTCTATGCAAAACTCAGGTGTTTCTTGTGTATTCTTTTAGTCTGCCACTCCTAGATGCATCTGCAGTGCAGCATCTGTACTGACTGACAGAAGGCAAGTGACTCTGGAGGGAAAACTGCTGTCCTTGTGGGCAGGAGGGAGGTTCTGGTAACTTGTACAGGTGAAATTATCCCAATAAGATGCCACCGGACATACAGAGTTACGGACATCGTAGCAGTACACCACAAGAGAAATGGAGCAGCAGAATGGGAGAGGGGGCTGTGTGGCACCAGAGCAGTGTGTGAGGGTCATGGAAGGACTCGAGCACCAGAATGCCTGTGTTTGTTATATACTACTACATGTATATAACAATGCAAAAGTGAGCAAAACAATGCAAGAAACAGCTCTTGGCACGAGTGCACCTGCAGCTGTGGCAGAAAGGCGTTTACTCCGAATTCCTGGTAAGATAGCACATGGATTGCTGCTAGTTCAAAAGGGGCCTTTGCCAGTGCTCTATATGGAAGTGGGTGGGATATGAAGAGCTGTTATTTGTGAGGTGGTGCTTTTTTTTGTGGGGAAGAAGTAGTTCTTTTTGGAGTTTCTTCTTACATGTCCTTTGCTTTTGGACACTGTTTCTTTTGTGTCTCAGTACCACATAAGCTATAGAGATCAGAGTTGGGGTGGATTTTTTGGTTTGGGTTTTTTTGGGTGTTTTTTTTCCCTCGGGAAGAAAGATCCACTTAAGATATGTAATAAGATCTTACTGCTGTCTGTTATTATGCCCTTGCAAGAAGGCTTTTATTTGTTTGTATTCTTGGGAGACTGTTTGCAGGGCATTCATGCTCAAACTGGTCTTACTCTGTATTTTGAGTGGATTCATAGTCCATAAAGTGATTCACTCCAGTGCATTGGGCTTGCAACTACAGTGCTCAGAAGGCTGTGCAATTTTGGAAGGTGGGTCACTTCTGGAGTGAGGTGACTCTGGCTGCAGGTGAGCCTGATCCTGGGAGATCTGTCTCAGGAATTAACAGGGAGTAGACATGTACAAGTGTCCCAGGCATCAAGTAAGTTAACAGTCAAAGTATTGCTAAATGCAGAAGTTTATTCAGAACACAGATAAACACACTGAAATCGTTGTTGTATGTGAGAGTATCTGAAATGCCATAAAGTCAGATCTGGTGTTTTAAAGAAAATTAACATGTGGATGGATAGCCCATCTTGTTGCAAAATTGGGGAAATAAAGGATTAGCAGGGTATGTGTGGGTAGATAGGTCACAGGAAAATAATTTGCCCTTGAACCTGTTTATCTAGGTTTGTGGAGAGGGACACGAAGCTATGTCCCTGGCCAAGGTCACGTGAAGCTGAGAGCCTAACTTGGGAATGGGCTTCAAATTAGAAATGAACTATTCTTTAGGTGTTTGTTGGGCTTTGTTAACAACAGCTTTACATTGAGCTTCATTAAGAACAATTTTGTATAGGGATTGTACAGCCAGTGTGGAACTGTGCTGTAGTGGAGGCAGTCATGTTGGCCTCAGAACTCCCTTAGGGCTCACAGCTTCAAGGCTTAGTGTCTTCAAAAACTGCCCTCCTGAACTCAAGATGATATTGAGTTGCTGAGGAAGTTACTAAATACCTAACTGTCCACATTGTGTAGGCACATGAGAGCTGCTGGGATCTGTTGCTTTACACATTTATTTCTTCTTTCATTTCATGTTTTGAAATGTACAGGAAAAGCAGATGGAAATATCTGAAAATCCACTTTTATATAATGATTGACTTTATCAAAACTTATTTTTGATTATGTATCTGAGTGGAAATGGATGCTAAAAACTCAGCCACCCTTCCAAAACAGCCAAGTTTTAATGGATGTGTAAGGAACCATTTTTACTGTAGTAGCTACCATGCCTAGTTCAGCTTTTACAGTTGTGGTTAGTGGTTGTTGTGTGTTACTACAGAGGTGAAGTCCTCCTGTGCATCGAGCTCTGTTCTGTTTGTTTGAGATTTGAATAAATAGTAAAGGGATTCACTACCTGAAGGAACATTTGGTGCTTTTATATGTGTTTAAAAAATCTGCGTGATTCTAAAAAACTTACTGTCTCTACATACAAAATATGTGTAACTTTATTCAGAATATCTTTGTTAATATTTGCCTAGACTGTGTCCACAGAATGGCTCTCAGGAGTCTGAAAGATGGTGAAGTTGCTGTAAGATTTTTCAGCCTTATTTTGTTCTACCTGAGTAAGCAAATAGGTTACTTAGAGTTCTAACAGCTTCACTGTTTCCTGGTTGGAGTTTCAGGAATGTAAGGTGGTAAAATGTAAATAGCATGTTGAGGCATGTGAAGTTAGTCAAGGTTGACCTTAAATACGCTTAGGAAAAAAACCACATGTAGCTGATGTAGAAGTTCATTAAAAACAAACAAAAAACAACCCAGAAAAAAACCCAAGACATTGCTGGTTAGGTGATAATAAGACCCCAAAAGTGAATAGTTAAGGTGACAGACAGTTCAAGGAAAGAAAGGTAAAAAAGAGATATGGCCTTTTAAAAGAGTCTTTAATTCTGTCAAAAATCTACTGGCCTATATAACTATGTCTGTAGAAAGGCTTCTTAGCAAGCATTTCAGAGAAGAGTGCAATGTGACTGTCCTGTGTCACTTTTGAGGATTTAAATCTTGGATGAGTTTGGAGATAAAAGACTGAAAGACATGAAGCTCCTACAGGTTTTTTTGAGTTTAACACCAGACAGCAACTGAGCCCCACATAGCCCAGCGGGATGGGGGAGAGAACAGGAAGGGGAACAGTGAGAAATGCCGTGGGTTTCAGTACCAGTTACTGGTATCAGTACAGTTCACCTAGCCAGGTTTCGTTCAGAGTTGAGCCACTTGACTCTTGGAGGAAAGGATTTTTATAGCAGCGGTATTTACTGATGGGAAACCACTCAAGGTCAGTAATCTGCTTCTTGCCAAAAGCAGGACCAGATCTGCTTTTACAGTCCCTGTAGTTCAAGTTCTGGCTGATATCGCCACCTAATGGCAAGAGCAGCACTTGGCTGAGGATTTTAGGAGCTTTTCACTACTTTCCACTGATGGCTCTTACCCAGTTATGTCTGCTCGGGTTATGTTGGAACAGTTGTCGGGGAAACTTGAAATCTGGAGTTCTGTTCTGTCTTCCTGCTAGCCGAAGAGAAATTTAAGGCTATGAAACTGGTTAAAAAGCCAAGAAGTGATTATTATCTTTTAATTTTGACTCTTGTGCTTTACCTGAGTACTGCTTTATATTTTTGGTCAAATATTGGTTCTTAAAAACTAAGTAATTTTATTATGAGGATCGTACAAAAACCTCTTCTGTTAACAAAGGTCTGCACATGACTGACAGAATTTCCCAGGCTGGTGTTAGGGAGCCCTCTTGGATCATTTCAGTCACAGCTGGAGGTCAGCATTAGAACTTGAGCTATTAAGAGTGGGTGTCCTGTGAATTTTTTGGGAAGGCCTTGTGTAAACTGGGATAATGCTGTTGTGTTAAAATTGGCAGTAATTCTGCTTTGACAGCCTAGAATTTCATTTGACTAAATGAGGAATTAAGTTAAAAAACAATAAATATTTAATCTTCAAGAGAAATTATTTAATAGACCTTGAGTGGCAGTGATTATGTACTTGTTTGCTCAAGCACTTGAGACTTGCATCAAATGAGGTGCATTTTACTTTGTAAGCTTGCTCATGCTTTCGGGTACCGTGAAACGTGGGCATTTCCACTGCCTTCCTGATTATCAGAGTAGTTAATTGTTTCAATTTACATGTTTCTGTCCTGATGGTGTACCCAGGCTCCTGCTCTAGTACAAAGTTCCTGTGGTGCCAGCTGGCTTAGGATCAAACAGCAGTCACTTAAGGAAAGCAGGCACTTAAATGAGCTCTCCTGTGAGGCAGATTTCCTCAACTGTGGGAAAGCTGTGCATGTGAGCCTTGAGGTAATGCCAGCATGACCTCTTGAGCAGTAGGCAGGACTAACAGAAGACAGATAAAACAGCAGTGTTGGTTTGCGCTTTGGTTTGCCCCAGTGCTTGGAAGCATTTTTTGTGTCGGCTGTTTCACTTGTGTGTCTATTTCCCAACTCCTTGATTCTTTTCTACCAGTGAAGAGAGGAATAAAAACCCCTCATACTGGGAAACGATGAGGTGGGCTTGACTATGTGGTTCCCAGTTCATGCCACTGTTGGACTAAGAATGTCCCTCATGGGACTGGTTGTGGGAAAATGTTTGATTCTACTCTGCATGTTTAGTATGGTTTAAATTAAAACACTTCTTTAGGGCTGCTTGCTTGTGCTGTCTGGGGTTCCAGGGAGGCTATTGAGGCTAACCTGAAAAGTTGCATGACTTCTTCAGTATTTCTCAAGACTTTTTCTTAATATTTTACTTTTTATATTTTGGAATGTAGATTTAGGGAATTAATATACCTTCACTTGGTTCAGGTTTTTGAATGATTCTGAAAGTACTTCAGGGTTGATACCTCAGTACATAGTTGTTCTGGGCTTTGAATGTGGAAATGCTTTTCTAATACTTTCATACAAAGTTTTAAAGAAAATTATAGGATTTCAATGGTTTTGTCAAGAATACTTGGTTTAAGAGAAATGGGTTGAGGTAACAAGTGTTTAACTTGGGAAGTATTTGTTACTCATCACTCAATGACTGACATAGTCTTTGTTACTCACTCCTTAGTATGTAGTGATGTTGACTAGAGGAATAACAGCAAACTCAAGTAGCTTCTTCTTTTTGTACTTGTGTTCTCCAGGTGGCTTCTCAACTGTGTTTCTGGTACGCACCCATAGTGGGACACGTTGTGCACTGAAACGAATGTGTGTAAATAATGTGCCAGATCTCAACATATGCAAGAGAGAAATCACAATTATGGTAAGAAGGCCGTTATTTGTAACTGGAGAATACTTTAGTTTGTAGTATACACACCCCAAATGTCTCTCCAGTGTTTCTAGACAACTCTTGGTTTTGATCCCATGGTCCTGATTTTCCAGCCTTAGTTTCAAAAATTAATGCTGGCTTTAGGGTTGGTGTGTGATTGACTTCTAAAGGAATTATTAAAATATGTATTTGATACCACAGTCAGTTTGGTCAGTACATCTGGTTCCCAAGCACAAGGAATTTCTTCCAGTGCTGCAGTGGCAGCAGAATTCTCTCCCTTAATTTTCTCAGTACTGAAGAGTAATGTGCACTTTGTTTTTCAGAAAGAGTTATCTGGGCACAAGAACGTCGTGAGCTATTTAGACTGCGCTGTCAACTCAATAAGTGATAACGTTTGGGAGGTGCTCATCCTCATGGAGTACTGTCGAGGTAAGAGTCACCTCCTAGGTTTCCAGAGTAAAGGCGAGCAAAATGTTTGTATTATCACCTGTGATTTTGCTGAAAACTGTTCCCTTAGTATAAAAGGTTAACATGTATGTGTCACACCTGGAATCTAGGTAGGTTTTTTTCACTTTTCTGTTGGCATTACTACTTAGACTACTGAGCAAAATGTAAAAGTTGCTTTCACCTGGTTTTGTAACTAAATATAATTGTGATCAGGGAAATTAATTCTCTAAGTGTGAAGTGCAGTTGTTCTGCTGGTGGTGCTAATCAACATGTAGCTGAAACATAATAGAGATTGGCAAATTTTCACCACTTTTCTCCCTCTGCTATTTTTAGTTTAGATGACAACATTGAAGATGCTTTACCTGACAGGTGATTTGCTACAAATGGGCATAGTAAAGTTAAGGTTGATAGTGCTGTCCAAAAAATGTTATTCCTGTATTCCTGCTTTATAATGTAACTTTCTTTCAAACCCTGTGTAAACCAGGCAGTGTCTAGTTTGAGTGTTTCTTTTTTCCCCCACCTCACATATGCATGGAATAAACTTGCATTGAGCTCAACTGATGAAATTTATCTAAAATCTAGGGTGGCTGAGTACTGGCCTCATAGTATGAGGTGGAGGTTAACCTAAATAAGTGATGATACTGGAACAAGTGCTGCAAGTACACAGTAAATACTTTGAGCCTAGAAAGAAAAGCCATCCCACGGTCTGTACTGCTCAAAGAGTACTTCGAGCTGAGGTGTATGTGGCTTATATTTGCTGTAGAACCAGTAAGCCTTACAGCTTGTGCAATCTGTACTATAAGGAGCCAAAGACAACCTTAAGGTACATTTTGGGAAAGGGAATAAGGAGAACTTGAAAACTAATTGCCACATTTTTGGCCCTTTACCCTGCTTATGTGGGTGAAGTTCTGTACCTCACTTCTGACTCCCTGTTAGTAGTACTCTTTCCTTAATGATCCTAGTACACAGATGCATGGATGTCAGCTGTCAGATCACCTGACAGTGTTTGGCTTTCTGTGTTCAAAGCATCCTTGTTTGACAGAATGCCCACCAAGGACCTGCTGCAGATACTGACTCTTGCTTCATCTCTGTGTGCAGTGAGCGTTGTGGTAGGAAGGTATTGTCTGATAAAATTGCTGCAAGAAATAGGGAAGTATTGATTCCCAATCTTAGAAAGAAATCTATGGAAAGGGAAAGGAAGGTCGTCTTCCTTGGAGGGTGGATTCAGGGCTTTTTTTTCCTCCTGCTTTGTCTCCCACAAAGACAGAGAGGGTGTCTAGAGAATTAATTAAAATGAACTCACTTGGCTGTCGGGGTTTGGGTTATGGATCCCAATGCAAGAGATACTTTTGAGCTAACATCTTACTGTGATGGATGCTTTTTTTGTTTGCTGCAGTTTTTTTCTAACATGCTTCAGTCACAGGGACTGGCTTGTTTGCATTTGAGCCAGTAATTTTTCTGCTTAGGGTGATACAAGAGCACACAGTTGGAAAACCAGGTTTGTTTTGTTCAAATACCGTAACTGTGGAAAACTTCCTTGCATCATATGCATGGACTTAATGCACATAAGTAAGTCTTTACTTCTGTACCTGATAGGAATTACTTGAAAGAAATTTATCTTGTTTTTTTTAGCTGGGCAAGTTGTAAACCAGATGAACCAGCGTCTGCAGACAGGCTTCACCGAGTCAGAAGTAATGAGAATATTTTGTGACACCTGTGAAGCTGTTGCCCGGTTGCAC
Organism: Atrichornis clamosus; assembly: GCA_013400975.1. Taxonomy (NCBI): domain Eukaryota; kingdom Metazoa; phylum Chordata; class Aves; order Passeriformes; family Menuridae; genus Atrichornis; species Atrichornis clamosus. Next base: position 267,065 of record WBMZ01001775.1, on the reverse strand, counting down.
CAGTGCAAAACTCCTATAGTTCATCGGGATCTGAAGGTATCAACTTCATGAAAAGGAAATCTAGGCTAAAATTGGTGATCTGCTTGAAAAGGATTGAGGATATAGGAGAGGTTTCCCTAAGACAGACTTCTACTTGGGAATTTGCTGTTGGTGGAGCTGTAAACAGAAACTAAACCATAGGACATGTGTGGGAGAACATGTAGTAACACTTAACTTGAAAATTAATGCTATTATTTTAACCTCCTTTTTGTATGTTGATTTTCTTTCAAGGTGGAGAATCTATTGCTAAATGATAATGGGAACTATGTTCTCTGTGATTTTGGCAGTGCCACTAACAAATACCTGAACCCTCAGAAAGATGGTGTTAATATGGTTGAAGAAGAAATTAAAAAGTAAGTTTGGTTTTAGGTAATCTGTCATAAGCAATGACTGTGCTGCTAGGAAAGCCCACGTATTATAGTGTGGTGTGCGTGTATCACTAATGAATTGAAATTAATGGTTGACCTTGAATTAATTTTGGCATAAATATAGTAAAAGAGTGGAACTATTTGATAAGATTTCTTCCATTCATTCACAGATTGATTTTCAAAACTGAGATTCTTAAAAATAAAACTGTTGGAAAACAGCATGCTGTTGTGAAATTAAATTATTCAAAAATATATGTCTGGCTACTGGCCACTTTAGGAGTTGGATATATTTAAGTTGTGCTATTTTAATACTGCTAAGCAAATACTTGCTAAGATAACAAGAACTGATGTAAATAAGCATTGGAATGGGTTTATATAGAGTCTCATTTACAGGATAAAGGTCCATGTTGCTTTTCTGGAGACTGACCAGAAAAATATTTCAACAATTTTTAGACACACTCTTGAAAACATGTATTACTTTGGTTTTGCTTCTTTGGGCTAACTGCTGCAGAGGAGTAAATAGCAGGCTGCTTGTTTTCAAATCACGAAATGATACAGGTTTTTTGCAGCTCTGAAATATTTGAACTACCAGTCTAGCAGTTGTTCTGAGATGCTAGTTTTTTGAAATCTGCATACTGTATGTTTCAGTATGAGACAGGGAGAGCTCTTGTAGGACTCTGCAGTTGCACCTTCCAAATGACTGGTTGCTTATGCACAGTCACTGGCAGAAGTACATGCTTTTCTGGGAATAATACTAAAAGCAAATTTTAGCTGACTTAATAGTTATTGTGTATAGCAGTTTATATTGCTGCTCCAGATGTTATTTGTGATGCTGCAAATGCAGTAATAACTTGGATGATGTGAGACAATTCCAGGCATATGTCTGAAACCTGTGTGATTGGTGTGTGCATGGTAGATGGGGAAAACACCCTTTCAGTTCTGAGGGATGGTTTTCAGCTGTGTCCTCTCTATTTTATGTTGCTAGGTACACAACACTATCATACAGAGCTCCTGAGATGATCAATCTGTATGGAGGAAAGCCAATTACTACCAAGGCAGACATATGGGTAAGCCAAAAATCAGGTAGTATGATATATGGAACTGATTGAGGAGGGGGAATTAAAACCAGCATTGAGTGACTGAAAAATTTATTCTTGGAAAATGAAATACATTGGGCAGATATAGAGCATAGAAGGTAGTAGAGATATCTTTGATAGTTATGTTTTCTGAAAATAAAACGAATGCTGCATTTGTTTTGAATTTGAAGGAAGCAGGATCTGATTTGGAACTTGTTTTCTTTTGTTGGCTCTCAGTTCTGCTTGATAGACCCCAGTGGTTTCTCATGGAAACCTGTTGGCAGCATGATCAAGAAAGGTGTTTTTTATTAGTTGAGGTGCAGAGAAGAAAATAAACATGAAATTTAGTGCAAAGGGTAGTGGTATCTCTTGAGTTACGTGACACTGAGAATGCAGTTCTTGGGATGCTCTGGTTTTGTAGTTAGTCTGCTCCAGGAATCAGTGGAAAAGTAAGTGTTAGAGCTGCTTTTGGTGTATCAGCTGTTGCATAATGCAGCTCCTATACAACATGTGACCATCCACTGTAGCCAGGGTGCAGTTTGTCTGTTGGTGCTGCTCTGTCATGTCAGGGGCTTGCTCTGATCCCTTCACAGTGCCTGTGTTTGTCCTTTACAGGCACTTGGCTGCTTGCTGTATAAGCTGTGTTTCTTTTCACTTCCATTTGGAGAAAGTCAAGTTGCTATTTGTGACGGAAGCTTTACTATTCCGGACAACTCGCGATACTCCCACGGCATTCACTGTTTGATAAGTAAGTGCACGGGTACTACAGCAATTCCTTCATCTCATCAAGCCAATATAGCACAGCAAGTCCTGCTAGACAGAGTCAGTGTAAAGATTCTGTTGTGCCTCTCAACTCCTGAAGAGTGTTGTTCAAAGAACCTTTTGGTTTCTCTGGGACTCAGGCATGATTTTTTTTCCCTTAGGTGTCCATAAATCACGAAGGAATAGGGGGAATGCAAAGAGTAGTTTTTATTTATTATTTAGCTGTATTTATTCATATTTCCTTTTTGCTCTTAAGTGCGTGTTTTCTGTAGAGTGTAATAAGACTGTTGATAGTATTTTTTATCCAAGTTGGACAGTTGCGCTTAGATGAATTTGAAGTGCAAGTTCAGCATAGCAGCATTAATGTGCTGAGATTAATTGCACTGGGAAGCATTTTACAGTAGTTCCATGATTCATACCAGAACAAAAATATGGAAAGTTTTGTGCAACCCCAAGTGTCACAACATGAACTCCAGTAAAAATTTGAAAGCACAAAGTGTGTGTCAGAAAATGTTGAACAAGAAGCAACTTTGAGGCTTGTGATTAATCTGTTACCCAGGTACAGAGAAGTAGGAGCTAATATTTACAGTAATCATCAGTATTTTCAACTGTCTTTGTTTTCAACTTAGAGCAGGCTCGCTTGACAGAGTGAGATGGATAGAATATGAAAAATTCAAAAAGCTTCAGTAGGAGCTCTTACAATTTTCAGTTACGGATGTGTTGACCACATAGTTTATGCTTTTATAGAATAGGCAATACCCAATCCAAACCACTTTTTTGAGTGCACATAATTTAGAAACAGCAGTTAAGATGGTAAGCATTTGCCTTCTGCCAGTACTTAACTGACAAAATGAGATGAATTTTCAAATTACTTAGGTGCTTTTTTGTGTCACAGTGTTACTTTTTTTTTTTTAGAAGAGTATGGGTTTTAATCCTTTCTCCTAAGTAGGAATGCAGATTTTTTAATCTGACAAACTACTGTGCCAAGATGAGCAGTACTGATGTGGAAGACATGTGCGTGGGGCAGAATGTCCTCATGTAAACTTCCCTTCTTTCCACTTGGAGTGGAAGGCATAAAGAGCTGCATTTGGTGATAAAAGGTATTTCAGGGACTGTGGCTTCATCTCTGCTCTTTTACAAGGCAGGGAGTGGGGAGCAAAAAGCTGAACATGGTCCACCCCGTGAATTGAACACTTCAGAATCAAGTGTCAGGAGTCACTTCACTAAGTGTTCTGCTTCCATGTCGTGGTGCTGCCACTGAGTGTTGGAGTCTGTTACTTTGTAAAATCTATTAAAAATGAAACTTGCAGGGAACTGTACTGGGCATGAAATAATGGCTTTGTGTAAAATTGTAATATCTGTCTAAAATGAATTTTTTTGACCTGTTGAGGATTTTTTGCAAGATGTGTTAAGGTTGGCTGTATTACTGAACAGTTGTGCAAGTGTAGTTCACTTTGCTCATCAAAAGTGAGAAGTCATGTTTTCATAGGTTGTTCATTTACTTTGTAGCAAAACATATTTTAGAGGTTCAGGTTTTTTAGGAAGTGTATTTTATTGTTCATGTAGGTTCTCTCATTACCTAGGCAAGATTGCCTGATTGTGTATATTGTCCTATACTGGAAACAATATCAAGTAACTTCAATTTGTTGGAAAATCATGAAACCTTCTAATTAGGGAAGCAAATACTTGAGAGGGACATCAAGAATTGTGTGTGCCTTGTCAGGGAAAAGTCCTTTTAATTAAGAAACTATTTTTTTTTTAATATGTGAGATTGTTCATAGTCAAGGAAACCTGTGGACAAAAGGTGATTAAACCTTAGCATGTTGCAGTAAGATCTGTCAGTCTTTTTAGCTACGTTGAATTTTTTATTAACCCTAGGAAACGTTAGTGCTCTGGATTGGTTTTGTGTTGTTTCTCTCTGCAGTTACTAATTCCTATTTCAGTTTAGCTCCCTCTTACACAGCTCAGTGTCAGGATATCAAACACTATGCATGTTCTCCAATTGTTTTTGATCCTATAAACTATTTGACTTGACAAAAAGTACTAAAAAAAAAAATCCCCAAAACTCAAGACAACAGTGCAAATGATTCTTTTAGTGGTAAGTTGATTTAGTGGAGCTGCTGAATTTCTCCTTGCTGGTAGCATGCTGTCTCAACAGGCTTTCTGATATCTAGCAGTGATAACAGTCTTACCAATTTTTGCAGGATATATGCTTGAACCAGATCAAGAGCAGAGACCTGATATTTTTCAAGTATCTTACTTTGCATTTAAAATTGCCAAAAAGGATTGTCCGGTGTCTAATATTAATGTAAGTACTCTCGAATTTTTTCTGTATTTTCAATGTATTACATAGGCAGCATTGAGAAGTCTGTCAGATTAGCTGAGAGATCACTTCAATTATGTCATGTACCTGGTTCCTAAATGGAAAACAGAGCAGAGAACACATCAAGCTGATGTTGAGTACACACATTATGAACTCTGTAAAAACAAAATATATTCTTTATTTTGAGGGCATACCTTCATGAGCTGTATTGGTACTGCACCAATACCTGATTTAGGATTTTAGCCATTAGTAATCTCTTAATACAATTAATATGAAATATACTACAGATATTAACCTTGTTGACAATAGAAGGCTTAATGTTGTAAATCTAGCATCAAGAGCATGTATGTTTGCACTGGATAAACCCTTTTTCTTTATCATCCTTAGTAATTGTGTTAGTCCATTGGAAGAACTCCAGTGAGTTGGAAAGCAAACAGAGCAGTGCTTGGGTTAGCCTGCATTCTTACCCTTGCTTTCTTTCCATGGGAGTCTGACCTTGGTCACGAAGATCACTTGCTTCACAGATGTAATTACTGTGCAATGGAATTTGAGGAGACTTAGCTAATGTTGAGTATTATAAAGTGGTCCTCGAGAGAAGCATCAGGAAAAATCCATCTCAACATTGAGTTCGCAACAGATACCCATTGTAGTGATCTCTGTCTTCAGAGGCAGACGAGTGAACTTCCCAAGATCCCTTTGAATTCCTTTTTCCTTTATCACTGTAGAAGAAGGTGCTCAGTAAATTTGAGTGTTGCCTTTTGGAAACACAGACTAAAATAAACCAGGAAATCTTGAAATGCTTGATAATTAACTCTCATTATTTGTGACTAGATTTAGTTTTGCATTCGTTATGTGCATTTGTCATTAGGGATGATTGTTTTCCTCCTTTGCCCAAAATTGCCATATTCCTTGTAAAACATAGTTTAGGTGATGTGGGATTCATTCAGAAATTTGATTTAGATGGGGGTAAGTTAAAAGCCCATCATAGCTTTGATGCTGCATGGTTTTCTGAACTTTGTGTGGGAGCTGAGTGTGCTATAAGCAGTTTCCTCCAAAGATTGGGCTTTGATTTAGTTCTTGAGCTTGAGGCTGAAGTCTCTCTGCAGTCACACAAAAATATTTGGAGAAAATGTTGTACTTCATTGTTGATAGCTGGTAGTGTAAATCAAGTGAAGTAGTTGACAAAAGTCAGACCAGTCATGTCCTGCTTGACTTCTGCAACAGATTGAGAGAATATAGAGATACTGTTAAAACCTTTTTCATCTATAGCTGTGAGCTCTGCATGAGGCCTTAACATGGAAGTCTTGAACCCAAGTATTCCTCTTCAGTATGTAATGATTTATTTTCTTTCAGGATTTTTGTTTTTTAATTTATTCATATTTATTTTTCCCAAGAATTCTCCTGTCCCTTCAACTCTTCCTGAACCCATGACAGCTAGTGAGGCAGCTGCCAGAAAAAGCCAAATTAAAGCAAGGTGAGCAGATATGACTACCTTTTTCTTTCTCCTAATATTGTTAAGCTACATATTTGTCTAAAACATGTCTCCATGTGCTTGTTAATAAATGTAATATTACCTTAGTAGAAGAAGTCATTAGATAAACTGCATTTTTAAGAGCTTCAAGACTCTCTTTGGATTCCACTCCTTTGCTTTTTTCATTGCATTAAGAATCCAGGGAGAGAAACTGAGAGCCTGATATTTTGAAGGTTAAATGGGTTTTGTTACTTGTTTTTGAAAAAAAAATATTTTAATGCAAAAATACTCACTTTTTTGTCCTTGTTAGTAAAAACAATCCCAAAACCTTGGAAATTCCTATTCATGCTTTTGATTTCTGCTATGATGTAGTGTGTGTGTGCTTCATGCTAGTGCTGGATGAATCCTTGACCCTTTCGTTCCTTTTCAATGGAAGTTGTTTGGGTTTGAATCTACCAGCATGTGTGACTTGTATATTCAGCTGTAATTATCAGCTCTGTTTACAAAAAATAGAAACAAAAACATAAGAAATGAGTAGAAGTAGAAATGACTTGATGATGTACGTCTCTAATTTGAAGCATAAATAATTGTCTTTTTATCAAGTATCTTATATGGGAAAATTTGCCCTTTCAGAATAACAGATGCTGTTGGACCAACAGAAACCTCAATTGCACCACGACAAAGACCAAAGGCCAATTCTAGCACTGCCACTTCCAGTGTGCTGGCAATCCAGAGCTCAGCAACTCCTGTCAAAGTACAGGTTCCTGGGGAATTCACTAATCGTGGGCAAAAAGGTAACTTCAAGTCTAAGGATGAACCAAAATAAACAAAGAAGCAACAGTGCCTTTATCTTTCTTCTCACTCTAGCAGGGATAACATTTAAAACTCAGTTTTATATCTCATTTTTTATATACCAGAAACCAAATCTTCATCATTTCTGAAAGACTCTAAGTGTGTGAGTGGTAAATTTGCAGTGCCACAAAAACTAAATGCAGGTTATTGAGAAGTGAAGGTGTTTTTTATGCTTAACACTGGTTTTGAATGAACTTGCCCACTGCAGACAGGAGTTAGTTCATGCTTGTTTTGACTTTCAAATAATTCACGAAAGTACAGAGCCTTTCTGTAACAAACTGGGGTTTTTTTGTAGTAGGAAAAATATCCTTCTGTGCCTTAAGAAGTCATGAGATAGCAACAAAATGTTGATGGTATTTGTAGGCTGGAACCATGTAAAAAAGTCACTTCTCTCATGACTGGCAGATTCATTTCACACGGCACTGTGGGTGTAGGAGTAATTAGGGGAGACTCAGTCGAGTGAAATGGGTTTTCAGAAAAATCCTTGTTCTTTCTCTCAGAAAGAATCTCTGATAAATATTCACTTAAATAGTTGACATTTATACTTAGAGTAGTTTCTAATTGCACTTTGTGCTGTTATTTGCCTACTCCGGGAAAGGAAGAGTAGCTTCAGGGAACATATTGGAAAAGTATGAAAAGGCCACTGAGAATGTTTGTGTCACAGGGGTAAACACCTTTTACTGGACAGGATCCACATAACATGCAACTTGGAAAGCTTTTCCTGTTAGGACAAGGAACAGATCATTCCTGGGCACTTCAGAATATGCAACACATTGTCCAAGAGATCAATTTGTGGTACTAACTGTTTCTTACAAGGTTGCAAAAGCAATTGAATGGCAAAATTAATCAGATGTTCTGTTTTAAGGAGTTTGTTGGGTGAGCTTAATAGTTTCCTTAGGGAAAAATTGTCTGTGTTGAATGCATACAAAAGCTGTGTGCTGTGAGGGTAAGGGTTTGAGATACTGCCATGTGTAACTTAAGTGTTAGTACAGCAGAAGTCTGGAACCCAGCTTGCCATCATGAGACTAGAGGAAGCATCCAGCATTTCCAGGTAGAAATGTTTCATTTTCAGGCCTGGAGTTACTTTTGCAGAAGTGAACTTGGGATTTACCTGCTGTACTCATTGTCAGACTAGGAGGGAAGTTCACAGACAGTGTCAGTTGGAGGTGTTAAACTGCCAGGGAGAGCTCTGGCTGAAGTGGAGAGATCTGGATGCCAGTAGTGTTGTCTGTCACAGGAACCACAAGACCAGGGAACGGACAAGACATCTCACAGTCCCAAGGAACCACACCACAGCAGCACAGGGTCCTGCAGCAGCTGCAGCAGGGGGACTGGAGACTGCAACAGCTGCACCACTTGCAGCACCAGCCTGCCGTGCAGGACGCTTATATCCAGCAGGTACAGTCAGATCTGTCAGACAAGTGTCTGAGACACGCTGTGTGTTAGTAACACTTGGAATCGTGTGCCAGTTAAACACTTCTGCTGTTGCTGCCTGCATTTTTCCTGTAAAAGAGTTCCTGTCTCTTCTTACTGTTTTTTTGTCCCTTCACAGGCCCTGTAATGTGTATCCTAGAAAGTTGCTTACTCTGTGCTGTGTTGTTTTTGTAGTTTCACCCTGAATTCCATCTTGCTTTGCATCACCACTGTGTGACTTAAATGCTTTACGTCTGTGTAAAGGAGCTCGGGATAAATGTTAGGAGTTACCTCGGTGGTTATGCTGTGCTTGCAGTAGATGGTTGTATGTGCACCAGTGCTGAATACGTAGTCTGATTTTTATTGTTAACAACTGGCCAGAGAGTGGGGGAAGGAAAGATCTTACAAAGAGGGATTAAAATACAGTAACAGAATTGCAAGCTGGTTCTTGATTATGTGATAATCATAATTGAAAAATGCTATGGAGTCACAGGTATGGTATTTTAATTGATGCTTCTTCGTAATATCTGTTTATTTCTGAGGGGGCATCATGACTTCTTAAAGCTGTATTTTTTCCTTTCCAGTATCAGCAAGCAGTGCACCAGCAGATGGTCCAGCAGCAGCTGTTGCTGCAGTCTGTGTACCAGCAGCAGCCTGCCCAATCACCGTATCCTGCCATGGTATGTCACAGAGATGGTACAGTCTTAAAACACGGGCTATGCTTGTAAGTCTGTTGTGTAGATGCAGTAGGAGAAGTGTCTGGGTAGTTGTAATGAGCTGTGGACATTGCAAATAGTGTGCAGTTTGGCATCTAAAATGATAGCGAGTTGGTGGGGAGTTAAGCTTTTCACAACCTAGTTCAGGTTAGCTGGGGTTGCTCTTGTGTGTTAATAATAGGATGGGATCTGTCCCAAACTTCGTAAGAAGGTATATGCTAATTTGAAACATTTGGCTAAGGTTTCCAGTACTGGCCAAAACAACAAATACATGTTACACGACATAGTGACAGAAGACAGATTCTTACTTGAAGAGCAAGAGAGCTAACTGACACAATCAGGTTTTTAAGAATCGGGAGAAATTGTCCTGAATTTTTGATTATTAATATTTAAGAACAAAGTATGATGAAATGTAATTTAGTAGTGCTGCAGTAGCATTTACTTAGGTTGCAATCATTACAAAAATCTAAGTGGTAATATGCTGGCGTATCACTGACTTGTTGGAGCAGTTTCTCTACACCTGTGTGTTCTGGAGTGTGGTAGTGGTTGGTGTGTTTGGCTGCAAGACCTGTGCTGTTACTTGGCAGAAGAGGTTCAGCCAGCCCATGTGTATTTTGGTAACACAACCCTGATTTCCCTAGGTGCAGCAGTACCAGCAGGCGCTCCTGCAGCAGCAGATGCTGGCTCAGCAGCAGGTACAGCCGGTGCAGTCCCCTGAATATATCACTTCTCCACAAGACTTTGCATCAGCCTTAATCTCCTACCCCAGGTCACTCCCAGTGCATGGTGGAACAGTGGCAGATCCTCCCTACCCTACAAACAGGTGAGTGTTCTGGCTCAGGTGAACCCAGGGGTTACTCATGGCTTACATGACTAATTGTGCTTAGCACTGCCAAATCCTTTCCTCACAAATTACTTACTTTGTAAGATATTACTTAAAGTAGTCGGACAGTGGGTGTTCACTGGTAAAGGATATTTTGGGAGGAAAGTGAGACACTTAATTTGTTAACAGATGAGCCTGGTACAGTTTCTTAAAGGATCTGTCTTCCGGTATTTCTTGTTCATGGACTTACTCCAGGAACTGACTGCTAACCACTTTGCTTGGGATGGTCAGTAGCCTATGCTGAATGAGGCTTTTTGCATCTGAAAGGAATTTCAAACACCCTATTCCCTATTAAGAGCAGCTTTGTATCTGGCATTGCTTTGCTGGGGCTGCTACCTCCTGTGGCTGTTGATCAGAGGTCTGACCTGAGTATGTAACAAGTACACCTCAGCAGTGGACCTGCCCTTGCTTAATAAATCGTAATAAACAGTGACTTTGTCATGAATTCTTCTGAACAACCGTGTATGGAAAAAAAACCCCTTCCTTTCTGATTTAAAAATAAAAAACCTACACATTTGTCCAGTTTCACTGATGTTAGAAACCAGGTTATCTATTTATATAGGTTCCTATTAGACTTCCCTTAAATTAGCCTTCAAATGCTTTTGGGTTGAGCTGTTAATGCACTTGTGCTGCTTGTGTGTAGTACTTTGGCATTATGAAGCATTTCTCAGATTTTGACCCTGATAAACAATGTCCTGTTTCTCTTTATTTGCTTGGACTGACTTTACAGGTCAGGTATTCCTGATACTGAAGCAATTGCCAGTTACCCAAATCAGAGCATCAGTAACCCACCTGATATGTCAGGTTGGAACCCCTTTGGAGAGGACAATTTTTCCAAGTTGACAGAGGAGGAGCTGCTGGACAGAGAGTTTGACCTGCTAAGATCAAGTAAGGGACGCTTGAAGGCTTACTTTGCTTCCCAGTAAGTGAGGGCTCTGTGGTTGCTCAGCAATTCCAACACCTGCTTGTCCAAGGACCGTGCAGGCTGTGTACAGAACATTCTTTCTGAGCATTTGAGGGTGCAGTTGGGCCTGTCTCTTCCTTTCCTTTTCCTTTTTGAAAACATGTGCAGTAGGAACTCACCGTCTGAAACTGGTAGTTACTGGCTCAATTACTGCAGAAATGGTAATATCTTAGCTGTTCAACACCACTTGTGTCACCTTCACTGTCAAGAGGCTCTCAACAGCAGAGATGTATTGTCAGATGGGAAGAGAATTTTGGCTACTTGGTTTATTCCTTTCCAGCTTTTTTCTTGCACACGAGAGTAGAAGATTCTGTGGGTCTGATATGCCCTTTGAAAATGCCTGAAAGAAAATTATCTATTACATTATGTTAATGTTTTGTACTGTCCATTTTGATGAGTGGCTACATGTAAGGGCTGCTTTATTGTTCTGATATGGCAATAGTTGAATAAACTTTTTCCTCGTGAAGTCGGTTATCTCCATGGTTTTTACTTGGAATTATTTTCTCTTCTTAATTGCTTAACACATGCTTGTGAGTTGCTCTTCCTATAACTGCGTTTGTTGAGATCAGATTTATTAGTGGGACTTGGAAGACATGACAATGTTAAAAACCAGATTTTGTATGCTTGGCTGTCTGTCAGCAAGTTCCTTGCGATTAAAAGTGCAGTTAAGTTGAATTTCAAGTAATTGAAGAAAATACCTTTGCCTTCAGCTGAGTATTTTTCATATTGGATGTGCTTGTTACCTGTTAATCCTTTAGGAAAGTAACTGGGTGGGTTTGTGAAACTCCAGTTGATAGTTTTCACTTGTATCCTGTGTGGCTCAAATCAGACTCCTGTTTTTGAGATGTGGATGTAGTGTGCACACATTTTACAGTCAAATGTCTTACTGGCAGCTGAGAAACACGGCTAATGCACTGGCTGAATTTGAGCATTCCTTCCAAATTCGAGTTAAGAACTTGATTCTGGAGTAGAATAGAATATCTATAAGCATACTTCTTCCAAATGAGGCCCTAAGTCTTTTGAAATAATCCACTCGTGAATGTGGAGCAGGTTAGTTTGATCCAGAGGTCAGTACAACATCACCCACGTTCAGAATCTGTAACTGTCGGACTGCTGGCAGTAGTTGTGGTAAGTTTGATGAGATTGATTTGGTTAAGCAACAAGTTTTGAGCAAATACAAGTGGTAAAGAAGATGATAACCAAGGTGTGTTTTGGGCTCAGTTCTTCAATGTGATTCAGTGCACGGGAGAGCTGGGTGTGATAACACACTTCATATGCTGTATCTGAAAAGTAAGCTAAACTTAACAGCACAGCTCTGCTTAGTAGTAACCAGCATTAGGGTTTTAGTCAGACAATGCAAAAATAACCCCGAGTTACTCCCTTGGCCAGCAGCACACTAGATGGCAGCCTTGTTTGTACGGGTGGGCTGTGTTACCATTGCCCTGAGGTCCTGGAGCTTGGTGTCTGTCAGAGGCCCAGAGGAGGGGGAGCATTGGTACTTTGGGTGTGTTTGTGTGTGCGTGTAGATACACACATCACGGCCTTCAAAGACCTTTTAACTTGGCTTTTTGATATTAAGGGTGTTGTGCCAAAGATCATATGAGCATACCTGCCAGTGTTAATGCCTTTGCTGCAGTCAAAGCAGAAATACTTCTATTTTGTTTTGTCTACTGGTATTTTATCAGACTTGGCTGGAAAAATGAAAAATCAGGAGATTTATTGCAATTAAGTCTTGTACAGATAAAATTGTCTTTAACTGTGTAATACTTACTGGAATTTCCTTATATATTAAGATTCAAGGCTGAGATATCTTCAGATGTAGGTTCTCTCTTATGAGGGATAAAGGCTGTTGCAGACTAAGTAACTTTTTCGCCATTTAGAGAAAAGAGAATTGCAGATGCAGATTTGATAAGTGGTTATATTTTTCTGTTACTAAAACTATTTGCTGTCCTGTACTTTATAACTCGCATGCAGTGGTATGTAAGTTTGTCTTTTTGCCATGTTACATGGTGCAGAGTAGCATTCAAAACATGAATCCTTTCTTTTTGCTTTCAGAAGCCTTGTTTGTATTGTTGAGTGGATCAGATTTCATGTGTTGAGTGGCTTTATGTCAGTGTGTGCAGTGATGGGTATTCCTGGCGTGATTAATCACTTCTCGTGTAAAAAGGGGTCTAATTCCTAGAGCAGAGTACCTTGCTTTTACTTGGGGAGTGTTTTCCTAGTAGAAGGATGCTGGTTGCAGTAAAGTGCAATTGGATGGAGAATTCTGACCTGAGCACCTTTGTGAAGAGCTGTGACACGGAGTGACAGATTGGAGCTCCTGGCGCTTGTGTATATGGTTGTTTCTCTGTTGTTGGTGTTGCTGTTAGCAGTTAGTGATGGGTCAGAAGCGACATCTGATGCTGCATTTCTGACAGCAGAAAGAGATTTCTTAAACAGCTCCTGTAATCACTTAATCACATGTGCAGAACTGGAAGCCAAGAAAGTAAGTCTGCTTTCTCACTGGGAAGAAACCCCAACCTTGCTTTCGTAGCATTGCAAAATGGCTGTTGTTAGGCTCAGGATTACCTTGGTTCTCCAACAGAGACAGGTGTGGGTGCAGAGCGTCCCGGGCACTCTGCCTGTCTACTCGGCAGTCTCTACAGTAGAGAGGAACTGCCTGCACCAGCTGTGCTTCTTACAAGCCTTTCTTTGTCAAAAACCCCCAACAGAGAATATATTCTTTGCTCACCCTGTACAGTACGTAGCTTTGCGTAGCTGTAAGTCCTGCCATTTTTATTTTATTTTACTTTATTTTTTGTCCTGTTTCATTTTGTTTTTTACAGACAGGCTCGTGGACAGGAGACCATCTTCAGATAAGAATGTGGAGCCACATTCTGCTCCACAGACAAGTCCTCCTGAAGATCCCTTTGGTTCTGTTCCTTTCATTTCTCACCAAGGCAAGTTACATCTGTAACATCACTACCTCGTAGCTATATGCATACATACATGCGCGTGTATCTGTTGGAGTATGCACAGCACTTAAATGACCACAGAATGGTGAAGGGCTCGGCTGCCTCCTTGCAGCATGTGGGTTGAAGAAATGTTTTAGAGTGTTCATTACCTCCAATTAAAATCTGCTTGTGCATCCAGCTCCTAGTGCCTGCAGGGTGACTGACTGTAGCGTTGGCGCTGTGGTTCCGTTGGACCAGTGCAATGGGCATCACCTGGGCAGAACTGCAGGTGCTTTTGCTGAAGGTGAATTACTAAGGCCCAGTTTTGCTACTTGCCTGTAGTCTGCTTCTGACTCACACTATTTCTGTGGTTCAGTTCTCCAGCCAAGTGAAAACAGTAAGCTTCTGCCACATTTCATGTTTGGTACAAGTTGATTCAAACCCAAACATTTTATGCTGCCTATACATGTGGAGGGTGGGCATTCATTATTGCCTTTCAGTTCAGCTTTGACTGTGTTTACATTGAATGGAAGTAAAAATAACGTGTGGGCATTGTGACTGGGAAATGCATCACCCTGCAGCTTAAGCAACAGTTTTGTAATTTGGTTGATCAGCACTTTATTTTGGTACCTTTGGCAAAGTAAATCCTGTGTGGTACTTAAATGGTAAAGGGAGCATCAGTCATTTCTGCAGCCACTTAGGTTTTGTTGAGAGTTCTTCTGTGATAAAGGTGCCTTAGTATGACTTGTAAAGACTGTTCTTATGGAAGTCAAAAGCTCAGGTAACGTGCCTTAAAATAAATCAGTTGGGGTTCAACCTAAGTTAGCATCTGTGTTTTCTTTCACTTGTCTTGCATTTTTGGAGGTGCTTTGCTAGGGCGGCATAGTGCTCACGAGTGCTCCTATACTGCACATGGTGAACGGTGAACAGGGCAATGCTGTTGTGTTCTGCAAAACCTTGGGTAAAAATCCCTCTGTGCCCATGTCTGCTCCTCTTGTTAGACTTGAATTCATTTTGCTTGGTCTAGTACTGTGTTCTTAGTTTGTGTTTTTGTTCTGCTCACCCAGGACAAGTTTGCTTTCTGTCATCTTGTTCAGTAGTTTAATGTCATGTGAAAGCCATTTAAGTGAAGAAGGGTTTGCTCTATATGTGCTGTTTGGAAGGGTTTTCTCTGGCCTCTTCATTCACAGAGGTTGCTTTGACTTAGAGGTGGGCCTGAATTCACATACAAAGCGAGCAGGAATAGTTTGCACTCCATTTAAGAGGGGGCCATCAGATACTTAGTCTCTTGCCAAGTATTTATACCTTGTGTCCAGAGATTTTGTTTTAATTGCTTTCCTCACCTGAGATCTTGGAAATGCATTTGCTTATTGCTCTTTTTTCAGATGGTTATAATATAGCTTTAGATTGTAACAAATGTCCTCAGTGTATTATGTTAAGTGCTTTTTTTTTGTTATTTTGAATACAAGCTTTAATTCTTGACATACTTAAAAAAAAAAAAAAAAAAGGGAGTTGCCATCTATTAAGGGGAAGGAAAAAACCCCAAATTCAGTCATGGCTGAAAAACCAGGCTGCTTGAGACATGTTGAACTGGGAGCTGTGCCACTGGGGAAAAAAATTGTGCATTTTCCTACAGCCTTTTTTTCTGTGGACATGTAACTGGCATTTAAACAAGAGTAAATGCTGACTTGGTTTCCAGGAAGGTATTGTTGATTATGTGTTAACAGTGAATTGCACTTATTTAAAGATTTATTGTATCAAATTTGTTTACTGTTAATATTTGTCTTTCAAAGCTGATTTGTGTTTCCCCACTGAACTGTTCTTGGTAATGTCTT
This sequence comes from Atrichornis clamosus, assembly GCA_013400975.1. Taxonomy (NCBI): domain Eukaryota; kingdom Metazoa; phylum Chordata; class Aves; order Passeriformes; family Menuridae; genus Atrichornis; species Atrichornis clamosus. Next base: position 251,430 of record WBMZ01001775.1, on the reverse strand, counting down.
TTAAAGAGGTGTTGTAAGGCACCTAAGAAAAGCAGAATGCTGTTGACTTAGATATTTCTAGTTGAGGGCTTTGTAGGGCAAACTGGACAAATGTCCCTCCCTAATATTTTGATTTCCTCTTGTGCTTAACCTTCCTGTGTAACAGGTTCTTTCTGGTTTGTTCCTTGTGATTGTAAGACATGTAACTGAGAAGTGAACCACATGTGTACCTTACTCAGGGCATCCAGGGGAAGGTGACTGCATGGCAAGTGTGGAACAGGGGTTTAATACCTTGAGTCCAATTCAAGCATTTGGATGAGAGATTCTCGATCTTGTTAAAGCACAAGGTTCACTTCCTTATTGTAACATGTCTCGGGCCAAACATGTACTGTTTGCACAGGGTTCTGACTACTGGCTTATAATGAGATGAAATGTTGGCATTATAAACACAGGATCTTCAAAGTAAATAAAATTGACTTTCTTGAAAAGTGACAGTTCTTACTGAAGTTGTGTTTTACTGTATTGATCACAATTCTAACTCAAAAGTAGGGTTTTTTTCTGGTTAGTTTTCCTTGCTGTGACATAGGTCTGGTGTATAAATGGTGTACGTGGGCTGTGGCTGAGTAGAGTCACCCAGAGGATTCCTTCTGGTTTGGAGGCTTAAGGGTTCTCTGGTGAAAGCAGCACTTCGCTCAACACTTCTCCTGAGAGATGGCAGAAAGATAATGAATATCATGTGTCATCTTTTGACTTAACAACATCAACTGCTAATAATCTGACAAAATAAGTGTCACCAGGTATGTTCATGTGTGTCTGGGAAGGTGATGCAAGGAGCAGCAGAGGTTGGTATTGGAAACCTTCGATCATCGCTGGGAAAGTCCATGGGCTGCTGAGACTTGGGAGTCCTTGGGATATTCCCTGTGGAGTTGAGAGTGCATTTCAGGCTGGCACTGCTGCAAGGATCACCAGGGAAAGAAACCTGGAACTGGATGGACTACAGCTGCTTATCAGTCAGACCTGTGCTTATTCTTGTCCGGTGGGAACGGAGAGCCAGCAGCAATGCGTGTGTTCCTTGGCATGCTGCACAGAGGGCAAACGGAGTGTGAAATGAGCTAATGTGTTGTTGGGTTCCTCTTGGTCTTGGGGATAGGGAAGCACTGTGGAAGCACTTGGTGTCACTCACCCTTGGCATGTATCCTATTAAAAGTATTCTCACAAGTAAACTTGCTACACACCCTCCTTTATGCCTGCATTTTTGTGGAAAATGGTAGTGTTCTAGGACTTGAGATGACTGGAAAATAAAATTGGCCTGGGAAAGAATTCCAGTGCTTGATCTGATAGAAACAAACCTGACATTGCAAACTTCTTATGAAAGAGAGAGAAGACAGCACAGTTGAATAGCCAGCACTGGGGCACTTCGGTGTTTCACATGTGGAAAACAGATCCTGGTTCTGGAATGCCGGAAACATTGGATGGTGACAGTGGAAAACTACATCTCCTGTGGTCAGAATTTTGGAATGGAAACTTCTGATTTAAGTGCGTTAACCAGTTTGTGTTGTAATGCCCTTTGTTAGTATCAAGTGTTTCAGAAGCTCAGGAGAAACACATTTTGTGCTATTTTCAAATGTAAGAAGGAACTGTCGTGACTATAGTACAGTTTGCTGGTGAATTGTACTTGGTGTCTTTTGTCATCTTGCATTTGTTCACACTAATGATTTGTGGGATGAAGCTGGGCTAGGATGGCCTTCTTGCTTCCCTCAGCTTAATACTGCAATTCACAAAAGTAATACAAGTCTTGAGGTAACACTCAAAATTATATGGATGGACTGTGTGAGAAGTGGAGGTGTTGAGAAATGTTGCCTGAAGCTGTTGTAGGTGTTTGGCTCCTTCAGAGAATCTCTGTGAGCTGCCTTCTGGCTGGGATCCTGGGATAGGGTTCTGGTTCAGGTCATCTCTTTAACAGTTCTACTGAATGTTTGTACAGGTCATGTGTGCTGTAGACGTGGTGCTGCTTGATCAAGTCACTTGGTTTTTGTAATCTGTGCGGGTAACCCCTCCCGAGCCACTGCGGCCCTGTTCTCTGTGCAGAGACTGAATAAAGCGAGTCCAGTTCTGTACCAGCACTCTTCTGACTGCCACACTTGCCGCACTCAGTGACATGGGTGTCTTCAAATGATCATTGTAGGGATCTGTCTTGGAATAAGAGGGGCTTTGTGGTGTTGTGTGTGTTCTCCCAGCAGTGTGGTTCTCGCAGAAAAGCAGACAGCTGTGTGCCAGAACAGCAGTGCCGTGGGAATCATCCAGAGCCTTGGACATGTCCCTGAAAGGACCTTGCTGCAGTAGGTGCTGATGGGCATGCACCACATCACAGCAGAGAAGTGGAATATTCTGGCAGGAAGAAACTTGAGTGATGACTATGCATTTAGTTATTTTTTGTGTACTGCTTCTAACAGGGTTTCAAACCACTGCAAGTTTTGTACCGCGACTGTGGAGCCCTGGGACTACTGTGCAGTCTGGGCCTTTAAGTGAGATATAGCTCACTAGAATTTAAGAAGAAATAACTAGTATCAGAATAGGAGAAGCAAAAAGACTTGAGCTTCTTTTACAACTTGAAAAATGCTCCTGCCAACAGTTCAGGTTTCTTTGACAGTTGTTGCTTGGTAAAAGATGCCCGGACCTGCGCAGCAATTTGGCTGATTTAGGTAACTTGACAAAATAAATCCATATCAATATTTGTACTCATGGAAAGTTTTCCTGATGTTACTCTGTACCTTCTCCTTGGCTGTGGTTTCAGGTATTCATATTGCTTGCTGAATGCACCGTCAGGATATTTGCCTGGATCAAGATAATCTTAAACTTTAGCAATTCTAGATAACTTGAAATTGTTCACCCATTACAAGTATAAATGATATGTTTGGGCTCTGCCAAGGGTCTGTTTTTTCTCTCCAAAACAATTCACTGATTTTTTTTTTAAAGTTTTTTCAAATCTTGGAGCGACCATGGGCACATTGCACTTTTTATCTGTAATGCACGATAATCTTTAGACTAATTATTTAAAAGAATGTCAGCAATAGCTGCCAGGCACAAGTGTGGTGTTGTCCCATTTCTGTTGTTCTTGAAAATAAAGGTGATAGGATGTGTAAATCTGTTATGGTGTTGAGCAGCTGCTGCCCTGCCCTGTTGTCAGACAACTGGTGCAGATTTAGTTGCGGCCCGCCAGTAATCCTTGGGCTGACATGTGGCAAATTGTTATGAAATGATGGTGGCAGTATGTTCCCAATTCCAAGGGAGCTTAAAGCTCTTATGCCCTACTCTTGGGCCACCCCCACAATATCTTAAAATGAGGGACCAGCAGAAGGCATGTAATTACTGCAGTTGTTAGGGGGAATTCATCCTCTTAAAATCCTGTGTCTCAAAAAAGAACATCAGAACAGAAAATTTCCTTGAAGATTGGGATCTTCTTATACGATTAAAGATGTTCCACCTGGCTCTCATTTGAGCAGAGAACAATTGTTTCCTACAAGCTGCAAACCTGATTAGAAGTGTGGTAACCTGAACAGCACATTGCAAACAGATGTTACTCACCAGTGGGCAGCATTGCTGTATAAATATGTATCTGAACAGTCTCTGCAGCAGTGTAGCCTGAGAAGACTGCATGAAATCAACATGACAGAATGCTTCACTTTGGAAATCTGTTTGGCCAGAGCATTAAATTGTTACTAAGCAGGGAAGTCTCTCTTTTGGGGCATTGTTTCTGCATGTAGTGCTCTTTAATTTGCTAACTTCATTAGCAGTGAAACAGGGGCAATGGTAGTGTAGAAAACCAAACTATCCTTATCATAGTTTAAAACCCGATAATTCTAGGCAGGATATTTTTGTTTCTGTGGTTTGGTTTTGTTGCTTGTCTGATGCAGTCTTCTCCCTGTTCCTGGGGCTAACCTGAAGCCACTGCAGCTGCAAAGGTGGGTGTAGAGATGGTTTGTTCCCTGAGGGTTGGCCAGGTAGGACTACAAGTGTTCAAGATGAGTATCTGAGAGTAGTTTCTGCTTGAAGCAGATGACTGGTTTCTAACACCTCAACACACACTGAAGGAAAAAGCAAGATACTTGTTCTTTCCTGACACACTCCAGTGTGGGAGCAGTGGGGTCACCTTTCTGAAAATACTCCTTGGAATAAAAGTCTTACATTCAAACCCACTTATCAGGAGCAGTTGCTGTTCACAGCATCATACGATGTGTGCAACCTGCTTTCCAGGTGACACTGTAGATGTAGGGTCATAGGTGCTGGCTGTGCACTTTTGATAATGGTGTGCTCTTAGTGGAGGTTGTGAGTTTCTCATCACTTGGATAATTGGCAGTCTGCACATAATACCTAGGTATTGGTTTTCTGCTGCAATAAACAAGTCACATTCATAACTCTGGCAAGGGGACTGGAAAAGGAGGAGTCTCAGCTAAAGAGCTAGAAATGTGGAAACCCCATTCAGAAATCGCTGTTGAGCTGTGGTGCAGTTACTGCCTGTGCTGTGATGGTGTTAAAACTGGAAAAAAGTATTCTTGCAATGTCTTTGAGTGGCCTCAGAATGAAGATAGTTTGTTTTCTCAAGTGCGGGGACAGACGTTTACAAATAGGCACCTTAAGCTTCCTTTTCCTGTGTGCTGCCTCATTCCTGCCAGCACAAAGGCTGGTGTGTGCTGTAGCCAGCATGCTGTGGCACTGTCTTCAGTGGAGCAAGAGGCCACAAAAGTGACCCGGTGCCAGGACAGACTGCTGTGGGGAAAGTAAAAATGAACGAGTGCATCAAATTTTCAGTATTCTTGTTCAAGCGCTTCCTGGGTGTCTGCCCCTGTCAGTGAGGAAGGTGTTCAGCATTTCTTTGATGAGTGGTTCAGAGCTCCAAGTACAGGGAGAAAACACCTGGCTTCTGTATTGCTGTGGACACATGTCTCCAGCAAGTGGGATTGCCTAGTGCATTGTTCCTGGCTTCATCCTAGTTCCTCTGGAGGTTCTAGTTAGACTCAAGAGAGGAAACCTTAGGATGCTGGTATAGACTCCTAAAAGGCTGGATAGCCTTAATGCCCGATGGCCAAGCTCATTTGCTGCGTATTGTCAGCAAGAATAACAGTTCTAATAACAGCTGCATCTGTGGAGGTGCAGGAATAGCTGTTGTGCCAGTACATGGAATGTGCTGTAGGAAACTGCTCCAAGTGTTCTGCCATGTGTTGGCAAGTTCTCTCTGCTGTATCATCTGTCTGGAGAGGTTTGGTACTCAGAGCTCTGCCTTGTGTTCCTCAAATTGCCCCTTCAGCAATTCAGTTGCTGTTGGTAGAGGTTGGGGTGGTTTTGCCTTGTCAGTGCCCCTTACAGTTTGTTTTCTAGGGATTGTGACTGTGGCAGCACTTAATATTTATATCTTTTGGGCAGTCAGGTATGTTAGAAAACACCATGGTTCAGTTCTTCCTTGAAGAAAAAATTACTTTATAAATTGTTTCCTGCATATTGAGCTTATGTGTAAAGGTGTAATCATTCCTTAGGACTGTAAACTCTTGTAGATATGGACATAGAGAAGAGGTTTGGTGCTTTTGTTGTGTAAGTGGTGTTAACATCTAACCTAGAAATAACCCCTTTTTCTTCTTTTAAATCTATTTGTATTTGTGCTAACATTACTGTTTCAGTAAATATTGGAAAGAGCAGGATTTGGAGGCTGTGGGGTTATATAGTGCAATGTGAAGGCTGTACCTTGGGGAAATCTAAAGTAAGCAGTAAAATAATCCAGATTCTAATTTAGTGGGTAAAACAAATATGTAGCATTTAAAATTACAGTAGATAAGAAGCAATCTGACACCATAAGGCAAGAAGAAACAGCTCAAAGCCCTAATCACCTGATGTTTTTAGTCATTCTGGTCATCTTGTTTTTAAATCCATACATAAATTGTATTGCTGCTGAATTTTGATTATTTTAAGTGTAATTGCAAAGGAGCAAGGAAGCTGGTGGATGAGGAAATCAACTGTGAATTCTCTTTATAAAAGGAAGATAAGGCTCTTGTAAAACATTATTTTCCGGTCTAAACTGGAGCACAGAAAGAAAAGAATCTGACTTGGCCTGAAAGTTGCATGCTAGTTCCTTGTGAAAGAAGGAATTAGCTGAGAAATTATTTTGTATATTGCAAGAACAAGAGTTATGAGCCAGATTCTGGCTGAACATGTGTTTTGGAGAAACAGTGGATGTCTGTAACCATCCCTAGCTTTTTCAGTCCTGTAAACACATGGAGTCTGTGAAGTTTCAGTATTTGCGTAAGAAAGCCCTAAGCTAGTTTTGGTTAGGTGAGGCCAGTGCAGTGCTGTGGGTAGAGTTCTCTAATAACTGCTTGAACAGGAGCAGCCCCGTTCCCAGCTGCTGTCAGATGCTGGAGATGTGAGGAGCTTGTCCCTGGTGCCGGGGTGCCTGTGGCAACCTCCCTGGGCAGCATGGCACACAGTTTCTGGGCCGTGGCTCTGTGCCTGCCAAGCGGTGAATTCTCATTGCTGTTACGAGCATTCTGTGTTCCATCATACACCTTGTTTGTGGCCAGGAGAAGAAGACGTCTCGAGGGCAGATGTGCTTGTCCTAGCTAAGACTGAGTGTTTTGCTTTTCCTCCTGCTCCTTCTCTTCCAGTAGAAATCTGACAGTCAGTTATGTTCCTGGAAACATTTCTACACAGTGTGGTGCTCTGACAGGGAGAGACTGGGTTTGTTAAGTGATGAGAACTGTGCCAGTGCCACTGTGCAGACTCACCTGCTCTGTCTGCTCTTGCCATCTCTTTTCTGTACTGCTGTGAAGTTTTTACTGCTTCCAGTGTTCCCAAGGCAACCACACCACAAAAGACTCATCAGTGAATTGTTCTGTTAGCTCTAGTTGTCAGTGAATAGTGGGGAGAAAGGTGTCAGAAGGAAATGAGTAGATAAATTTCCTTGTCATAGAGAAGCTGAGCTGACAGGTCATACTTAGACACAAAGCAGAAAGCACTGCTCTCAAGCTTCAGGTACAGCTAGAGTTTTTTTGCCTCAGTTGCTGCACCAGAAGTTAGAAGGAACTGTTCTCATGACTAGGGCATTGTTTGTCAGAGCAGACTATCAAAGCAGAAGCACATCCAAAAATAGGTTGTCTGCTTAAAAAATATATATTTAGAAGTGTTTCAATCCTGCTGCCTCCTGTTTCCCTGGAGAAGAGCGGCTGTATAGTGATTTGGTTTGAAAAGCTGTCACTAGAGATCAGCTGTGTCTATTATCCCCTTCTCTATGCCCCAAAAATACTGGTACTGTATTTCCAGGCACCTTGTGCTCAAGAAGTAAAGCTGGCAGCTCTGGCTGTTGATTTTATTGCTTCAAATACTACACCTGATTTTATCTTATTTCCCTCCATAAGTACAGGATATACATTTGCATCAGCTCCTGGGATGTGTGGCTGTGGGTTGTGTGGAGTAAGTTTTGCCTTTGTGTATTTCAAGTTTTCTTTTGCTTTTTTCTTTGGACCTGCAGGTTCCCTGGGAAGACAAGTGGATAACTCAGCCAGCAATCAAGGAAATAACTTAGGGACCCCAGTAAAGGCTGGAAAACTGAGCCATGCTTTTAGAGATCCCCGACCAGGGAGGAAAAGTGCAGAGGGGCACATGACAAAAGTTGGTGAGGAGTCAGAGAGTGATTTTGAATCTGATCCTCCTTCTCCCAAGAGCAGTGAGGAAGATGAAGAGCAGGAGGATGAAGAAGTCTTGCATGGAGAGAATGGAGACTTCAATGATGACAATGATACAGAACCGGAGAATTTAGGCCACCGACCTCTCCTCATGGATTCTGAGGAAGAGGTGGAGGAAGAGGAGGAAGAGAAGCGGAGCTCTGACTCTGATTCTGACCGTAGCAAGCAAAAATCTGTGGAAGGGCTCCTGAGCGCTCGGTTCAGAGACTGCGTGGGCAGTGCTGAAATCAAAGAACCCAGTTCAATGCATATGTCCCCACCGCCTGACGTGCCAAGCACTCTGATCAACCCTGGCCAAGAATTTGACGTGTTTGGAGCTGTGCCCTTTTTCACTCTACAGCCTCAGGCAAGAGAGAAGGTGGACAAAGATGTTTCTTCTCAGATTGCTTTTCCCAGCCTAAGCCAAGAGCAGGATGACTTTGATGTTTTCACAAAAGCCCCCTTCAGCAAGAAGGTGCCACAGCAAGATGGGCAGGGGTCAGGAATGCAGCCTCTGCTTTCCCCCACCTCTCCAAGGAGTGTGGATATCTTTGGCTGCACCCCGTTTCAGCCATCCCTTCTCCCCAAGTCTGCTGGGAGTAGAGAGGACCTGTTTGGGCTGGTTCCTTTTGAGGAGATCACAGGGAGCCAGCAGCAGCAGAAGGTGAAGCAGCAGCGGAACCTGCAGAAACTGTCTTCCCGCCAAAGGCGCATGAAGCAGGAGGTGTCCAAGAACAACGGGAAGCGCCACCACGGCACCCCCACCACCACAAAGAAGGGGCTGAAACCCAGCTACCGCACCCCGGAGCGAGCCCGCCGGCACAGGAAGGCAGGGCGCAGGGACTCGCAGAGCAGCAATGAGTTCCTGACCATCTCAGACTCCAAGGAGAACATAAGTGTGGCCTTGACAGATAGCAAGGATCGAACCAACCCTCTGCAGACAGATGAGAGTCTGCTGGATCCTTTCGGAGCCAAACCCTTCCACCCACCGGAGCTGATACGCCATGCCCAGCACCAGGGGTTTGGGGACAGCCGCGGGGACCACGGCACGGTGGTCGTGGCTGGCAGGCCGAGGCAGAGCTCCTTTCATGTGGCCGTTCATGGTGGGGATGGGCTGAAAACAGATGACTTTGGTGCAGTGCCCTTCACAGAGCTGGTTGTGCAGAGCACGCAGAGCCAGCTGCAGCAGGCCCTGGAGTTAGATCCCTTTGGAGCAGCTCCATTTCCTTCCAAGCAGTAAAGGCTTCCAGTGGGTTCCCCCCACTCCACTTCTCCAAGTCCCTTAATAAAGCTTCAGTGGAGTAATTTATGTGGTTGAAATGCCAGGGACACAGGTTGTACAGCTTGTTCAGGCTGAGGAGGGCATGACCTGCTTGCACAATGGAATTGCAAATGATGGCTAATTCTGACTGGGGGTCTTCGTGAGAAAAAGAGAAATCAGGAGTGTCATTTTTGTATGGCAGATGGCTCCCAGAATGAAATGAGAAATTGGATATGAATCACTGTCACTGACTTGGGGCCCTGGGACATAGTGTCATTCTGCACTTTGGTGTTGCCTTTCCAGCCCTCTGCCATGTACCCAGGTGGAGGGTAACAGGCAGGGAGCACATGGGAACTGTTTTCCATATGTACGGGGGGCTAGTGAACTGCGGTGCTTCTTCATGTCTCAGCAGACCTAAGAACCATGACATACTAATATCCAGATTATGTGCTGGAAATAGTTAAGTCTTTGCTTCTTAGGTGAAAACTACCTTTATTAACCATAAAAATAAAGCAGCCACATCCTTAAGAGGCTGTGGCCCAGAATTTCAGAGCACAGCTATGGCTTGAGATCTGGCAGACATCTATGCAGCTGCAGAGATGAAAGGCAGGTTATTTTTTTGTGTGCCTAAATGGTCAATTTTTAATTATTTTTTTTAGAATAAGTGCCATTAATGTAAAATAGCAATGGAAATGTAGATTCAAATCTAAAGATACAGATAATATACTGGTCTGTGAGAAGCCTGAATGTAGGGGAGTGAACCAGTAGGGACATGGCCTGACTTTACAGCACTTGGGAGACTCCTCAGCACACTGGAAGACGGGCTGGTTTATCCTTGGGCACATATGGAGTGTTTCAGATGACTTGCATAGTTGACTGTGAGGTGCAGCCATTGACTTGATTACAAATTGGGATTTGTGTCTGAAAATACCTTTTTGTTTTCCTCTTGGATTTTTATTGCAAAGAAAATGTCTATTCTCTCAAACCTGTTGGTTTTTTTACAACAGTAGTTTTATGAAATGACTGTAACCTAATGCTCTTTTATGTTTTGCTAAATGCACTGAGCTTTGGAGAAGCTTCCCTGCCCTGGCTGTGTTCCAGCAGGAGCTGGTGGCTGCCGGACCACTGAGCTGCATTTCACCCCATGGAGCCTTACGGGCAGGACCCATCCTGCTGCCCAGGACCTCGGAGGCATGAGGGACACTAGGAGGTGCCACAGGTGATGGGGAGGAGTGTGAACACTGCTGAGTGCAGGGTTTCATTCCTGTGTTGTAGAAGCTGGTACTGTGTGTAGGCAGGACAGCCCAGCCTGTCTGCCTGTGTTCCGTGGCCCTCATCACCAGGATATACAGGAGATCTGTNGATCCTGAGATCTGTGCTCCTGAGATCTGTGATCCTGAGATCTGTGATCCTGAGATCTGTGATCCTGAGATCTGTGATCCTGAGATCTGTGATCCTGAGATCTGTGATCCTGAGATCTGTGAGGAGGGATTGGATCCCTTACAATATTCACTGAAAACACATTGAAAATAAATCACTTCTTTGGAGTCAGTTTGATAAAATACCCCCTGGAATGCCTGTGAGATTGCTTCCCTTAGCCCTGGAATCTGGAAGTAGCTCACAGCTATCTGTACACCATCACTACCTTCATCTTTCTTGGTTTCGTTTCTCACAGGGTGCAAGTGGAATATTCTAGCTCTGCCTGGTTTAGTGTGCCTTTTCCAGGCTTAGAAGTTAAGTTCGTAGGAGATTGTGAGTAGAAATGTTTCAACACAGAAGCTTCCTAGGCTGTATTACTGCTCTTCTCACCCGTTTGGTGCCAAAGGCTGTAAGAGGCACATGCCAATTTTGTAGCATTTTCTGATACTCAGGTTAACTGTCTTTTTTTTTCTTTCTTTTTTTTCCCCCCTCTTCTTCCTCTGTGCATGCTTATGAGCTGCCTTTCTCAGTTTCCTTCAGAGCTGGTTCCTTCCTGAAGAGCTCTTGGAACAGAGTGAGATGAAAAATGGAGCAGCAGAGTGGAAACAAAATGAGAGTAAAGCAGCAGAGAGTAAAAACCATGGTCCTAAATGTGGCTGGTCCTTGACAAAGCTGTGCTGCTGCCTTCCCAGTGGGAAAGCAACAGGAAGGGTTAGCAATGCACGTGACATTGGGGCTTGGCTCCAGGGCCAGGGAGGAGACGTGATGGCTGTAGGACACGGAGGAGGCTGGGCATTGGCAGAGCCAGTGTGGGCAGAAGTGTTCAGGTAAATGAAAAATAGAAGAAAGTGTGTTCATTTTTTGTGGCTTTATCCTGAGACTCCAGACTGAGGAGTGCTGCAGGGGTTTTGGCAGAGGGTCTGTACGTGGTTATATTGCAGCACAGCACAGCTCAAGTGAAGTTGTGCACAAACTGAGAGAAGAGGCAAAGGCAAACTGTAAACCCCAGTGACTCTAAATCTGGCATAGCACCTCTGGTACACAAGTTATGGCCCATGATATTTGCTTCGTAATGGCCTTAAAAAACCTGGTTCTTCATACTCAAGACATCGAACAGGTTTTTGCATAAGTGTAACTTAGTTTCTAGAGTAGTTATTTTATCCTTTCTCGTGGTCCATGTGAGATGAGTGCGCTCTGCTAAGATGACTTTGCGTGATATATGTTGTTTATACACAACTAAACTCAAGTTTGGGGGTATTTTCAGCCACTGTCCACTATTCAAAGGAGTTGAAATGTGGGACTGTCAGGGTGTGGAGTATCCTTTGCCTTTTTTCAGGGTGTGTGCTTGCCATCGAGTGCAATGTGACCTTGCCTGAAATGAGGAAAGCCCTTGCTGCAGAAGGCATGTACATGCTGCCTGGACAGCAAGAGGGCAAGGTAGGGGGTTGATAATTCACTTTCAGCCAAAAATCCCACTGGATTTTGACAGCTTCTCCTTCTGCATGCTGAAGGACTGAAATACAGGCCTTCTAAGATTAGCTGCTGGAGAGAGTCTGTCACAAGGTACTCAGAAGCCCTTAGTGGTTGTGGTCATTGAAACAGGTAGTTGTGTTTGTCTGTGGATTCAAAGGGCCTCGACGTGTATAATTAACATAATTAATGCTTTGGCTGCCCTGTGTTGTGTGTGTGTGGGCCCTGTGAGCACCAGCACTGGAGGAAAAAACTTCTAATCATTCTGGGTGTCCCAGTTGGTAAAACCAAGTACTGTGAAAATAATGATAATATTTGCTACTGTGAGAATAAGAGTTTATCTGGAGTTTTTTATACTATATAGTGTATTTTTATATATGAGAAGTATATATAAAATATACACATGCTCGCACACATCACGTACCCTTGGAGTTGCTGTGGTTTTGTTAACCCAGCAGCCACAATCACGTTTATGACTGGAGTGAATATCGTGAAGCACCAAGAGCGGCTGCTGTGTTACTGCTCCATAGGGCTTATTTTGAAAGGAAATCAAGGAGATTGTGTGTCTGGCTAAAGTTGTGACTGAGGCATCACCTAGTACTAAAGAGCATAAAAACTATTTTTAAATTGCTGGCATTCAGCTTTTAAGTGCACTTTCCTGAACTACACTTCCATTTCTTGTTAGACTTCAAGTTTCTAAAGCTTTTTTGTGTACCACTAAAGTGAGAACTTTTAACTTTTTTGTGAAGCTGACGTATGTCATAAAATCCTTGGAGTTGTTAAATAAAAACACCTGGTAACAGTGCCTTTGTGGGTCTCCTTCAACACTGCATTGTGAGCTATTCACGTTTAGGCTTTGATATACTCATTATCAGCAGTGCTGCCTCTGCTTAATGACTTTGGCTGTAAGCACCTGTGACTCTCTTAAAAGTGTTCTAAATACTTGTATTTGCTGCCCAATCATCTTGCTTTGTCCAACTGGTTAAAAACCTGTGGATCACGTGCTATTTTGAATTCCTTACGTTCAGTGTTACTCCTTGAAACCTTCCTGCAGAAAGGTTGTGTATGGTCCCCAATGCCACTGCTGTGGACTTAGTTCTGCAGTTCTAGACAGAACTAAAATGTGGTCTGACCCCTTCCCGCAGTTGTTTACTAGAGCAGGTTTTTTGAATGCTCCTTGTATTGATTTTACTCTTGGGTGAGCTGAAGTAAGAATGGAAATGGTCATGGACAGATGAAGCAGCAGCAGGACTCTGTTAATAAAGAAAGTGGTAGTAGGCTGCAAAGCTGACTTCATCAGCAAAGTCATCTAGAGATCCTCCCCCAAAATTACCTATGTAACTCCCAGGATGTGGTACAAGTTCCATGGCTGACCCATTCACATCTATTGCTTCGCTGAATGAGATGCAGGAATGATGTTACTCCAAGGAAACAGCCAATGAACCAGAATTTATTTACAGATTCAGTATGTACATAAAAGATCATCATGCAGCTTGATAAATTGTGTCAGGGTAATAAAAATGCACAGCTTGGCAATCAGTTCCCTCATCTGGTGAAAACTGCTAGAGTAGTTGAGAGTTTCCATTAAAAAAATACATTAGCAAACACTAAAGTCAGTATTATTTCAGAGCACAGACATTCTTCAGGTATTACTGTACACACAACACTGGAAACAGACTGTTATACTTGCAAGTTCCTCGTCAGGCTTCAGTAGTAGTAATTAGTGCACTTGAAACTTGCTTGTCTGTCAAGTTAAAAAAAAAAATCTTTAAAAAAAAATCTGTATTTACACTGAAAGACTTAAAGCTCCAGGAGCTGAATCATTAATGCAGAGTCAGTTCTTGCCAATACTTGTTTCTGGAATTAAAAAAACAGAAAAGCACCAAAACAACCCTCTGACCTAAACAGACAGCCTCCCTGTTCAGCAGTTCATATCCTGCCTTCTCCATTCCTGAGGAGTTCAGGTGCCCTTCTGTAAGCTTCCACCACCAGTCTGAGTGTCCTTGGCACACCCTGATCAGAAAGGCTGAGGAGCAGGGCTCGTTTAGCCCAGGGAGAGGCAGTTTTAGGCGACTAACAGAGCCTGCCAGTTCTGAGGAGGTCACTGCACAGAGCCAGCCTCTCCCATCGGAGTACAGGAAGGTCCTCCCCACACGGACATAGCCACTTAGGATTAGTCCTAACAGCATTGTTGCCTCTAACCCAAAAGTCCAAAGAATTTAAATGCTATCTGGAAGACTGGCACCCCTGGAGCTCAACTGTGCCAAGCTACAGCTACCCAGTAACCTGTGTATTTCATGGTTCCCTGATGTTCATTTTATACGAGATGGTTCCACAGCAGATCCTGAAACTCCAGACAGCCTTTTCACTGCGCCAGGATTACAGCAGCAAGTCCTTTTGGATAGCAGTGTCTGCGAGTGCAGTATAACCCTTCACACGTGGAAACGCCAAAGGTCAGGGATTTGCATCCCCAGCAGGTTCACCGATTGCAAAACAGCAACAAACATGGACATATGAGCTTCCAGCTACTCCTGGAATATTTCAAAATACTGATTCCAGATTACTGAAAGGATCTAGAGAAACTTCTTCAAGCAATGGCACTACCCATCTTGAGGGAGGCAATTTGTAAGATCTGCAGTGAAGATGTAGCTGTGCTGGGTGTCATGTGATCTTATCTCCCAAGGACAGGGAAAGGGCTTGTCCAAAACAGGACACAAGTGCACTGAATTCCAGTTATATGTTCCTGTGCCAATGCTGAAACATAAGCATGTCTTCCAGGCAAAGGCTAAAGGATGTACAACCCACTGGGCTGTGGTTCAGATCCAGGATCAGGTCCCACAGGTCCCAAGGTTTTACAGGTACGCTGCCACGAGTATTCTCCTAATTGTGCACAACACCTGAAAGGAAAACCTGCTGTCCAGGCCTGAGTACCCTTGGCTGAGCCACTTGTGTTTGCCAGGCAACAAAATATCCTGCTGAGACCTGCATGCCAAGTTAGACAGATCAGCATCCTTCTGTCCCACTCCAGGAACACCTGTTTGGTACTTGACTGCAGAGCAGGAGCTGGCAGAGAAGAAAATGCCTCTCAGATCCCAGGCAATGCTGTTGGCTTGATCAAAGCTCATGGTAACACTTTGTCCCAGCAAGGGGTTAACAGTCCATGAATCAGAAAAGGAACTGCCTCAGTACTTCATAGCACAGCTCAACACATAAGATTGAGACCCTCAGAGTCAGAAATCCCCTTCTGCTGCCTCTGAAATAGAGCAGGGAAATTATGTAAATCACTATGCACGTGTAATTAGCAACTCACCTGATTGCCCCACAATCCAGATCAATGCTTAGTAGACTGAAAACCTGACAAAAGCCTGAGGAAAAGGCTACCTAAGGACAAGTACTAATGATGGTTTGAGACTATTAAGATTGTGACACTGAGCTGGAAGGGATCTGCCAGGGCTTAGTCCAGCCTGCTCCAAAACTGCCTAAGGGCACAGCAGCTCCATAGAACTCCATCCAGTGCAGCAGCCTAGGTGAGCAGAGTGCCTGGCATCAGATCCCCACTTTTAATTTACAGCAAGCAATGCACCAGTCAGCATCCACTTTGGGGAAGCAACCCGAGGCTAAGCCCAGGATTACTGAAGCCTGTAGTTAGAGTATCCTATTCCCTGAGGGTGGGAAGGGCTGTACCTTGGCTCACAAGTCCGCGCCGTACTCGAGGCACGGCTTGCTGTGTCGGTATTGCATGATGTACACCGTGGACTGGTGCCACCAGTACAGCATCACCACTGCCAGGATGTGCCACACTTGGTGGCTCGAGCCGAGGTAGTTCAGCTGGCCTGTGGGGAAGAACAACGACATGGAGTCAAGCTGCTATATTAAGCCACACCGCATGCAACGCTGTTAGCAATCAGTCTCCTGCAGAGCTCCACGATACCCTGCACTTGAGGGGTGACAGGGACAGTTCTTTAATGAACTTGATGGAAGTTGTCTGCCTCTTCCCACTGTTTTACTCTGTATGAGAACACTGCATGGGGAACATGGTCAGCCTGTTCTCTCCCAGGAAGTTCAGGACCCATAGCAAGGACTGTGACATTGGAGGAAGCTTAACTGCAGAAAAAAACTAGCCAGAAGACAATTTCCTACCTGGGAAGTATCTTTCTGGAACTTTGGAAATATAGAAGAGAAAAGCTACAGCAGCGATGAAGTACATGACAACTACCCGTGGAGCAAACTCCTGCAAAAGAAAAGGAAGCTCTCCTATTCTGTTAGAAGGCAAAAACAGAAAAAAAATGTCTCTAAAGATAAAAAAAGGAAAAGGCACAACACCCTTGAATCTTTCTTCCCTGCCTACAATAGCTGCGCACAAATCCAACGGGGAAGCGAATGCTGAACTCTGGGAAAGCCTGACTGGGAAGAAACGTGTTTATTCACACCTCTCTGCTTCTACACACAAGCTCCTCAGTGTTCCTGTGTTGCCTGCAGCAAACATGGCATCTGTCAGTGAAAGGATGCCTGCCACTTCCCTGACCCTAGACAGAACAGCCAGGGTGAGGGAGACTGTACTGCACATCCCACGTATGTTGGGATTGCAGCTACTGCACCGAAGGCCACAGGACAGCTCACACTGGGTGGTCAATAACCAGCAACTCGGTTCCCAGCAGGGTTTTGTCTTCCTTAGCTGAAAGTTTTGTTGCCAGAAATGGGGCATTTTTCTGAAGTATGGAAATAAAATGTGTGCCACAGACACCATCCTGCTATCCCAGGGGAAGCCAAACGGAGAAAATGTGAGGGAACTGCTATCAATCTGATTTTTAGAGGGCCAGTGTGCAATGCCCTGTGTCAATTCCAAATGGTGCTCTGCCACATTCCACAGCAGCTGTGGACCAGGCTGAACCCTCACCCCAGGGGACAGCCCTTCACCCAGACTGGCTTAGGCATGTGCAGTTTCTGCTCACTATGAAAAGGAAATGTTTCCTTCAGTACCATCAGGTGTCCCTGGGTAACTACAGCAATTTCAGGGGGGTTTTCATACCGGGGGACACCAGACTGCCTTTAGCTGTGCTGGGCTGCTGCTTTCACAGCGTAATTCCAAGTGGTGAAACACACAGGAAAATAGTAACATTACACAGCTGTTAGGGGAGAATTGTGTAGGACAGAGGGCTGAGCATGTAAAGGCTGATTTCTACTGCCAACCTAGGGAACAGAGGAAGAAGCAAATAATCATCCCATCAGTGTCTCCTCTGGTTGCCCTCTGGAGCTGTAGATGTGGCCAGCTCCGAGTACCCATGTAGCCTGACAGGCTCCTTCCCACTCCACAGCCACCTCAGCTCCTGGCCCCTGGCCCTGGCAAGGGTGTGGTCTGCCTGCACAGGCTGCTCCATCCCCAAGCACAGACATACCTGGATCCAGCTTTCCTTCTCACTGAGCAGGTTTAAGGCAGCACACCAGACTGAAGCTTCCCACCCTCTCTATCCCCTCTCAACATATTTCTAAGTGTTCCCATTTGGATCATATCAACCAAAAGAATTCTGTGCTTAAAGGAATTTTAATTCCTGCTGCTTCTGAATTGTTTCCCTAAGTGTAAGAGGACTCAAGGAAGATGGCAAGTCAAAAGCAAAAGGGAATCGTACTTCCTTCTTTTTCTTTTACCTGTACAATGGATGCACCAATGCCACCATTGAGCCAAACCCAGTGGATGGTGGGAATGATTCCATAGCCAGACACAGAGCAGAAGATGATGGAGCGCAGCCTGTGCCACTGCTGTGTGAGGTAACTGGGATGGATTTGAGCAAAAAACACTGCCAGGATCATGGCCAGCACAGTGATCAAATACACCTGGCGCCAGTACTGAGGGGAAAAAGAAACAAAGACGTTTGTGGGTTTCCTGTTGTGTGTAAAAGTCAACTCTGGGCAGGAAGTTTCAGTAACTGAACACAGTGGATACATCAAATCTGTCCCTGCTGCAAGCACCAGCAGTCGGTCTGAGTGCAGGCCTCTGTGTTTGTCACCTGGCACTGAGGGGAAGGGACTCTGTGCTCAGGGGTGCCTGGCACCACATCCTTTATTCCAAGCACTTCCTGCACCAAACATTTCCAACATACCTGTGCCTCACCAGCCCAGTTCAGCTCCCAGACAGCCATATGCACAGTAGGCCTTGGAAGGGAACTCATTTTACTCATCCTCTATTAGGTGAAAGGAAAATCAGCTTGTTTCTGCCTCGTGGCAGCTACCTTGTGGGCAATGCTGTTTGAAGTAAGTACCTGTGATGGGACATATCCCACGACCAGCCTCAGGCATTGGATACAGGTCAGACCTGTAAAATTTCCCTGCCTTGAGAGAAACTGAAGTATTTTCTTGAGGCCTGTGCAATTGACAGTTGGAAACCTGCATCTGCCTGTCTCTTCAGCCAGCACAGTTCTGCTGGGGTCAGAGGGACGTGTTCCATTTCCCATCCCTGTCTTGCTGCTGCTGTTCCGTTTGGAGACGTGCACTGAACCCTCTCCCTACAGCATGGAAACTACAGAGAGAGCACAGAACTTAGCACTGCATGGACACGTGCTCCTGACTCACGTTACTGCAGTAGAAGGCATAGAACACGCCTGACACGTAGCAGCCCAGGATCCCGATGGAAATTCCTGCATAATCCAATGCCATCCATCGCCGGCTGGTCTTCTCCGAGCGATGACAGCAGAACAGGTGATATCCTACTGAGCAAAGCATACAGACCTACACAGAGGTTCAAAGGAGGATGGTTAATTCCTTCCAAATGAACAGGGAGCACAGCAAGCTTCAGCTCTGCAGCTGGAGCATGTGACTGGCCCACGATATGTTGTGCAGTGCAGTTTGCTGCAGGCAGCTGTGATCCCTGCCAGCAATCCATAAAGCTTCTCTGGCAGGTGGGAGAAGAGCAGGAAACTCTGCAAAACATGGCACCAGTAGCAGAGGTAAGAAAAGTGGGCTGGTGAGGCCAAGGGAGCAGACAGCGCTCCAGGGAGACACATCTGCACCAGTACAGGGGGATGATGAATTCTGCTGGGCCAAACTGCCACAGGCAGAACCCAAACCCAAATCTGCCCTGACTGCCCAGCACCCCACTGTGTGCCTTTGCTGAGGGAACACACAGAAATTTAACTCTTATGCACAGGCTGCTTGTTTCTTCCCAGGCTGGCTTAAAATCTTTCTCCTGAAAAATGTCTGGTTCTATATGACCTTCTGCAGGAGCAGGGAGGAGCACTAGAGCAGGGCTTTCCTAGCCAGTGAGGAAGTTCTCCCCACCTGTGGTTGTACAAAGGCATTCTGTACCCTGCAGAGAACACAAACAGTGCCCTTTAGCTCTGTGTGCTCTTGCAAGGACAGTGTTCTTCACATGAGCTTTGGTGGCCACGTGGAGACACACCTGAACTCTGCTGTGGAAACAGATTTATCTGACACTGCAGGTCTTGTTCAGAGCAGGTAAAAAGTCAGGGCGCCAGCCTTCCTGCCCTACCCGACTGTCAGGCCATGGCAGAGCTCCATGCTTGGCCCTTTTCAGCAGCACCTGGTGCTGTCTGGGAGCCATATCAGGCACCTCTCAAGCTGGTGCAGCTCTGAGGCACGGCCTGGACAAATGCCCTCGTTTATCACTGACTGACTGCTGTGCCAGCTGTGTTCAGCTCTCCCCTCCTTATTCCAGGTCAAATCCGACCCAACCACAGAGACTTTTACCTTGAAGAGCGATGCAATTCAAACCGTGCTGTCCCCGGAGTGACCCGAGTCCATGTGGCACAATGGGAGGGGGTTTAACATTCCCCTGGAGCCGGCGCCTACCTGGAAGCAGAAGAGACAGACGGAGCAGATGACGAAGTCGTCGCGGGAGGCGCCGGCCGCCGGCAGCACGGCCGTCAGGTCGTAGATGCCCAGCGTGAAGAAGAGCAGGAAGCCGAGCAGGTGGCTCCAAATGTTGACGGTCTCGTTGGAGAGGATGAAGAGGCTGAGGAAGAGGAGACACAACGCGGGGCAGGCGGTGAGCGGGACGAGGGCGGGGGGAGGCTCAGGGCCACGGGGCGCGCTCACCTCTTGATGCACAAGCGGGAGGGCAGGTAGGCGCGGTATCCATCGGTGATGTAGGGGTTGTCCTTCAGGAACACCGGGATCTGCTCGTACGTGTAGAGCCGGATGCCGCGGGGCACCAGGACCGGCCAGTACTGGTAGCTGCCCAGCTCGATGTAGTGCGCGCTGCGCAGCAGCTTCTGGTGCATCCTGCCCGCCGCCGCATCGGACCGCTCCAAGCCCCCCTTCACGGGCCGGAATCGGGGCCGCGATCGGGATCGGGAGCGGCCCCAGGAGCGGCCCTGATGACGTCACCGAGTGGCGCCAACCGATGGCGTCACCGCGCGGTTCCGCCTCGTGCGGGGCCGGCAATGACCGCGGCGGGGCGCCCGAGAGGCGCCTCCAGGACCCTTCAGAGCCCTCAGAGCCCTCAGAGCGCCGGGAGCCTCCGGGGCCCCTCAGACCCCCGAGGTGCCTCAGAGCCCTCAGACCCACCAAACCCCCTGGGGCGCCTCAGACCACAGTAGTGCCTCAGAGCTCTCAAACCTCCGGGACCCCTCAGAGCTCTCAGACCCGCCGGAACCCCCTGGGGCGCTTCAGGCACCCGGGGCCCCTCAGAGCCCTCAGAACTTCGAGACCCCCTCCCAGGGCGCCGTAGAGCCCTCAGACCTCTGGGATGCCTCAGATTTCTGGTACCCCCACAGGGGCCTTGAACATCAGAGCCCTCAGACCTCCAGGATCCTTCAGAGCTGCTGGAACACCCCAGGGTGCCTCAGACCCTCTGGGACTGCCTGAGGACTCCTCAGACCCCTCAGTACTCCAGGGCATGTGAGACCCTCGGGACCCTCTGTGACTCCTCTGACTTCTGGGATCTTCGAGGTACTTTGGAGTCCTCAAACCCCTAGGGCACCTTAGACCTTCCAGAATCCTTCAGGACTACTCAGCCCCTGGGGTCCTTCAGACCCTCCAAATCCACTGGGAACCCCCAGACCCTTCAGCCGCCTGAAACAACAGAGGCATGCCTTTGGGCCAGTCAGCTGCTCCTCTCAGGTAGGCCCGAGGCTGCAAACCTTTATTAGAGAGGCCAGGAACACACCTGTCAGGTCAAACAATGCCAAGGATTGTCATTCCCAGTGAGAATTGCACTTGCACTGTGCAAGTGCACTCTCTGCTTAATTGAGATCATGATTATATTGGGAGTTTCCCTGTGTACTCTACCAACCACCAAAATAGTCTTAGTAGTGAGGAAGTCTCTTCCAAAGGTTTGCATTGTCTCAGTAACAAAAGTTGTAGGTTTTTTACCAGCTGCTTTTAATGGCTCCTGTTTTTCCTTATGAAAATAAAAAAAGGAATTTGGGGAAAAGCAGTAATTCCCTAGGTATAATACGACTCTTGGTTTCAAAGTTGCAGACAAGTGTGCCACGGTAATTCTGGTTCACCTGCCCTTCCCTGCCAGTCCTGTGCCCTGCAGGATTCTGCAAAGGTCTTTGATCTCATTAAACCAAATGATGTGATGAGCGTGAGGGGTTTTCCCTCCATTGAGAGATGTGTAATGTGAAGTAAAAGAAAGGAATGATGGGAGTTTAAAATCCACACTGACCCTCAAGGCCAGGTGTTCACATCCCTGTCCTGAGAGCCGTGTTGATCCTGCCCTTCCAGACCTGCTGACAGTTCCTCCTCGGTCCTGCTCAGCTGCTCTGCACACTGGATACTTCTATCCCTCATGTAACCCCAGGACTTTGGAGTTTCCCAGAGGAATCCTGTTCACAATAAAAATTGAGTAGGCTTAGTTTTAAGAGACTTGCTTGCGTTTCAAGGTCCCGGAATGTATTTGAAGCCTGACCCAGAATGGTTAATTCCTGTTTTACTTAGTTTCTGTTTTCCATTCCATATGGCTTCTCTGGTTCACGTTTTTCCCTTCACCCAATGAAGTTAATAACACAAATTTAGGAAAGAAATATAGAGAAAATGCGCTCTGCACGGAGATCCTCAGACCTAGCTGTTGTGGCTGGAGGAGAGAGTCCCGGATGGCAGTGAGCTGTGGAAAAACTGTGTGCATTGCTGCTAGCTCCAGCTGACATACTGAGAGATTTCTTGTTCGCTCCAGTGTCAAACCACTTTCCTCAAGCCACATGTTATTAAGAAAGTTGCTACCAAGTTAAAAATCTTAATTAGTGATAATTGTCCACGTACTCATAAGCTACTGAGAACATTATACCTGGAAAAAGCACTTTGTTTCTAAGCCCTTGCAATTTAAATGAACTCCCAAGTGCTTCAAAGGGTTCAGTCAGTAGCAACACGAGCTGACAGCACTTTTTTTTCCTAAAAGAAGCTTTAATTGGCTTCTAAGTTAAAGCTTTGAAGCTTTGACAGGAGAAGCGTTATAGGTTAAATTGATAGGGAAAATTGAGAAACAATTAGAGCAGCTTTAAATTAATTACTTACACTATTTATTTTGAGCTTACTGAACAATTGTGTTGTATGTGCAAGGGATTGAAATTATCCATCTGTGCGAGATAGCTTTGACCTAAATTGACCTTCCTGGGTAAGTAAGTAGCTTGCCCGTATACCCACCCTGGATCCCGAAATTTACTGTCAGCTAAGATTAATTGTATTTAAAGATGAATGCTCTTGAGAGGTTCCATACTTTTCTGTTAAAGTCAGCTGTGCAGATAGAGGTAGGGAAGACTTTCAGAGACGTGGTTGAGGAGGTCACACAGGTGCTGAACTGTCTCTGTTACCCCTACCTGCCTGCTGAGGAGCACATTTAGAGAGGGTGGTTCAGGGGGCAGCTGCAGGTTGTGCCCAGGGTGGAGCCGTGACCTGACCCTTAACCCGACCAAGGGCCCGCGGCGGGTGACCAGACACTTCCAGACACAGGAGCCGATGACTCAACAGGAAGCTCCCAGACTTTGGGGGCACAGCTTGGGGGGGTGGTAAACGCCCGTGGAATCCTTTGTCGGGGGATCTCCCAAGGCACCAGATCAAGCTGCTACTGTGTGTCCGCAGCACGTTTAAATGGGTTATGGAAGATGAGGTGTGGGACTCTGCCACGGGAAACCTAGAGCCAAGCTCCTAAGAAAACCTAGTCTGACTGTGTAAGATCCAACAGGATCTGTTTGTGCCCTGCTCCATTATGCTCTGGTTTTACAGGGGGCAACCAGGGGAAGAACAATGACCCCAACTATCTCAAATGTTCATGTCAGAGAGTGAGCAAACCTCAAAGTGGTTCAATTTTAGAACTGAAAGGGTGGAAATATTCTCGGTGCTGACTTTTGAGGCATTGAGACTGTTTCTTCCACCTCTGCTTTCCCTACTTGTAGGAGGCCCATCCCGGACGTGCTGCAGCAAAGTGGGTGACTGGAGGACCCGAGGCAGGCGGGTGTCAGGCCATACTCCCTGCTCATCCCCAGCTCTCCCTCC
This sequence comes from Atrichornis clamosus, assembly GCA_013400975.1. NCBI lineage: Eukaryota > Metazoa > Chordata > Aves > Passeriformes > Menuridae > Atrichornis > Atrichornis clamosus. Next base: position 228,144 of record WBMZ01001775.1, on the reverse strand, counting down.
AGGTGTCAGCCTGGCTCCACGCTACGGCCCATCCTGCCACCGCACCTGGGCCTGCCTCCGGCCAGCCCAGGGCTGCCTCGTCATCCTCATTCCAAAGAACTCGGGAGCTCACCCCGCCGGGACCGGGCCTTGTAGACCCCTAGCAGTGCACATCGGGGCGGTGCTGGCGTTCCTGAAGTTACTGTGGCTCCCTGTTTGATCCTCTTCTGAAATGCCCAGCAAAATGTCTCCTCCCGAGTTTTGTGTGGGGGCTTTTCACGTTTGTTACAAGTAAGGAAATGGGAGGTGCTCTGGGACTACTTTTCCCACTGTTGGAATCTGCTGCTCTGGGAGAATTCAGCTTGCTCTGAGTCTTCCAGAAAAGACCCACGAATGAAATCTTTTATCAGTCTGTCTTAGTTAGGAAAATTCATTTGGGAATGTTGGTGGAAGGCATCGCATGTCTTCCTTTGCCTTGTGCCTAAAGCAGTATTGGTGGACAGCTCAGGATTTCTTTTCCTGTGATAAATACAACTGTTTTTTCCCTGGGGATGGGAAGCAGGAGGGATATTTTGGAATACTGTGTGCAGGGGTGCTTTGATGCAAAACTTGTGAGTGAAGTACAGGCACTGGTTTATGGCTACAGAGACCATGTAGCTGTTTGTGTACATGAAGTGGTTTTGGTTCAGTATCCGAGAGCATCAGGCCACGAGTGCAGTAGGTGTTTGCTGACGTGACATCAGGAGGGGAGATATTAAAGCCCCTTGTCATGTACAACACATAGATCCTCCAGTTCTTGGAAGCAGCCAAAGCAGCTGTACAAGGTGTTCCTGGATGTTGGTACACAGGGGATTCTCATATAAGAAACTAAGATTTGTAGCTTTGTGGGAGTCAAAGAGGCTTGAAAAGAGAAAGAGTATGTGTGCGTGTGTGTGCATTCAAGAATAGAAATCCCAGCACACCCCTGATCCACCAATTCCCTTCCTAGAGAACATTAGGAATGCAGGTACCTCGTGTTCAATAATGACCTTAATACCAAGAAAGCTTGATTTCAAGGCCCTCTTCCCTGAAGGTCTTCTCTCCTCACACTGTCTCCATTGGGATTTTTGTGGCCAAGTTCTCCATGGTTTCCTGCAGCTCCTCAGTTCAGCGCTGAGCGGCTTCCAGGCATGCCCAAGACAGACCTGCTGGCATCTGCCACAGGGGTTCCAGCTCACTTCCCTCTCCCCATGGAGAGATGCTATGCAATGTGTGCACTGAAGTGCCTTGGTTTGGTAGGGCTCTTCCTTTTTTTAATTTTTTTTGAGGGACGTTTTTGTTTTTTTGATTCAATCCCTTTGGCTTTCAGCTCTGGCTTCTGAATCTCAGCATCTGTCAGTGGTGAGATAAATTCTCTTTGGTGATAAGAGAACAGCTGCCAATAGCAAGAGCAGGGATGACATTTGGGTTTTTTCGTGCAGTGAGAGCCCTTGCAGTCAGCAGAACCGCCCTGTGCACACAATGGAGAAGGCACCTGTCCTGCCCAGCCCACTGTTCTGCTTCCAATTTAGCAACATTTTTTCCCTCCGTGTTAAGCAGATGCACGTGAACAATTGTGCAGCATAATAGAGTCCTGAACTGAAAGAACTGGAAGAAATTGAAAAATGGCTTTTTTCTGGATAGGTTCTAAAGGTGGAAGTATGGAGACAATAAAGGAATTTTTTTGAGAACTTAGGGGATTTTCAGGGAAAGAGAGAAGCTGTTTGGAAAGCTATTTAATCATGTGGGTTGGTGTTTCCTAGCACAACAGTGTGCTTCCAGTGAAATTGGTAGAGAAAAAAAAATGGTAGAGAAAAAAACTCCTTCTGTGGAGTCCTGAATTTTAGGAGCATCGGGTTTGGGTTTTTTTGTTTTTCGTATTTAAAGGTCTCTCTAACTCCAGCCTGCTTATAAAATTTTATCACAGCTGGAATTCATGCCACAACAGAAGGCATTTCAAGACCAATTATTTTGACTAGAGAAGTTTTGCTTCTCTAGTTGAGGTAAGTTTAGCTGATGTATTTATAATGAGGGTGAAACTCCAAAAATTTTGGACAGCTTTGATCCGTAAGATGATTTCAATTTTGGCAAAGTATGTGGATTTTGAACTTTGCTAAAGAAAGAACCCCACTATTCCTGTGGAAGTCCAGGGCTGTCCTCACCTGGTCAGAGTCTGACAGCAAATTTACCAAAGAGGACTGTGTTTCTAAGACACCTAAAAGTCAAAACATCCTTTCTGTAAAGTCATCCTGTGGTTTTAGGTTTTGATATAAAGCCTCTCTGTTATTGACTGATACCTCTAGGTATTTGAATATTGTTGTAAGTATGACCACAGACACACATTCTCATTTGGTTTTGAAGAGGATTTCTATGCTTAAATCAACTGGACTTTTTCAAAATTCCTTCCAAACTTTTAGTGTGCTGTTTAAGCTGATTTATGAAGCACTGCTTTAATCCCAAACAAGGCCTGGGTATTGGCATTTGGGATCATCTCAGTGCACTTTCTTTTGGCTTGTTTTTTTCTCATCTGCCAAGATGAGAACATGCAAATCATGATTTTTTTTCTTGTCTATGTTGCTAAATGCCACAATCTCTGCTAAGTAACAGTGGTGTAGTTTGAGAATTGGTGATATCAAAATGAAGGTTTGCCTTACCTCCAAAAATGTTTCGGAAAGATCTGGGAAATGGGGAGGAAATTATTGTCTTGTTTGGCTCACTGCACTGTGAATATTGTTGCCTGCCTGCCAGGACTGGGGTTTTCCCCTTGCCACTTAATTTGTCTTAAAAGATTTTAGGTTTTCTTCAGCTATTTTGATTACTAAAATTGGAGTCCCATGATCTTCTGAAGAGACATAGGTCACGTTCCCTGTCTTATCCTCACTCTCCATCTAGCTTCTTTAAGTCACGGACACTTTTAAGTGAGAAGGTGTGTGGAGGAGGCAGTGTATTAGGAAGTGCTGGGAAGTCGGTGAAGAACCAAGTACAGTATAACCAGCCAAGTCCTGCAATTGTTTTTAATCCATGATTTTGTAATCTGTTTGTCTACTTTTCATGCTAATAGATGCTCCAGTCCCATCTCCATGTAGGCTTGGGAGACCTGGAATGGTCCCAGGCCCACATGGGGGGAAGGTAATTGGTAGCCTGCTTTCCTACCTGATTTTTCCCTTTTTTCATCAAATTATTTGACTATTTAATCTACTAATTCCACATATTTAAGATAATGATCTTTTTTAAGTTGTCAAATATTAAGCAAGGTCCACAGAAGATTGTTTCTCAGTCTTAGAAGCATTTGTTGGAATTTTCCTCTGTTCCCCAGTTGCATCGTCCTTGCCATTTCCTTTCACAAACCAATCTGTGTACCATATCTCATCAGTCATACAAAACTTACCAGCATGTCCCACAAGTGGCTGCAGAGCCCTTGGATTTGACCAGTCTTGAGAATTCTGTTCTACTTCTGCTCCTCCTTCTTCTGTGACCTTGGAATGACAGTAACACAGTGTTCTGGGAAAAACGAGGCAGTGATTGAACTCCCTGTCTGAGCTGTGCATGTTGAGCCGTGAGGAGTTAGAATTCTGGTACTCTTGCCCAAAGCCCATCTTGATTCTGTTTCCTGTTTTTCTACAGTCTGCTGAGCTGATGGATGCCTTCTGACGGTGTTCTGCCGTCGGAGTGCCTGCTGGATTGAAAGCTTTTCGCTCCGCAGAAGACCCAGTGATGGAGCTGCTGTTGTGTCAGCCTGTGCTGTGTCACCGAGAAGTGATCTTACCAACATGTGAAGTGTGCCTCTTCCCCTGCTCACAGCTGATTCCTGCCGACATGCTGAATGGCAGGAGTGACTCCTGAAAGCCTGCAGATGATCTGTGCTGCTGGGGAGGGGTTTGGAGTGGGAATCTGAGTGCAGCGTGGGTATGTAGAGCTGTTTGCAGCTCCCTTGCCTGTCCTGGGGCCACGTGTCATGGAGAGCCATCGAGTTTAGCCACTATGGGTGTTCCTGGCAAGCTGGGACTTTTTTCAGCAGCCTTGCAAGGAGTTGAACGGCCGCAGATGCTTCCTTCTGACTGGAGCTAGGATTTTGAAGGGCAGCTGAATTTGCTAATGTTGGTGCTTTGATGCAGAGTGTGAGAAATGGTGATGAGGCATGAGGCAGAACAGCTTGCTCGATTGCTGCTGGAGTGACTCCGCAGTGCTGACAGTAGTTAAAAACATGGCTTTTGTGCATAGGCTTATTTAATATATAGAACTTGGAAGGCAGCTCGGAACAGCTATGGGCAATGGCCACGGGCTCTCTCTGTCTGTCTCTTTTTAATAGAGTCTCTTCCCTGCCCAGAACAGCACTTTAATTTTCAGTCTCTTTAGGGTCATTAGAGAAGACTGACATTTTGGGAACATTTGTACAGTACAAGTATGAATAACAGTATCCATGCTTTGTCCTACAAGGGGATATGCAATGTGGTCAGGGTTATTTTCCTGGTTGTTAGCAGTGGTGACATTTTTGTTTCAAGTATGAAATATGGTGTTTTTGCTGAAGAGTTAGTCCAAAGCAAAGGCTCAGCTGGGGTCTACTAGAACCAAGACGTACTGGACAGGCTGTGCTTTCTTGGGACCACAGGACATGATTGGGTTAACTTCCCAGAAGAACCTCTCCTGCAGTAGGAAAGTGACTTTAACAGCTGTAGCTCTCTGCTTGGCCCTCTCTTCTGCACATTGAGTACGAAGATCAGGTAACTGCCACCGGTGAGAAGTCTGGCAGAGCCTGATAGGACAAAGACCACACTGAGCATGTCTGCCACCTCGTGTCTGAGGACCTGCCATCCTGCTTGTGTCCAGCCAGTCCGGTCTGCCCTCATCCTCACCTTCCTTGGGCATTCAGAAGCTGTGTCAGTGGTTCAGGAAGAGACCTCTTAATTCCTGCCTGGCTTCTTTGGTTGTACTGCTGCAGGAAGCAAAATCCCAATGGAAGCACATCTTGTAGGCAGCTGGGAAGGGCTACGGGGTTCCTCAGGTCATGGAGAGACCTGCCACTGCCAGCCAGAGTGAGAAGGAGCTGCAGGATGGGCACCGATAACCTGGGAGAATAGGTGACCTTGACTGCACATCCATCTCTCCGTAGCCAAGTCATTTCGACTTTATCAATAGAGTTTTTCAGATAATTTTCTCAAATAATGATTGATGTGCCAGATGGGACATTTTCTAAGGTGGGATCAGGTGGCAAACTTGGTCACTCACATTAGTGATCAGTCCCTCCATGGGTGATCCCACTGACTTCAGTGGGAGTACTCGCTGGAGAGAGAGATTCACCCATGACAAGGGAGTTCCTTCCTGTGCAGTACCAGCAGCTCTCCTTACACAGTGCAGATGGGGGAATGGTCGAAGAGACAGCAATTTTGGTTTTCTTGTTTAGCCTCAAGTATTCATCCTTGCATTCTCCAGGTTAAGACATGCATCAACTCATGCAAGTGGATGCCAAATGCCCCTGGAGTTGCTGAAAGAATATTTATCAACATTTCTCTCTTCACCACATTTCATTAAAAACCCCCCAAAACCAAAACAACAAAAAAAAAGACCTGCAGCCTCATTATTATTTCAGTGTAACTTGTGCCATGAGGAGATCAAGCAAGCATGTCAGTGTGTGACTGTCAGCGTGAAGAGACCAACTGTGGCTCTGTGTGTGAGCAAGTTCTGAGCACGCTACATCAGGGGCACTGGTGAGTTTCTTTCAGGCTGCTGGAATGATTTTTTTGGGTTTTTGTTTGAGGGTCTTTTTGTATGTTTGTTTGGAGGGTTTTTGATGGACTAGTAAGTTATTAGGATGTGGACTTGTCAAACAGGCTTGCCAGGTTTTCAGCAGTCATCCCAAGTGCACTGCCTAAAAAAGGGCTGGCACTGCATCACATGGAATGACCGATGATATGTCATATATTTTTAATGGGCAAAATGTTTTAATAAACATTCTCCCTCCTAAAATACTGGATTTTAAAATAGGTTTTAGCCTTGAGCCATATAGCTACCCAGCTGTGAATTTTATAAGGCAACAATCATCTCCACACCATTAGATGTTATGACTGATATGCTAACGATGGCAACAGTAAGTATTTCCACACATTAAAAAAGTTCCCGATAGCAGTTCAAGGAAGTATCGCTCTACTTGGAAGATCTTCTCAGCTCAAAATTAAAGCAATTTTCTAAAATTATGAAGCCAGGCATGTACTGCAGTGAGCTGTAAGTTCTGTGTATTGAAGCCATGCTGATTGCTGCGCCTGACAGCTTTAATCACATTGCTTGATGCTTTTGAACATCAACATTATTTTTCTTTTCATGTGATTTCTACATCCTTTGCTAATCAAAATTCGGTTGAAATGTTGCACAATGGGGCAGATGAGAGCCTAGCTTGATCTACCACTGCTGTCTTGGTTCACAGGAAAAGCCTGCTTGGGTTGTTTGGGTTTTTTTCTGGGTTGCAGCAGTTATCTTGTTTTACTTAGTAGTGTTTGGGACAAGTCTTGAGTTGAAAGGGGATGCCTCCCAAGGCCCTCCTGTACTGTGACTTCTGTGCAGTGATCAGTAAATCATGTAGCCTGTTGGAGATCTGTTGTCCTCAGCCTAAACCTACTAGGAAGTCAAACACTGTCCCTCTTGAAAGTGTTCCACCTCTTAAATACCACAGAGAGTGAAATCAGAGTGTTTGTGTGTGTCTGAAAGAGAGAGCTGATAGAAGTGAGCATCTGCTTTATCTTGCTCTTTCTTGCATCCTCTGTGAGCTGTAGTGATCCTTTACTTACACATGGGCTAGGAGAATTTACAATGTTGAAAACAAGTGGTGTTGGTTTTGGGCTCTTTGCTGTTTGGGGTGGGATAAAGCAGATGTGTTTTTCGTGATTATTTTTAACTTAACTTCAGCACTGGGGCATTTATTTACTTTGTAGAAAAGTCCATTTTTTCAAACCAAAGGCATTCTGTTAAAATTCCACTAGTCATTCAGAAAATCTGCTCAAAGTCATTCTTTTAATAGTTTACAATTAGTGTCAAGCTGTAGAAGGTGACAACAGGCTTTCTGTTCCTCTAAGACAGAAATAGAAGCATGAACATGACTTGAAAAATCTGACGAGAACTGATATCAGGTTGGTGTTAATCCTTTGCAGCATGCATGGTTCCATCCAGCACTGGTGCTGCCAGCTCTCTGGTGAGCTGATAGAGCAGTGAACAGTCCAGTGGCTCAGCTGTGTCATGTCAGGTTCTTCTTCTTGTATCACTAAAGGGTACTCACATTTCTAGCAGTGCAGGAAGGAACTTTTCATTGCTGCTCATGCGGTGATTTGTTTTACCAGCAAAGAGGGATTCCATGTCATTAGACTTTTCACATTTGGCATGTCTCTATTTTTACTAGCTGAACCAGAAGACCCTTGAAGAGAAGTTAGAAAATTTCTTCTGCGGTTTCACATCTTTTTTGCATTAATATGGATGGTGGCCTTCCATCCATAGGGGAATGAGTTGCTGTTACTCCATAGTTTTGGCATTATCTTTTGTGGTCATGACCAGGGAGAAGAGAACCCAGCACCCCTGGGTGCTGGCTGCTGTAAGGATAAACGGCACCCAGCAGCCTCCATCCCGCTGGGCTTTTCAGTCCAGAAGATCCGTCACAACAAAGGAATTAAAATACCTCAGACAAAGTCACCGAATCAGCTGCCCACTCAGAAGACTGTTAGATTCACTTGATGGTCTTGTGGTGCTCTTAGAAAAGGAGTGAAAATCACTTTGCCTGATGCTGTGATATAGGGTAAGGTTTTGGAGAGGCATGTCCAGATGTGTCTTTTGGTGTCCATTTCTTATTTGGATAATTCCTGTTTCTCATCCTTCAGAGCAAGTGACAACACATGCCCAGCCCTGAAGCCCTGTGGTGCCTAAAGCTCTCCCAGGGATTTGTGCAGCTTTATCACATGGTCTTCTGAGCAGGCTTAGGGATCTGCAGGAAGGAATTTGGCACTGAGCAGGATGAAGTTTTCCTGCAAGTTATCTCTTGTGATGGGATCTTGTTTTCTGACACTGGCCACCCAGTCCCATACCACTCCTCTCCCTGTTCCTCATGTGATGTCTGTAAGGAGCAGTTAGATGGCAAATAAATCTAATTCCTTTTAAATGAAAAATTGAGTCAGGTAAGTTGCTGCTTGTTTTGCTTTGCTGTGTCTATTAGGTGGTGATTTCTGGCACTTTCTCCTTGCTGTTTTCACCCCTCATAAACTCCATTCCCAGGGGCCTGACAAACTTGTGTGGCACTAGAGAGCTGCACGACCTCCCTTGCCGTGGGACGGTAATCCTGCCCCAGCTGCCCAGCCTTCCCCCTGGAGCCTGGGGCCAGGGAAAGAGCTGTGGAGCTGGATGCTCTGCTCTGGCATTGCAGGGAGGGCCACAGCAGGTGGTGGGGAGCAGGAGACCCCAGCAGTGGGGAGCAGGGGGGCTGTGATGGGGAGAAGCTGGGATTCTGCCTCTGCCACGTTAGTGCCCAGCCCAACCTGGGGTGGAGGTGGAGCGGGAAGAGGCAGCACAGTGACCTCACTGCATGTTTCTCCGTGTGCCAGGCGTCTCTGCGGGCTGAGAAGAGCCATGTGGTCACGAGGACAGGGGCAGAGGGACGCCGTTGATGTGGTAAGTGTCACCAGCGACCGTCTCTTCCTCCCCAGCACATTGAGGTGGGATGGGTAATTGACCTCCTCCCCGGAGGAAGAGGAGCTGTGCCAGCACCTCCCTTCCTTGGCATTTGACAGCCATGAGCCCCCAGTCTGCAAGTGCCCCTGGGGAGCACTGCTGTGACAGTGGGAGGGCAGCACTGCACACACGGCACAGCTCTTGCACGGCCTGCGCAGGGATCTGGTTAAGTCTTGAAAGACTTTGTGGGTTATGACATTCCCCTAAATGTGCTGAGCTTTCTTTAACCTTTCATAAAACATTGTGATCTTTATGGACTGTATCATATTGTGCAGTAATGTGCTTTATTGTCCACAGAATAAGCTTTTCTTAAAGATAATTGGAAAGCTGGAAATGGCTGCTATCGGCTGATTTTTTTTTAATACATTATTTCTGAAATGGGCCTGGTGTAATAATGACCCTATCTGTTCAAGATTTAAGATTTGTCTTGGCAGAGAAAATTGATCCATTTCACCTTTGTCTAATGGAAATTTTTATCTGGGATTATCTGTTTATGTAAATGAATGTTCCTCTGAAAAGAGAACTTGAGGGGGCTGTAAATCTCAGTGACACTTTAGTTTCATGGGGGGAAAATTGCAAAGGATTCTAGTATTTATCTGACTGAAATTGGTTATAAAAACAAAATTATCTTCACGTACCTGCTGCATCTGATGTTTCCTAGAATTTCATTACCTTTTTGAATAATGCAGCATCACACCATATACAGGATTCACTCTGATTAGCCCCGAAATTGTTGGGGAGTCGCTTGCTGGCACTGTAATTATCAGGAAAAGGCAGTGTGTCTGGGGCAGTGGGATTCTGATTCCTGCCCGATTGGGTACCAATTAGCACAGTCACATTATTCAGAGGCTCTGAGGTGAGCAGGGGAAATACACCACATGACTGTTTTTCCTTACAAGTTTTGTGTGTTTTTTTTAAACTGAGGAGTGAACCTAATTACAGAGGAAAATGTCTTTGGGTAATCAGCTTTTGTTTACAGATTGCAGAACAGGACTGTGAATGTAGCATTTAAACTAATATTTTACACATCATCTTTAAAAGCAGTTTCACCATTAAAGAGACGGACTAGTTTTTTTGTCAAGTTTTCTTCTTGAGCTCTAGATGATACGTCCTGGCTGGGCTAGATCATGGCCGGAATTGCCATGCTAAACAACATTTGGCTTGTGCCTGCTAACCGTGAAAATGTTTATCTGAGATTGCTGCTGTAAGTCCTGCCTCTTCTCTGGCGCTCAGTGGGACTGACTGAGATTGGAGAGCTGAGGTGAGGTACCTATTACGGTATTTTAAAAGGTGCTGCGCAAGATGATGCAACTTTTTGGATTATTTTAAAAGTAACCAAGATGAAAACCTCATGTGTTTTCACATGAAGCAAGGCTTCTTTATACACGTCTGATCCTTGCCATCTGTGGCAAACCAAAAAACAATTTTGAAGGAGTAATGATACAATAGTGTCCTTTGTCCAGGCCCAGAAGGATCAGAAGAATACACACCGGACATGAACATGCATTTAAGAGGTGAAATTTTTGGTTGCTATTGCTTAGCATGAAATTTTTGCTCATCTGGAGCAGAGGAAGAGTGGTTTGTATCTGTAAGCCATCAAAGAATGCACTTCAAGGTACAAAACAATGCCCCATATTTGTACATCTAATTAAGTGGCTTAATTTTCAAGCATCTTTCAAATCTGCTGGTTGCTCAGAGCTTTCAAAAATCACCCCCCTGGCCTAGCTGCCCAAGTGGAGGATAGAAGCCTGATTTGGCAGGTGGATTGCCCAAGTCTTCCTGTGCTGATTGCAATGGGAATTAGGCCTACGGCTTTAATGGGGAGAGTATTTCCCCTCTGCAGTTAAAAATCATGGCTGTAATTGATGCTGTGCAGAGGTGCACCAAGACTTTTTCAGCCTAACATAGCAGTCAGTACTAAAATTATTTTTAAAAAACTATTGAAAACAGAAAATCAGCACTTAAGCCTGGCTTTCACTCTGTTATAGCTTCCATGTCTTAATGTTGCTCAATTTATTTCCATAAAACTTCAGGCAGCAGTGTTCCCTGCCCAAGTTCTTTACTTTTGTGACTTTCTGCTCCACATTTCAGACAGTCATTTCAGTTGGAAATATACATTATTACCAGCTCATTAAATCCAAAATAAATGAAGTGGAAAATTACAGAACTCCATGGGTTACTGTGCACCCAACTCAAAATAGAAGTGTGTGATTAAAAACAAAATGGTCTGCATTTTAAAAATGGATTAATAGTTTTGGGCCCAGCTGGCAAAATATCACGTGAAATGTGTTTTCAGAGTAGGACTAATGTAAAATAAATGTCACCAACAGAGCTTAAGGTGGGCTTCTACAGGTGCAGGACTTTGCAATATACTGGCTCAAAAAAAGAAAAAAGAAAGGTATATTTGTAGTATAAAGGACTGAAACAGGAGAGCCACTTGAACAAGGTAGGGAGGAGGACAAGGCTTTGCTTTGCCTCAGCTGAAGTGTAAACATATGTGTAATTCTTGCAGAACTGGAATGTGGTTAGCCTCTGCAGCCTTACTTGTTTACTTTGAAGGTAGCAATGAGAATAACCATGAAAAAGAACCACAATTACATTCCTAGGCAAAAGAATAACAACATACATTCCTAGAGAAAAGCCCTGGGGCTTGAGAACAGGTTGGCTGGCAGCACCAACAGCCCAGCGTTAAGTAGTATTGTACAGGTAAATTACCTCTCCTTGCAGCACAAGCAGTTTGAAAAAGGCAGTGTATCTGTGCGTGTATTTACGTGCATTTGTGTATTTAATCTTTTCTGCTTAACTCATTTCCCCTAGTTTGGGTCCAGTTTCACTAGAGGTTAAGAGAAATGAGACTGAATGAGTGGGGAAATGGGTCTTTTTCATTTCGTGTGTCACTATTTAGAAGTGAAGTAGAAAATGGAGAGTTAGTAATGAGGCAATATGAAAAGACAGGTAGGTATTTTGCAGCACAAATAACAGTGGATTTCCTCATGGCATTTCACCAGATCGTCCAGGCAGTGGAAGTATTCCCAGGTTGGGGTAAGTCTTTCTGTTCCTCGTAAGGTGCAGAAGAAGAGGATATTTTGCAAAGTCTGGCATAAAGTATATTAAACACAAAAGGAAAATCAAGTTTGCGTAGTTAAAAACTCAGCTGGATTTTTTCCTGGCTTACAACAATGTTTAACTGCTGGTCTTGGGCTGTGCTTTTGTGTGTGAGCTAGACCTGGAGAAAGGGACTTTTGGCTGCACAGTGGACAGTTTGCAGGTTCAGACCTTGGGGCCTTCTTACTTGTGTTGAATTTAATGTCTACCTGGCTTGTGTGGCAGAACACAGCAACCCTGCATCCCTGCCTCTGCTCTGCAGCCTCTAAGAGCTGCTCCACACAATGGAGGAGGGAGGAAGGCAAAAAAAAAGGGCCATCTGTAGCTGCAGATGGGGATTTGTGGACGGGGTACAAGTTGCAGTCACTGAGTAAGCAGAGATGCCCAAAATATGTCACCCAAATTGACCAATCAGACTGGGAAGGGGAGCATTAGCCCGTTTGAATGCGTGGTCGGACAGACCCACCCCAGCAACTGTGCAGCACACGCAGGCAGCCAGGCACTCCATCAGCTTCCCCCTGCGCTCCGCAGATGGAGAGCCGAGCTGCTTTTACCTGGCAGCTCGGCTCAGGCCTCCTCCCGCTAGCAGGTGTCACTTGGCTTGTTCAGAACATCTTGCAAGAAATCTTTTCCTCTTCATTTGTTAGAGGGTTAAAGGAATGATGTGAGATCTTTCATACTATTTTCTGAGCTCTGAGGTGCAATTTGGTGACCAAGTGTTGTGATGCTGCAGTTGGTGAATGGATTGGGTTTTGTTTGACCAGGTGACAGCTAGACTTCCTCCACTTAGCTAGATTTCTCTTCTGTTGTGGGAGATGACAAACTCTCCACACGGCTGCTTTTACTGGGTAGATTAATTCTGAGGAGAAAAGCTCCTTTGTCCTGTTCTCGGGGAAAGATTTTCTTAAGGGGAAATATTTTCTTAAGGTGAAAGCTGTATGCATTCCTGTACACCACATCAGCTGAATATTATGACCTTATTGCAAGCAACTGAACCTTTTATATGCATTCCCTTGCAAAAGAGCTCATCAAACCCAGTCTGCTGTCCATAGAAATATTTTTTTCTTTCTATTTTTTCTTTCTGTTCTTCCAGGTTGATGCTGTCCTGCTTCAGCAGAGGGAAGTGCTGCAGAGCTGGATGGTGGTGGTTTGACAGTGCTTTCTCTCAAAGCAGGTTGGCCAGTGCTGAAGGGGCAGGTGGGTTCCCTGCACACGGATGGACTGGGTATAGACAGACAGACGGGAATTAGGTAAGAGGAAGAGTTAACTGTGGAAGTATGAGTTCTCTGTATGAGGAGAACCTCAGTGAGAGTTATGAGCTCATGGAGTGGTCTCTGACGTGGAAATTTTGCAACCAGGATCTTTTAAAGCCAGCGAACTTCCCATGAGAGTCAGACATTCATCGTTAGCACACCTTTCATGGTGATACACTTGCCATGGCTTATGCTCATGTCAAAAAAGCCAAGGTGCGTTCCCTCCGAGGATGTTCTGAGGAAGCTGTTGGGTGTTAGACATGCAGGACAGGAAGTGGGACAAGGCTTGTGGCTGTGAAGAGCGCTGTGTAGGCTTATTCGTCGGTCACTGCGGCAAAGTATGTGTCAGCTGGTCATCTCTAGCCAAGCCTCATGGCAGCCCTGTCAGCTCTGCAGTGAGAGATCTGCATCTACTGAAATGGAGTAGCTCTAGACCTCCGGGAGCACAGCTGAGGTCACAGGTGCTCTGGGCAGGCCATAAACCACAGTGATTTTATGGCCAGTCCACTGCATTGTTCATTGCTGAGTCCCCAGGAGGATTTTAGGGTGTCAGCGTGTGCTACCTTTCGTAGTGAGCTCTTGAGATCACTAAAGGAACTGGTGTGGAGGGGAGAGGGGAGAGCAGTGCAACTGCTTTGGCCACCTTTCCTTGGAAGCAGTGGCAGACAGGTGCTGGATGCAGCTGTAAAGCAGCAGCGAGGGGAGGTTTGGCCGCAGGCTCGGGGTCCCTCATAGCAGCTTGCTTTCAGCTGAGAGCTGAGATTCAAACAGCCGTGACTGCTGCTGAAGGTGCATTTTGAGTTTTAGATCTCAGCTGATAGAAGTGACAGGCTGCACTTAGGCATACTGCATTTGTTTGCCAAGTACCCAGAGCCACGTTTTGTTTCGGAGAGGGCAGTTGTGACTGTGGCGATTTTGTTCATTTGTATTTCATGCCACTTGTTCTTTGAAATGGGCCTGGTGTTTTGTGAGCTGTAAAGAGTCGTGAGCCTGCTTATGCAGGACTGCAGAGCAACAAGCCTCCTCGTAATGCCTTTCAGGATGGCTCCATCTGTATTAACGGTGTCACTAAAAATACTCCCTTTTACTTAGGGGGCAAGTATAGTCAGCCTAACAAATCATTCAGGTAAAAGCTGTTATACACAGGGAGTAGCATTTTCTTTAGGATATGGCACCGTTCTCTGGCAGCTTTAAAATAACACCTACCCACTCTCGACTCTCTTTGAGGAGCTGGCCCGGGAGGCCAGTGCGGGTTCCTGGCTGCTCCCACGTTTGACAGTAGAAATGTCCGCATTTCTGTGGTTAGAATCCAAGCTGTAAGTGTGACTTGGAGTCATTAAAACTTTATCCCTAAGTAATGTAAGAGCAGTGAAAAGAAATTTGGGTACCAGTGTGTTTGGCAAAACAGGTCACGGTGACATTGCCTTTGGTTGTGTTGGTGTTGCTGTCTGTTACCCAAGAACACTGAGAATGCAGGGCCGTAATAAAACGCGTGTCAGGGTTGTCAGGCAGCTTTCACCTCCCCTTTCCTGGAGGCTTTTCTGTCTTCACGGGACCTGTGCTTCCTGAGAGCTGGCACACAGCTGCCACCAAGCTGTCTGCCTGCCCCAGCTGTGTTTGGCCCTGCTGTCCATTCTTCACACGCTGACTGGAAGTGGAGGTTCTTCCTTCCAGCCCTACTCTGACTCCAGGTCCCTGCGACCAGTATGTGTCTTTGCCTTTCTCCAACCTTTGGCTGTGGGCCCTGCTCTACATCCAGTGAAAGGCTGCATCAGCTTCTGGGTGTTGCTGTCCCCTCCCACTCTTTCCTTTTCCTTTGCTCCTCACTCCAAGTTCCCCGACTCTGTGCTCTCCCCACACCTCCTCCAAATCCCTCCTCCGCTTTCTACCCCCACTCCTCCCTCACCCAACAAAGTCTTAGGTTCTTCCTGCTTGTAATTTGTCGCTAATCAGCTGTCAGAGTTGGAGCAATGATGAGAGGTTCATCTCTTGCTGAGGGTAATGGCCTTAAAAGTCACCGAGTCAATGTCAATGGGATCGCTCCAATTCAATCAGAGCCCTGGATGAGGAATGGCCCCCGCTGACATTAGCACTCATTTTGAGCCCAAGCATCTGGGCCCTAGTAAATAACCATCAGTGGGTGGGTCTGGGGGACAGGTCATTAGCCCCACGAAAAATAAATATCGTTTCCCTTGATGGCTGCGAGTAATTTAGCTCAGACGAGGAAATTTCACCCTAGATTAAGTATGATGAGCCAATATCAGTCAGAGGAGGCCAAACAGTGAGAGCTTGATGAGATAGAGGGAAATTTATATGCAGCTGGCTGAATGCAAGATGAGTTTAAAGAAATGATGGTCTCTTCCCCTCCTTAGCCATGTGGAATGCCAGGCACTGTGTTCCTGTGGCTGACACCCCCTCCCCACACCCTTGGGGCTCCCCTAGCCCATCAGCACACTTTTGTGTGCTGCAAGGCCCACCCAGTGCTATCCCTGCCCCCTCCACCAGCACCAGCCCCTACTCTTTAGGCTCTGGTGGCGGCACTTCTGCACACACCGCCTTGGAGCCGGAGCGGCAGTGGCTCCTGGGGAGGCACGTGCCATGGCCGTGGGCTCCACAGCCACAGCTGTGGGCTGCCCTGCCTGTTCCAAGACACTGAGGGGCTCTATGGCTCCTGAGGCCCTCCGGGCCGGTGCCTGCTTCTTCTCTCCTGCCTCCCTCTGCGTGTTTGCTCTGCGTGCTTTTTGTGTTTGTTACTTATTTAACCCATCAATCCTGCACACGATATGCCCAGCAGCTATTAATTCCACCCCTCTAGCCCCTCTTTATTGGGAGCACACATTGGGAGCTTTGTTTAATGTCTGCTGGAAACAGTAAGCAGACAGCTTCTCTCCCTCATTGGCCCAGCTCTGTATCCTAGAGCTGTGGCTGGAGGCTGGCTGGGGTCTGTCCCCCAGCTGTGGCTCAGAATATAGATCAGGCACACTGTAGTAACCCGTGCAGCTCTCTCTCTTTGCCAGGCCTTTCAGACAGACCCCATGGGAGACTGGAACAGGAGTATGGCATGACCCCCATGAGCTGGAATGCCAGAGGAAAACTGAAGCAGGCCGAGAGCAGACACAAACCAGCAGAAGGCAGGTGGAGAAGCAGGTTATTGTAGCAGAGGCATGAAGGAGGGAATTGCAAGTGGAAGGAAGCAAGAGGCCTTGCAATAGCAAGTGCAGGGTTTGGCTGTCTCTTGGAGGCCAGTCTCTTGGTGTTAGAGCTCATTAACTGTGCTAAGAACAGAATTCAGACTAATTATGTCATATACTTGGTGGTTTTTTCCGTGATTTCCACCTACCTGGTGCATTTCCTTGTGCTTGAATACTTGTCTAACATTACTGATGTTCTCTGTTGCCCCAGTAAAATATGTGAGCCGGAAAAGACCTAGTAGTTCGCTTGTCTGACAGAGAGAAAAGAAAAAAGTGGAAATCTGCTGGTACTTTTTGATATAAATTGGAAATAGAGTATTTAATTCTGGAAAACGTTCTGAGATCGAAGCTTTTTATCCCAAACCAAGGTAAAAACCTGTCCATTTCTCTGTCTATCTATTTATCTGTACATCTGGCTGTTTATATCTTTCTTTTTAAATACTGGAATTTCTCAAAGCATGAAAAATCAGAATTTTTTCCTGGTGATATGATATTATTAGCTGAAGAGCAAGGCTGCTCATAGTGGAGGGAGTGGAGTTGATTTTTCTCATGGAGGTGAAGCAGTAAAGCCAACACAAGTAACTGCAGTGAATGTAGTTTTAAAGGTGTGGAAATCTTTGTGTCCTTCTACCAGAACACAGAGGACCTAGTTTTGACATACATAGGTTCTTGGTGATGATTCCTCTTTAATGCTTGCCTTGCACATTGTTTGCCCCATCTCTTGAACTTGTCCAGTTCTTGGTGTAGCAGAGGTGCAGGTTCTGTTGTTCTCACAGTAAAAAATATTAATAATAATTTTAAAATTATGTGTAGTTTATATACAATAGCTTTTTCCCACTCTTGTCTCTGTTTTGAAAAAATTGGTTGATAGGCCATCATGGGCCTGAGCACAGATCCCTTTGGAGAGTGAGGGTCTGTGTTTGGGGTGACTGACACTACCTCTATCTGTCTTGGGGAAGCCGTGCTTGGGGTGGGTCCTGGCTGTGTGGCCTGTCCGGCAGGCAGGACCAGTGCAGTTCAGGTACAGCTGTGGCTCTCGGCTCTCAACCAGGCCAAAAATATGCTTTCTGTGCTGTAGGATGTGTGTAGCAGAATTTGGAGTTCTTTGCTGCATTTTCCTACAACAAATGGACTTTCTCTTATTATTGTCTTTTGCTGGGGTACTTCAGTATTAAATATTTTCTTTGTCTTGTGCATTAAATTCCAGCAAACCCTGGTAGGCTAAATTCTGGCCTGGCATAAGGAGGTGTAAAGTTAGCAGAGTTACAGCCCCTTCAGCTAACCCTGCCTTTGGCCCTGGGCCTGCCCTGCTGCCTTGGCAAAGCAGAAATTGCCATTCCCATGGTTTTTCCTCCTTTTTTCCTCCTTTTTTCCCTGTGATCATTCTCTCTGACACCGTATCTGCCTCCTGGTCTCATATGTTGGTACACAAGCAAATTGATGAGCAAACCATTGACAAAGTCCTGGTGGTAGAGGGACTGATGATGAATTGGGGGCCATTACAAGCAGGTATGGTGCGTATTCTACCAGCTGACACTGAATTTCCCTCCTAATGCCGGCTTCCTTCTATCATCTGGGAAATGGATTGGATGCTGGCTTCTCCCAATTAAAGCCAGTGAGGTCATATACTTCCTAATTACTGGCTAGCCTTTTGTGTCTAAATGTGACAGACATGTGCTTGGAAAATTGCTTTTAATGCCTAAATAAACATGATGAACTCCACGGCAGATTTGAATCACAATTGGAAGTGCTCAGCCTCTAAAGTGCTGGGCTGACGTGACAGCCACTTGTGCTGCTGACCCCCGTTTTGGATCTTTGTTCCTGGCACAGCACTGCCACTCACTCACCCTTCCCCTTGCTCTGGACAGGGCTGTCCCACAAACATATGCAGCAGGATCACACAGGAGAGCAATACAGCTCTCCTGCAAGAGGAGGAGAGGACTGGGACAGAGACAAATTGTGTTTACACCACCAGCAGGAGTGGCTGAACAAGCAGGTCTAGGACAATATAACAGTACGCCACAGGATGGCTAAATAGAGACTCAGAGTACTCCTGAGAAATCACAAGTGACTGCCATCACCACCCAGGCTGGAGATGTCTCCGCATGGGCAAATTCTGCTCCTAGGTACTTAGGGAGAAATCTGCACTGTTTCCAGACAAGCAAAACCAATCACTCCTAATTCAGACCACAAGCATAATGTTGCCCTCCTACGTTAAAACTTTGAACACAAGGGGATAAGAGCTGTGCAGATATTCAGGAAGAGTCTTTTGGGGATGTATGTATATTAAATAATACACTTAACACTGGACCAAAGGCAATGTAAGTGTTGTGTTTTATTTGACACCAGAGGCAAAATGCACCGTTTCCCAGGCAGCTTGTTCTTGCTTGCATATGTATTAGTTTCTATTGGTAGTATTCCCTGCAGGATTGTTTAAACTGACTAAAGCCTCGCTTGCTATTTTCCTGTGTTTTATAATGGTTGGCAATATTCAGTGCTCACTACCAGTCACACATGCCTGCTGTGCCTGGCTCTGCTCCTCTTCTGCTCTGTTTGTTCCCTAGGGCAAAGCCTGTGTCTGGAGATTGGAGTCTGAGTAAAGAAACTTGCATTATCTGGGAAAATTAGTAACCCTGTTCATGGTGTTCAGAATAGCTGGTGCCATTGCAGAACGAATATGGAGGAGTTGTGACAATAGGCATACCACGAGCTCTCGTGATCTCAGCTGCGATTCAGCCAGCCAGTTGTATTCTAGGTAGTGTGATAGGAAATGTACTTGGGGCCGGGCCTGTGAGGATGTGCTTTGCTATTGTACCACCTGAACTCTCTGAACCAGGTTAGATTGACATCCCACAAAGCCTTGAAGCTTTACTTTGAAAGAAGCCATGCAGTCTCGTTGGATCCCTTTGAACCCAATGATGATAAAGTCCTTCCCAGATCCCAGGCACAGGCAAGTGCTCTGCCCAGGTGTGTGTTGGAAGGGGCCCTGAGCGTATGCTTGTCACCAGAATCACACAGGTACCTTTAGTTAAACCTCAACAGAAGGATTTTTGTCACAGCAGGATGGGGGAAAGGCTTTGGGGTTTTAAACTGAGGAACATCCAAAAGCCAAGGGTTTCTGTCAGGTCAAAGCCCATTAGAAAATCTTTAAGGACGAAGGACTTTATTTAAGGAGTGACTTATGTTTATCTCACCTTCTAAGCCATGCTTAGATCAGGAAAATGGGTATTGATGATGACTTGTATCCCTAATTTTCAGTGTCCAGTTACCGTGTGAGCCTTCAGGACTGGTACCCTGTTTCACAGGTGCCATATATTTGCTGGTTTTAAAATAACAGTCTAACCAATCCTTCTCTTGTTCAGAAGTAAGCAACCTTCCATCAGGAGTGAGGTTTTGAAATCAGTGCAGTTGGTGATGGGTAGTGGGCACGGTGGAATTTGTGGTGAAGGGCAGGCAGGGTCCAGGCTAGCTCAGGCCAGGAATACCATTCAGGCTATTTGAAGCGCTGTGGCGAGGCAGTGACTGCCAGAGCGTGGTTTAGCCTGCCCTCGTGTATAAGTATGTGCATAAATTGAAATTGCAAGCAGCTCTCTCCAAACGGATGCTTGAGGTTATGTGCTGGCGTATGCACCCAGCTGGACTGAAACTCATCCTGACAGGTACTTTCCTGTGGAACAGATCAGCATATTTGCCTGTGTCTCATGGCCCAAATCCTTTAATGCTGCCTTAGAAGAGAGTGCTGTCTGCCTGCCCTGTGGTGGAGCCGAGCGCCCTGATGCAGGGCTGGAACGATTCCCTTGGCAAACTGTAGTTTCTCCTTTGAACTGACAGGTGTCAAACCTACGGTGGTGTCAAGACAGATGTGGAGTGCTTGGGGCTCATGGTAATACATCATGCCCTATTGTTTTATGTTGATAGTGCACTGGCACAATTTACATCAGCTATTCTGCCTTACCTTGAACTGTAAGGCACAGCAGCTGTTGAGTTTATATTTACAGCACTGTAAGTGTTTAGGCCATGCTTCTGACAAAGCACACACATATTTCATGGTGCTCTGCAGCCTCGTGGGCTCCGATAGACCCATTGCATGAATGGATAGTGAGGCACCTGGTGAGAATCAGAGAGGGGTCTGCTCTAAAGATGGGCTGTAAATTGCTGTCGGAGTAAAATGTTTGTTCTCTCCAAAAAGCAACCTATTTTCAAGATCCTTGAAGGAGTTGAACTGTCTTAAACAGTGACACTGCTCTCTCAGATTTGGTTACAGCAGGCTGGTCTGCACAAAAGTTACCAGAGAAGTGGAAAATAGAGAGTCTAAATGGATTTTGTCTTCCTTTTCTCCTTAAACCTTCCTTTCCTTTTCCCTTCCTTTTAACCCTGCCTTTAAACAGGGTTAAAAGTTGAAAATGTGAATAAAATATGGGAGCATTCATAGCAAGACTAGATGGGAGCTGTGCCTGGATACATTGCTGAATCCCAGCCTCAGCCCAGGTGTTCTGGAGCATGAAATGAAGGCTTTATTACCCCGGGATGTATGCTATGTCCTGGCATGGGAGAGGGCTGATGGTTGCAGCTCTTCAGAGGATTTCTGTCCTCTGCAATGATGTGACATCAGTGCTGTTTACCTGGCACAAGGTGAGGATATTAGAGAAATAAACAGGTCTTGGCAGTAAGAGCTTCGTTCCTAGGGTGAGATGTAGTAGCATCAACCAATCCATTTAAAATGACCTGGCTGCTGCAGACATGGGGCTTTCTGGGAGACGAGGAATGCCAGGCAGACAGAATAACAGCTCTGAGCTCTCTCTAACTTCTTGTGAGGCTGGGGAAAGCCCTTCAGGTGCAGGATGCTCCTGTCTGTGGTGGGTGCATTGTTTTAGCAGGAATGAGAGTAACATTTCCCAGAGAACATGGGAGGGAAGTCTGCCCTGCTGCAGGCTCCTGGTGTGAGCATGAGGCAGGCCAAAATCCTCAGATGTATTTGCATGTTGACTCCCCAGCAATATCCTGAGGCTGAAGTGTCTCGGGCAGTCTGGGTCCTGCTCTCTCTGGCTTCACTGATACTTTTACCTGCTACACTCAAGATCTACCCAGGTAAACCTGCTCTCTCTGCAAGGATTTTTTTTCCCTCCCTCATCAGGGTGCTGTGAGGATAAACACAGCAGAGATTGCCAAGTGCTTATTGATAATAGGAGCCATATAACTACCTGACATGGAGAAGCTGCTGTTTTGTTCATGTGCCTGGTAAGAAAAGTATTCTTTATCCCTATAGCATCCTCTGAGAATGGAGGGCTCCCTCTGGGCTCCATCTGATGCCTTCAGGCTGATCACAGCTGTCATTCTCTACCTTATTGCCACACCCTGTAACCCATCCATTAGCTCTTTTCTTCACTAGAATTCATTTACAGTGGGCACCATCTCTGCTGCTTTGTGCATAGGACCCTTCCCTCTCCCTCTGCAGAGCCCTCCTGCACAAAAGCAAGTTAGTGGTAGGAATTTGCTGTTCCTTCTCTGACCAGATGGCCCTTCCGAGCCCCACTTGACCTCTCAAGAACAGGCTTTGGACTCAGAAGCAAGAATTAGCAGGCTTCATCCTCTCCTTCACCACAAACTGTGAAGAGCTTGGGCAGGAGGTTGGCTTCAGGGGGAGGCAGTGTGTCGGAACACATTGGAAAAGCCACTTCATGCGAGAAAATGTGGGGAAGCATATGAGTGATCGCTGTTGTGCCTGGAGCTGGGACTTGCTTTCCAGCAGGGCTGGGGGGGCCTAGAGACCCCCGCTGCAACAGAGACCTCCCTCGGGTGTCTGGTGCAAATGTTCCTTCCCGGAGTCCCTTCTTCCCAGAGTGGGTGAGGGAACACTCCCTCCGTCCTATTCTCCCTGCCCTGGCTGCCCCTTGGAGTCTGTCTCTGAGAGCCGCTTCCCTGGGCCAGGTGGCACAGCGAATGCCCCTTATTGTGGCTGTTTTGTCCATGCCAGCAGTGGCTATTGGTGGTGGCCATGGTGGGGATAGAACAGTGATGTGGAGGTGGCACTGGCACCTCTTGACCAAGTGACAAAAGCACGCAGGTGAAGTTTTAGCAACAGAGGCCAAACCTGGCTTGTGTATAATGGCAGCCTCTGGTGTGGGTGTTGAGTTGCCTGTAAGCACTTCCAGCCTGATAAGAGTTTGAGACTGGACTCCTTTGAGCATCCATAAATGGTGGTGGAGAAAAGTCATTATTGCCACTGCCAGCAGTGTGTGGGTGCTGGAGCAGGGTAATTCTACAAATTAGTGTAATGCTACATTATGGTTGGGTATTCATCTGTTTTGTTTCCCTATTTTCTCCTGTAATGGGTCTTTCAATTCAAGAAAACTAAGATAAAGTCAAAAAATGTAACAAATCCTACAGTAGCCTAAAAGGCATGGCCACTCGATAGTCCTATTTGCTTCTTGTTCTCTTTGACTTGTTTTATTTTTTACTCTCCCTTTTTTTTTTTTGCTTTGGTTCTGTTTTGTTTTGGTTTTGGTTTGGTTTGGTTTTTTGGGTTTTTTTGGTTTTGTGTTAGTGACAAAGGTAGTATTTAAAAATTATGGTCTGGGTATCTTTATGAAAATAGATTTTTTGGTCATAGTTATATATTTCAGCCCTGATTCTGTGCTGGTGGAGGCAGTTGGGAGACAGTTTTTGTTTGCTCATTTCTCTGCCATTGTCGTAGCACAGTTTTGGACCCTGCCCTATCTGCTTTTCTTCCTCTTGCTTGATGACTGTTCACCTCAGCAAATCTTCATCAGCCCGAAGTTTATAAATTAACACTTCAGAGCCTACTGTCAATTTTAGGGCATCCAGTTCCAGTGACATCTGTGTGAATGCTTGTCCCTGTAAACAGCAAGGTTTCCAATAGATGTGGGTGTAAATCCCAAATTTGACCAATTTTTCCCTAAACCTCCAGGCTGGAATCTGGAATCAAATACAAACTGTTTACTAAAGCTGTACCTGCCATTGTTCCCAGGCCAAGGTTTTACCTGAGCAGGTGCTACTAAACGCAGAGGGTTTCAGCCCTTGGCCCTACACAGGCAGCACTCTCACAGTGCAGGTTATCAAACACAAGGAAAAAGTCTTCAGAGCAGGCAATCTTCGATTTCACGTGTCACTCTCAGCAGGGCAGGATTGCAGTGCTGCCTTTGTGTCAGCTGTAGGAGGAGTGTACCTACCCCTGAATCGCCGTCCAACGGAACAGTGAGATCATCCTGTTTGTGAAATGATGGCATTTTAATCCACTGGAAAAAGCAGCTTGAGCTGGCCAAGTTCCTCTTCTTTCTCCCCCTTTTTTTTCTCCCCTTTCCAGCTCTCATTCACTGCAACTAAACTGTGGCCAGAAAGACTTTGCAGAGTGCAGTTCCAACAATATTCTCTCCAGAACTTAGACATCCTCTGCTTTTTACTTCTGCCAGCAGCAAATTTTGAGGAGTGATTTATAAAGCCCAAGACCTGGGGGCTTGTAATGGAGACACTGACAGACTCTTAACTGGAGCATTGTAGAATGCAGTGCTGGAATACATCAAATAATATTCGTGAATCTGCCATAATGCTGGATATTATCACTCATTACCATTGTAAGAAAAGGATGATGAAACTAATAGTTACTGAGAGACGTTTCTGGTGACAGGAGGCAATGATGAGAATGAACTGACCTCACTATACATTTAGAACTGGGAATAATAGGAAGTGGCAGGAAGCCAATAAGTGAACATGGCCCACAGCTCAGATCAATGAATTACTTTTTTTCTGCTTTACAGCAGTACATAGTATTTAATGAAAAATCAATAGCCCCGTGTAACTCAGAGCTGTAATCAATCGTTTGACCTGAAGCTTTCCCTTTTTTCTTTTTCCCTTTCTCCCCTCCCCTCCCAGGGAAGGTGTCCTGGGCTGATGACACAATTCAATTGCGAGGGCCAGTACTTCACCAGGCTTGCAGAGGGAACCTGACAAAGCCCTGCTGCAATTTACACCAGCTGCAACATAGATATTTATATGGAAAATCTGGGGATGGACTCAGCCAGGTGTTGCTACTGCCTCTTGCAGACAAGGCAGAGCCATGCTTATGGCACAGAGGTAGGTCATGTCATCAGGCCTTCGGCCTCCAACGCCTGCCAAGGCTGTCCGAGGGGTTTGTTTAAACGGCAGGGAAGGGAGGAAATCAGTGTTGGAAGTCAGTGGGAAATCCACCCCAGCCAGTAGTGCCTGTTGAGTTAGGAAGAAGGATCCATAATGCTGGGTATTGGGGTATAGTCTGTGATGTATTCCAGGAAAAAGCTGCTGTCTGACTTTCACTGTGAAGTTGAGGAGATGTTGCTGGTAATGCTGGTGTCTTTCCAGGGTCTTCCTGGGCTACAGTGACTGCGGGTGTGATGTGAGGCTCATGTACAATTGCTCCTGATTTGCATCAGTGAAGGTAGGAAGAAAAATCAATAATAAAACTCTACTCTCAGCAAGTCCCTGGAAAGGATAGATTTTGGAAAGCTAAGTTTTTAGGAGCTGCTTGACTGGAGGTTTGGTTGCTTGTTTTTTGTTGGATTGTTTGGTTTGGGAGTTTTTTGTGTCTTTCATCTCCCTTGCTGGCTCCTGGCTCTAGTCACCGACGACCAGCATCAAAGATGGTCTCCAAGGGAAGGAAATGAAGTGCTGACAATGGTGAGGACCTGTTTGCTTCAGGATTGTTCCCAACAGCCTGTTCTTGACTGTTTTACTCAGACTCCTTCTGAGTGCCTCAGTGACAAAATGGCACCCTTTGCCCTGGCAAGACAGCTCTGAAGTGGGAAGGTTTTTGCTCGTAGCCTGAGCTCTAAGGTATCATCTCAGACTGTTGGTTTTGGTCCATCTTTAAACCACTGACTAAGCAGTTTTCTTCTCTGATGCATAGGACAGATAAATGGGTTAAGCTAACATTTCCAGTGTCTTGCTGGCTCCTCACTCCCCTAGCCCCCTGATACTTGTTGTAGTGCAGGAGGAGAAGAGAACAAGCGTGTCTCTGGGGTCTGATGGCTCCCTTCTGCTCCTTTATGTCCGTGGCTGCTGCCGTGCCTGCTGGCTGAACGGCTGATTTCCTGGCACCGGGACAGTGCCGGGCCCTTGGCGGGAAGCGCAGCTCACGCACGACTGCCAAGCAACACTTTCCAGGGATTTTGTGTGCCACAACTCTTGCTTGGTGTCATGTGCTGCAGCCTTCTGAGTTCTCTTTCCATGGGGCTAAAATGAGAGTGCCTTGGGATGCGTAAGTGAGGGGGTATGATGGGATCTGGGAGGGGCTGGGGGAAATGCTGGGTTGGAGATGGCAGGTTTCCTGAGGGACACGGATTTAGTCATGTGTATTTTGGTCTCTTTCAGAGCTTTGGGTGGAAACTGGATGGTAAGAGAATGTTCCATGTCAGAGCTGCACACATGTCTGTATCCTCCTCTTGCGAGAGCATGGATGGCTCTCCCGTCCAGTGACATGCTGGAACAGTGGCTGTCACTGCCCTCTGCGACCCTCAGCTGGACAGGGAGGTATGGCCCCAAGGCAGGCTGACCTCAGGTGAAACCACGTGCTCTGAGCAGCATCTTCACGGCAATGATGTGAGTTTTCGCTCCTTCTCCTTCCACTCAGAACATCTACACTGGTTTTAATATGTCATATTTGCTGAAAGCATATTTATTGCTTTTATTCCACTGTGATCCCAGTTATGGCACTGTTGTGCTGCTGTGGGGGCAAGAAGGGTGTGCTGGGGCTCCTTTTCTGTACTGTACCTCCCCGACTGTCACCTGGTCTGAAAGAGGACTGGCCAAGGGCTTTGGGAATTGGCTTCAGGCGAGATGATCCCGTAAATGCAAGGAAAATGGAAAGAGTGAAACTCTTTGCTGGAGAGCTTGCTTGCTCTCCAGTGCCACCTCTGTGGCTCTGAACTGCCCGCCGGGTTGCTGGCATGGCGGGGTGCAGTAGGGAAGCAATAATGCTGCTGGTGGCACTGCTGGGAGTCAGAGGGGCCATGAAACTCACAGTGTGGCTGGTGCAAACCTTCTCCTGCCAGTGGAGCGAGGGAATCCACAATAATCCTGGATTGCTGCAATGGCAGCTTGGCAGGTGGCCGTGGAGCAACGAGGGGCTCTCAGGCTGTAGTAAAACACTCTGCATGGCAATGATGTAACAGGCCACATCCTATCTGAGCTCATGTGCTGAACAAAAAGGGCCAGGTTCTCCACTGGTGTAAACTGGGGAAGCACTGCCGACCAGGTGGGTGAGGCCTAAACCCTGGGGCCGCTCGCCCAAGTCTCCCCGTTGATCTCTTCAGCTCATCTCATGCCATTTGGAGATGAACCTGTATTTTTACCTTCTGCTATGTGTCTTAATTGATTTCTATTTTTTAAAAAATACTGTTTGTTAATTCACATTGTGTCTTTGGCCGACCAATTATATGCATGGCCATATTGTGTGACTGCAGCAGTCTGGTGCGGCGCAAGGAGCGCCACATCATGTGAGACGTTTCATCTCCACGAGTAACCTCGGCACCGTAGTAAATGAATACATGAATACAGTACAGCCAGGAGAGATGAAATGCATTGACCGCTGCCCCTACTCACCACACAAATGTCATTCTTTTGGAAATTTTTCCCCCCGCTTTCTTGTTTTCCCGACACATTTTGGTCCTCTTTTCACTTCTCCCCTTTTCCCTTAAGTAGAGATGACACAGATCAATACCTTTGATGGAAAGTAATAATCAGGCCTATTAAGTGACAAAGGTTTACTCTGTAACAGCTGTGCTGGCGGGAGAGGAGAGCTTGTCTGACTAATGAATCATGAAACAATCAGGCAGTAGCCATTTGTGTTTAGATCTGTAAATATGGTGTGGTTCAAGTGCCAGACCATCTCCAGCACTCCAGCTGGGGGCACAGATGGTCCACATTCAGTACAGCACAAGTGTAAAGAAAAGCCTCCCTCCTTCTCCCTCTCCTGCCTGTCCCACAGTGCCCCTCCCAAAGGAGAGAGAAGCCAGCTTGGGAATACACTTGGGCTGTGGGCAGGAATCCTGACGTTGCCCTTCCACATTCAGCAGCTCCCAGCAAAATGCCTGCTCCCTTGCTTGTCCAAGGTGTGGAAAAAAAGCCAGGAAACCCCTCAAAACCTATGTGCTGTGTAAGGACTCCTATGTTTTGGACTAAAATGTTGGGGTTTATTCCTTGCTTTCTGCCCCTTGGATTTCTTCCTCATGCTCTGCTGATGCCTTTCTTTCTGAAAGGCACCACGATGTCCACTTGTTACTCCTGAAGGGCAAGTGAGTGGCACAGCAGGAAAACACAGGAGCAGAGCCTGGTGAGAGAGGGAAGGAAATAAAGTTGTCAGGGAGCTCAGGCTCTTTCCACTCATTTGACTTGAGCTGGGACTGCTGCTCTCAGTACTGGGGGTTGAGGGAGCCTTTTCCTTGGCTTCCTACAGGAGACTGGCTGGCCAAGGCATGGGAGTGTCAAAGGCAGAAAGAGGTGAGCATGCAGGTAACCCAATGCCTGGGGTTAGTGCCTTCGGGGGAGTGAGACTGTGCTGCTGAGACATATATATTATGTTTGCAATATATATATTTCTGTCTGTACTCTGCTAGGATTATAGGGTGTACTTGAAAGCATTTAGTAAATGTTTTGTTGTCTTTTACATGTCTCCTGATAGGGAGGTGGTGGTGGGACACCATGATTCACATTGGTCCAAGGGAGGAAATGATGGATTATTAACACTGTGATCTGCTTTTCAAACCCCTCCAAAGAAGGCAAGGGGTAGGACTTCCCTTTCTTATTTTAGTATTTATTTCTCTTAGGAGTATCTAGTTAGCTAACATCTCAATGCACTGCAAATGAAAGTCAGGGAAGGCATTTCACCTCTGGTAATTTATATTCATGTTACTCTTGCTGTATAAATAACTACAGGACACCAGCCAGTGAAGAGACACTTCCCCATTTTCATGGGAAGCACAGGTAGGTTTCTGTGCCTTCACTACCTGCTTCTGACTCCTGCAAGGGCCAGAAGCATGTAAACCCTGCTCAGGACAAATGATCTAAACCATTGTGTGATTCCATCACCTGCCTTTTGGCCTGCATGACTTGCACTCTGTGAGTTGAGTTATGCTAAAGGACTATATACAGACCTGTTGGAATTGCAGAGGTGTCAGCAAGGTAGAGTGAAGGTTGGCTTTGCCTGAGGTGGTTTTTAATTCTGACCCCCTCTCTCTCTCTGTTGGTGAAGAGGGCTTTGGGACTTAGGCTACAGACCAGCACTGCTCAGTGCAGTCCTTTGACTGAAAGTTCCTGAACCTAGAAGCAAACATCTAATTTTTATGTCTCAACTGATTTGGAGCGGAGTGTAAGGCACTGGAGAAAGTACTTGAATTCAGATGACATTAAAAAAAAACCTATTTCAAGTGTAGAATGAGGCCAAGGTGAGCAAAAAGCACAGGAGAGGCAGGTGAAGACTGCCTGACTCCGCCATAGCTCAGCCCTTGTGGGCTGCTGGGCTGCCCTCCTCAGTGCAGGAGAGGGTGGGCTTCCAGCCCCCTGAGGACTAGGCCCATGACATTCACCTTGCTGGGCTTTTTCACCAGAGTTCTGAAGTCCCTTGGCCTCACAGGGATGACACAGTCTGAAATAGGGAGAAAGGGCAAAGGGGAGAGGGAGCAGACTTTTTCTTTTTCCCTTCATTTGTTAAGCCATTATTTTGTGTGGACAAAGGAGCAAGTTTGCCAACTTGCCCTAAGAAATACAGATTTTTTTGACTTCAACAATACTATCATTCTTGCCAAAAATCACATCATGTCCCATCTCGTTTGAGCTGTTGAATGGTTATGTCGTGCAAGAAGGTGGATGAGGGACAAAAGCTCCCAAACTCTTCCAGCTTGATGAGTGCAATCAATAAAACTCACAAAGGTAATTATTCTGTGATTTAAGGCCTGCTCCTCTGTTTGCAGTGTTATTTGCTTGCAGTGACCAAAATGCCTATGAGAACAAAAAGAAATTTAAACTTGTGTAATAAATAATGTCTCCAGGAAATGGTCTTCATCCCTCTCTAGTCCAATAACCTTTTTTCCTTTCTTTTGCTTTTGGGGAAGGGAAAAATTTCTTTTTTTTTTTCTCAGAAGCAAGGCTGAATTTTGCTTTTTGAAGGCACCTTCTTAGAAAAAGCAACTGGGGCTGTGCACAGCTGGCTCTTGAATATGGAGTTTCTACTGAAACTTCCCTGCTATTATTTGACAATGTTATTATTATCAAAGCAAGCCAATATTAGATATGACAACGAGTGCTCACAGCAGCGAGGAGCACATCCTGGTCAGCTGAGGAAGGAGGCCACTCAAAATTGTGCCCCCTGATGCAAAAGCCATAATAATTTAATCTTCTCATACTGGGATCTCCATTTCCTCTGGCCTGCATAGAGCTGCCGAGAGCCTGCTTTGCTTTGGCCAAATCACAAGGGCCATTCCTTGAGCATTTTGCAAGACTTCAAATAGAAGATCATGCTGCTAATGACTTCAGGGCAGGATTGGGGGTTATGTTTTTATTTTCTTGGCCTAGGAATAAATGATTTAACTACTAAACTGAGGCAGGCTTCTGGCTTTTGGGTGTAATTTATTTCAAGGATGTGTTAAACATGTTAGTTGATCAACCTTTTTCCTTTGCCAACCTGCTCAGCAGAAACCAGGGAAGACAGATCAGCTCAGTGTCAACTCAGTGGATTTGAAATGTCACATACTATAATCATTAACTACCAGCTGCATTATCCGGATATGGATTTTATTTTTTAGCACTGTGTTTGTTCTCCAATTCATCAGCATATAGTGGGATATGTTACATGTCTCATTGTAAAGACAAATAATGTGTCAAATTGGTCCATTACGTGTTCTAATTTCTTTGCACCCATCTGCTGGCTAGAGAAGTCAGAACTTCATCCTCCTGAAGGACTGGCCCTTCAGGACCAGTTGTTCCATAATCCCCCCTGATTCCTGTTGGGATGTGCAGAGGAGGAGCTGTACAGGGCGAGCCGGGCCTGGCAAAGCTGGCTGCTGAGGATGAATTGTCTGGAGCACATGAGTTGCTCCCAGCCAACAGAAACCACTGTACTGTGTTTAAGCAGAACACAGGAAACAGAGCCCTGAGCCTGAACTGCTGTCTTCAACAAGGCAGAGATTTGCCTGTTTGAAGTATGAAAAGGCTCAGTAGTAAATTTTTGTTTATCAGCTATACATGACAAATCACAGGCAGTGGCTGCTCATCTAAAAGCTGTTGCAAGGTGTTCTCTCTCTCTCTCTTTGTGCTCGTGTGTCTGTGTGTATCCAAAGTGATAACATCTTGCACATAGGTGTACACCTGAAAGTGTTAGAGCTAGCTTAGGCCAAGCTCACCAACAAATAGTGTTAGTTTTAAATGCATGCTGGAGATTCCCATGACCACAGGGGTCCTGCCCCTTGTTTAGCAGCCCGGTGGTCTGAAGCATCAGGGTCAGAGTGCACCTCTGAGGCTGCGTGTCTATTGTCTGCACTGCCAGCTCGGGCTGGAGAGAAGGATAATTGAGTCTGAGCAGCCCCCGCTGCCAAGCCCTCGCCATTGGCCGTGCCTGGCCATGAATTACCACAGGGAGCTGCTTACACTGGGTGGCCACCAAGGAGCAAGGGAGAGAGGCCTCTCGCTCAGAACGTGGGTCCCGGGAACAAGGTTTGGGGTGAGTCAGCTGGGGCAGCAGGGTTAACACCCTTGATCTTCCTTTGTTGGAAGTTGTGGTATTTTTGGCAAGAGGAAAGCCGGGGCTGGGAATTACTGCATTTCCCGGGGGCTGAGCAGGGTCCTGGCAGCAGGGACACCAGCCCCTGTGTATACAAGCTTGCCAATCATTTTTATCAGGAAGGTAGGACCTCTGCTGCTGCTGCAGGTACAGATCACATGAACGGTGGGGAACACAGACTGGCAGGACACAGGCAGATGGACAGCATGGGGAGAAGCACTTGGGGAGATTTGTTTCTTTGATATGCCTGTTGTTGTGGAGATGGGGAAAATATTTTGCTGTTGTTCTTGTGAATTGATGTAGTCATCCATTCCTGTTTTCCTTTGAAAGTTGGTGAAGCTACAGCTGGGTACAGCTGGAGAAGAGAACAGAACAACGTGGGTTGTTGCTGCCAAGTAAGGGACTGCTTGAGGAAATTGAAAAGCAATATATTGCTTACAGAGAGAGATGATATGCCCTTTTATACTACTGATCTCAAGCCCTCGTTACAGTCTGAAAACAGGGCTGCAGGCAGAAGGTAGTTTTGAGCTATGGATGTTTAAGATAGGTCCAGTGCAGTCATTGTGGCTGCAGTACCCCGTATTGCCCCATTCTGCCCTCAGTAGAGTGGTCTTTTGGGCTTTATAGCTGTTCACAACTCAGTGCAGGTTCCTTCTGAGGACAGGTTTCTCTTGCCAACCATCACAAGGGATACCTGTACCTTGTGAACCTGTTGTTTCTGGTGGCTGTGCTTGGCAGGACAGCAGGCTCAGGGGGCCTCTGCTCACTGCATGGAACAGCAGGTTAAATTCACACTGAACTTCCTCCAGGGGCTGGCAGACTTGCATTGACTATGAGCCTTGCCCAGGTACACATGAGGTAGTTGCATTCCTGTTGCTGCCTTTGCAGATCCCAGTTCTCGGAAGGCTCAGCAGGATATTCATGCTCTCTGTTTCCTGTGGATTTATGCTGAGCCACTGCTTTCTGAGCAGCTGCCTAACACACTACTGGCATGGTGGGGGTTAACTGGGACATCACCCCCCGGTCCCACTAATTTTGCTCATTTGCCGTGCTGTGGCTTCCAGCACCATTTCAGAAATTCAAGGATGTGAAAAAGATGGAGCGAAACCAATGCAAAGTGGGCTTGAAGTGGCTACTCTCCTAAATGTCAGCTGCCCAACTAAATATAACCCTGAGAGCAGAATTTATTCTTTGCACTCCTTTGCTTTTTATTGTGGGGAGAAAAAAGCCAGGAGCTCAACGGGCTGTAACTTTAATAGGTCATTCCAGCCAGTGCTTACCTTTACAAAATCCTGCTAACGCTGGGAAGACAATACAGTGATCAAAAGCAGTGATGAGATTTTTTAGCAGCATTAACCATCATGACCTAGCAAAATGAAAGAAAATGGTTTAACAGAACTGTCAGATCCAATATAGCTAATAAAGGCATGGATAAATGTTTATTACATACCGGAGACAGATCATTTCTGTACAGAAATTGAGGATGACCTTTACTGATAACTCTTATCTGCCTGATTTCCTGAATAAGAAAAAGAGAGGGGGAGAGAGGGCTATGCTATTGCTGGTGTTTATGAAAGGTGGAGAAAAATTACAATTTGCAGATGATGGTTTTTAGACAAGGGCTCTCAGTAAAATAAAGATATGGAACTGTTCATTCTATGCAAGGCCCTCCAGGCTCTGACCTGGCTGCATCAAATGTAATGAATGTGTCCAACTGGGGCACTTTTAGGGAACTTGATTTTCATACATTTTAGGTCTGTGTACACACACATACTTGTATGTTTGTGCATGAGTCCATGTTTAGGGCAGTACTCGAGTAACACTGCCTTGAGCCACCCGCCCTCCAGCTGGGTTTCTATGCTGAGCACCTGTAGCTGAAAGAAGACTTCTAAGGGAAGCCAGTTCCCAAAAACTCCCACTGGGACTTAATGGCCAGATGTCTGGAAAAAAACAAGAAATGGAAGCCATTTATTTTGAACTATAAATGCCATGTAAGCTTCTTGAGGCAATCTGCCATCTCTGTTCCCATTCCATACAAAGCAGCATGTGAGGATTTGAAACATGGGTAATTACCAGTGCTGAACCTGTCAAGTGAGGCTGCAGAAGTCCCACCCGACCCGACAGCCAGATAAACATGGGCGTAAAGGAGCAGACAGGTCAGCAGGCTGCCTGGAGCATCAGGAGTGAGCTAGCAGAGTTCTGCTGTAAGGCAATCAAAGAACAAGTTAAATGCAGTCTTTTTTCTACTCAGCCTAGAGTTCAAGCCCCAAAGACCTTGCTTTCCTGATCTCAGCGTGATGTAGCATTGATATGCTGAAAACACAGTTTTAGCCACGACGGCGAGCCTCTTCCAGAACGGAAACATCACCAGCTACCTGTCAAACAACTGCCTGGAATGAGATGTGAGTGAAATCAGAATCAGGCCTACTCCATGCAGTTAATCATAAGTAATGCTGTCTCGGTAATGGTTGCAATTAGTTATGAACTTCAATCATTCCTACCATTTCCATGTTGGCCAATTATGCTGCAGGAATTACCAAGTAACCCATAGCACATTAGCTCTCTGTACTGCCATTGTGGGGAGGGCTCAGGTCACCGGCTCCTCGCAGGATAAATTAGCACAGCTTTCCCTGCACAATGGTGCTGGGCTGATTTACAGGGCTGGGAGCTGCCCCTTTTTCTGCTGCGGGTTGTAGCAGCAGCACTTGGGATCACAGCATTGCAGGGGAGACTTACCCAACCTTACAGGAACAATGGGAAGTGTGTTTTCTCTGGCTGTGCAGGTGACTTATTAGAAGTATCTAATAATCCAGTAATTCTTAGGTCTAGGGGTGGATTCAGCAATAAGCTGAAATCAGACTTTAAATGGTGTAATTTGAAGCTGGGAAGAGAAACACAATAAATGGGCTCAGCTGACTCCAAGTGTTTCAGAGAAGCAGTTCCTTAAACTAGTGGTGATGAGCAGCTTAAAACTTCCACAGGCACCTGCCCTACAGCTGATTCAAATGCCTTTTGTTTTGGTTTGCAGAGTCGTGTAGGACTGCTATTGTCTGAGGGCAGGTGTGCTTGTTTTACTATGAGGAATCACCTGGCTGTAAGCCTCAGCCAAACCAAGTAGGACAGTTTGTTCCTGCTCTTGCAGTCTTCTCCTTGATGCTCTGTGTCTGTCACTTGATTTCTTCAGAGAACAACTGATTTGCCTCTTCATGTGAAATTTGTTTCTCAGTTTTTATGGGAAATACCATCCTTGACTGCTAAAAGGCATTTCTGTGTTGGTAACCATAAAATCCACTGTAGCTGAAGTGTTTGAATACTTCAAAGCTTCCAGACCAGGCCCACAGTTACACTGTATTACTTTGGGTCAGAACAGCATTCTAAAGGCTCTTTTTGATGAGACTTCAAGCTTTGAGCTCTGTTACTGTCCCTGACGATAAATAAGTTGGCAGTCTCAGTGCTTTTGCCATGCCCATGGACGCTAAGCCTGTAATTTGAAAATCTCATAGCTGGTTCTGGGCTGTGTGGTTTCAGAAGGAATTACTTTAAAGCAGAAAATCTTCGGGAAAGTAGTTGCAGTTTTAAAACAGAATATTTTGTCAAAATCAAATTTATTTCAATGAGGAGCAATCACTCTAATGGCTGAGAAGAATGCAAAGATTCAATGAGGTATGAATAGCTGTAAAATGGTACAATTACCACCTCAGAAACAATATATTTGTAAAGTTAATTCCTCTTGAACATGAACAATCTCCTTACACTTGACCCCTCTCTATTGCCTCTTCCATGCTTGAACTCTCCTTGAACTTTGTAGATCCATCTTGAGAGTATGATATGGCCATCTCTTTTGCATCTGGTTATTTTAGCTCCAATTTGCAGCCCTAAAATGGCAATTATGGTGATACATTGCTCAAGTCACCCGACATGGATGAGTATCGGGATCAGTGCGTTTATGCACAGGAGTAGTGAATGGAGACTACAGCTATGATTTTAAATGACTTGATTAATTCTGAAACAACACTTCAGAGTCCATTACATTCAGCAGGTGTTGGGGTTCAGGCTGTACTCCCATTGCATATTCAGGTTGCCTTCCCTCAAACAGCACAAGCATGTAATCTTTATTGCCCCCTTTTTTTGTGTGTCCCGCATTCCTTTCCTCCCCCTTGCTCCTCCTTTCAGATCTTCCCTGACTTTACAGCAGGCCAGGAGGGACAGGTTTGGGATATAAGTGTCCCTCCTGGTGCTGCTGGCCTCAGTCTGTCCCTTGTCCCATGGGCAGTACTGCCAGGAAGGAGGAAACGAGCACAAACCACAGAATTCATCTCAGCTTCAGGGCTGACTGGATCTGGATAAAGCAGGGAGCACTGTGTTGCAAACTCTTGCCATACATCACTCTGTAGGGACAGCCTTTTGTAAGGATCAGTTGTCATGGGGCTTTATTATGTGCTTGTTGCCTTTATTGGGGTCTTTGTGGCCTGATCCCGATGTGCTCTGTGTCTTGTTTCAGCCAGAATAATTGCTGCAGTTTGGGGAGTTCAGCCCAGCAGAGCCGCAGACTCCGACAAAGAAACAAGGCCCTATTCAGGGAGAGCACTGGAACGACTGCTCCATGGCCAGGGTGCTCCTTCCCATGAATAAGGGGACAAAAGTCTGGGGCTAATGAGAAGAGCAGCATTGGAGTGTTTGTTTTAAAGACAGTGGCTCATTCTGTATGCAGTGCTCTGGACACAACAGAAATTCTGCCTGGGGTCAGGAGTCTCCCAAAGGAAGGGGCTCATGTTTGCCCTGAATCTGTAACACTTTCCAGCAGAGGTGACCGTGCATGAACCTGCTCTGGAGTCCATGGAAATCAGTAGCAGCCTGTCTGCATCATGGAATGTGCTGTGATAGGACAAGCACAACACTTGGCTGAAGGGTATGGAAGGATCTACTCGTAGACATTCACGAGGGAGGCAAAGGGTGCAGGACTTGCCCTAAAGCTCTCTTGGAAAGCATTCCCAGCTCAGACTCACTGAGGGAGCAGAGGGATGATGTGTACAGAGCTCTTTAAAAGTTGCTTCTCAGGGATCAGATGAGAATAGTCCTGTACATCCTGGGGGTAGATAAGAAGCAGTTCTGTATCGAGGTTCAAACCTCTGTGAACAGACTGTCAGGGAAATATCTGGCATGGCTTGAAAATGCAAAGGATTGGTTTTGGGGGGTTGTAGGTTTGGGATTTCATTGCTTTGGGAAAATATCTATTTTTTCCTATCCTTTTTCCCTTGATGCTTCATCAGGCTTTTATTTCATTTTTAGGGTAGATGGAAAACAGTGTACCAGCCAGCAGCAGAGGTGACTGAGGGCTCTCTGCCCAGAAACTGCTCCATGCAGTGAAAACCATTCCTTTGGAAGCTGTTCCTGACCTGGGGGGTGCTTCTGTGCAGTCTCCCTACTCAGCACAGTTCCCTCTCCTCCCAGCCATGCCAGCAAGGAGGCTCCTGCACACGGGCACAGGCAACTGCAAACATTCACTGCAACACCCAAACCAGGGGTTATTTATATTCCAAATCCCATTTCTCAGCACTGTCAATTTTTCCCTTACGGGAAAATGAAAAGACAGTTAAAGAGAATTTTGGTGACATCCCCCTTGTTTAATGAAGCTTGGAGTTATGGGCAAGTGACTTGAAGTGCCGTTATTATCTGCATGAGCGGGCGAGGCCGAGGGTCCAGCAGCATGCACGGAGCTCCCACAAATGTGCACATTGATCATGGCTAATCAGAGCACCCGGGTCAGGGGGGCTGCAGAGATGGAGAGTGCTGAAAAAGCTGACAAATGAAGCAGCAGAGCTTGAGGTTAATGCGATATTCAAACAGAATGAGGTATTCAGTTTCTTAGGAGCTTGTCACTTTTCCTTTCCTGTGACATTTTGTTGGAGACTGCAATGAGGCAGGGGGAGTGTGAGAGTGCATGAGAGAGCAGTGTCCTAACTGGGGAGGGGCAGGAGGAAATCCTTCAAGTGGATCTAAAGAGCAGAAGGGAAAGGCATGGGGAAGTGAATTCTCCTGTGTCCTCCTCACTTTGCCAGTGCTTTGCACTCTATTAGAGTAGAACACTTTTTGGTTGGTTTTTTCAAAAGCTGATTCAGCTTTGGAACCTTTGTCATTTCTGCAGCCAGCACTGATCTGTTCCTCTGCAAAAAACCTGCTCAGGCTGGATTGTGGCTAAAGGGGAGATGTTTGGGGTGCTTCTCAGGCCAGAGCTGTGCTCTCCCCAGGGCTAAGTTTAGCACTGTAAGAAATGAGGAGCTGTGTGGGATGCTGCTATGGTTGGTTGTTTTTCAGAACCACTGCGTTGAAGGCTGTGGGCAAAACATACATATCAGAAGCAGCATTATTGCCTTACTTGGGCTTCTCATGACTTTCTGATTTCTTAATAATAAATGCCTCCTTTGAGGACTTTTAAGTATCTGTTAAAAATTCCCTGTATTTCCAGTGTTTTGCTTGCTGGAAGCCCGGGTGGTAGTGCACAACAATTGTACTTTAGGTGGCATAAATGGTAACTGCCAGCTCCTGTGTGGAACTGTACAGACCAGAGCACAGGTCTGGGGGTTCACTCCAGTCACCCCTGCAGGGCATCAGGAGGACTGAAGGTCCCTGCTGTCAGCTCTGGGCTCTCACCAGGAGTGGCCGGGTTGCAGTACAATTGAGGCTGGTGTACTCTAAAGAAAGTAGCACCTTATGCTCCAGGGATCTCTTAGCAAGAGTCCACTTGGAATTAACAACTGGGGAGACTTATTTGGTGCTCTCTAGGTGAGAGGGACATAATGCTCTGAGGAGTGAGAGAGGTTTGAGGAATGCAGGGTCAGAGCTCCTGTAAGACCTTTGCCGATTCAGTAATCCTGTGGGCGCTGCCATGCGGCGTGCAGTGCTGAGCTCAGCTCCTGGGAAGGGAGTGCACAAGGAGAGCAGAAGATGCTGTGCAATGCAGCAAAGCTTCACAGAGAGGATGCAGCAAGGACCATGTGCTTGCCCTTGATAACTTGGGCCATCCCTTCTCTGTGCAGCTGTTGATCAGGAAATCATGCTTGAAAAATTATTCAGATTTTTCTTTTTTAGTGGAGTTTCCTGCCTTTCAGACAAATTTGATTTCTTGTGTTTTACTCTGTTTCTTCCCACTCTGTTTTCTAAACATTTTCTTTGTCTTGTTTTCTAAACATTTTCTTTGTCTTGGAAAATCTGAAAGTTATTTTTTCCCTAACTTGCTGTTACTTCAGTGTTTAGAAGGGGCTCTGAAATGGTTTCGCTGCTCCATTCCAGATGCAAATAACTCTGAGTCCCCCAGAAGGACATTGCAGGGCTTGACCAGGAGAGTGTGTGGGGCTGGCAAGAGGAAACTTGTGTTATACCAGCACTGCAGGAAACAAGGAATTTCTCTTTTCAGGCTGCTCCATGGAATAGTGTCAGGATGAAGTTGGAAGGAGAAGGGCAGAGTGAGAGGAGGAGAGGAAGCACATGGCTGTTTGCCTGGCACTTTTGGAGTGCATGACAGCTCCAGTTCAGCAGTGGTGAGAGCAGCCTGGTAATGTCACCAGGCTGGAGGCTGCAGCCTCTAAAGTCTGGGACAGCACAGCTCACATGGAGCTGACAGGAATGTGTAAGAGCAACAACATGTAACATAGCAAAGCCCTGGATTTCTTTTTCTCCTACACTGCAAAAAGTACAACAGATGGAAGGAAAACCTTGGGGAAATAGTCACTGAGCTGGGGCTCAGGCCATGGGAATTCAGTTCTCTCCTTTCCCACTGGGGTGGTACAATGTGGTAACACAGACCTTTCCCACGGGAACTTTTCTCTTCTTCCTTCTATGTTTTGTAAATAGAGATAAAAGCTTGGATGTTATTGAAAACTGTCTCTGGAAAGATGGACATTCTACCTGGCCTATCGGCCTAGGGGGGGGTTAGGAATTGACCCAATCCGGACGAGCTTTGGAAAGTCTATATAAGTTTTAGAATTAAATAATAAATTCAGATTTCCTGCCTCACCCAAACTCGTCTGGTTCTTTCGCGCTGCCAGTGGTTCAACAGCGACAGTACAAGACCTGGGATAAGCAGATGATCTGCCTCTCCTTTGTTTTGCACATCATTTCAAGATGTTCCTTTTCCTCTGAGAGTCTGTTTTGACTCTCAGTTCTTCAGACCTGGCACAATTTCATATTATCTCCATTTTAGAGAGGGGCTTTTTTCCAGCTCGAACCTGCCCTGAAGTAGAGAAGAACAATACTGACTATTTGTTAATGCCGACAGCAGAATTATTTCATCTTCCCCTGCTCTAACCAGTCCTGCAGCCTGCTGCTGCCTGCCGTGTGACAACATTTTTCTAAAACAAGTTCTCTCTCCTCATCAAGCTTCTGTCTCAGAGATGCATGTGAAGTATTTCACTTTATTCATCCTTTAATCGGATGCCTGACCTGTTCTGAACAGTGCTCAGCTTATGACCTCTTCCCAATAAACAAGTTTCAAACAAGCTGCCACATCAGATTTTGTGCAGGAATGACTGTGAGACAGCAAGGAGAGCTGATCATGCCAAATAGAGCTCTTTGGGTCAGACCTCTCTCTCCTTCCCTGCAGGAATTAATTTACATTATTGGAAAAGCACGACCATCTCACTGAAAAGAAATTATATGATTTCTCCACCATTGAGAGATCGGCTGTTCTGTGGGGAATGGAGTGTATTTAATTAGGCAAAATGTTCTTAGTGAGTTGTCCTGGAATGAATGAACACTGTCCAGGGCACTTGGTTCTTCTGGAGTTATGTGTGCTTTCAAAT
Source organism: Atrichornis clamosus (assembly GCA_013400975.1). Lineage (NCBI taxonomy): Eukaryota > Metazoa > Chordata > Aves > Passeriformes > Menuridae > Atrichornis > Atrichornis clamosus. Next base: position 188,336 of record WBMZ01001775.1, on the reverse strand, counting down.
GGGAAGAAAACACCACAATTAGCTGGACCGCAGGTCCTTTGGACAAGCAGGGTGTCAGAGAACTCCCTGACATTCTGCTAGGGCTGTAGGCTGGATTCTCAGAATGATGTAGTGTGCAAGTCATGCTGGGGAGCTCAGTAGCTTAGAGCTGGGTCTTGGTGTTGAAATTATTTCGGTTTGGATTTCTTTTTCCTCTCCTTTGTTTCTTTGATCATAATAATTGGTGGAACTGAAAGAGTGAAGAAAATGGTGATTTTTTTGATGAATGCAGTCATTTTGACCAAAACTATTACTGTCTTTAGGACACTTGCTGGCAGCTCCAACAAAAGATGGTGAAGCTGGGGGGGTGAATGACTGGGTCAGTGTGCGGGCAAAGGGTGCAAAGGCGGGTACACAGACAGGATCCTGTGCCCAGTGTTCCCTCCTCAGGCCCCAGTCTCTGCTTCTAATAACTCCTTTCACTGCTGCTGAATGCACATTGCCTCATTTTCCCTGGTAAAGTGGGAAAGCATCCTGAGACTTTGCAGTGCCGTTCTCACAAGGGTGGTGTGCCAGAACAAGGCACCTGGGTGTCAACTTGGGCTAAGGTGTTATAAATATTGGCCATCAGGACCCCAGTTCACAGGTGTTTGAACACAGGCACTTTCCTGGAATATTCTCTGCTTGGTGAGCTAGCCACTGTCTGAGTACCTGTGTTGCCTTGGCCTGGGAAGGGCAGGAACACTGGGAAGGATCAGAGGTGAATATCTCCAGGTGTGTCACAGCTGGGTGTTGGCATCACTGTGCAGCTGAGCTCTGTGGACACTGCCCAGGACAAACAGTGACAAGACTTTATCTCTCAGCTCAACAACCCAGTCTCCAGGACACCTTTGTTTCCTGATAAATATGATTTTTCTAACATAATTTCCTATAGCTCCATTCCTTCATGTTTTTGAGAGAGGTGTGTACACTGGTTTAGACCTGATGTGCTGTCACAAATGTTGTCAAGCAAGTGATGTAAGTGTTCTTGTGTAGCTGTGGCCTTGGCAACATGTGGCCCTTGTCCACTGGTCAGAGTCAGTGCCAATAAACATGCCTTTGCTTTCCTTCTAGCCCCTTTAGATTGAAGAACCTTCCAAGATGATTTGGTAATAGCTGAACTTGGCCCTGTGTTCCAGCTCCTTCTATGAGGTTGAGGAAGTCACAAGAGTGGAAATGGGATTTTTCAGTGAGTACTTTTGGTCCTGGTTTGTCCCATTTGGAGGAGACTGTGGAAGTTGGAGTGCATCCTCTAACGTCTGGGCAGTACATTGTAGGACTGCCAGAAAACAAGCAGAGGGAAGGTATGAGCTGTGTACTGTCTGCTTGGAAAAGGGAATTGATGAGAGGACCAGCCTGGGCAAATTTCCCCTGCTCTGGCATTCCTATTTTGGCAAGTTTCTGTGGAGGAGGGCATCTGCAATATTCCCATAATGCTCAGCACTCTCAGGCTCTCCAGACACTCCACAGTCAATAAAATTTTAAACACAATCTGATTCTTTAGATTAGCCATGAGTGCTTGGTGGTGGCGGGTCTTGAACACCTTAGGCTGTGTTTGCTGTTGGTCAGAGCAGAAAAGGATCAAAAATTCTTTCAGGCTTCAGAGGGTTTAAGAAAACTTGATCTGTAGTTTCTCTTCACTCAACTTGAGAATTTGAAAATGCTTCAAACCCTCTTGCAGTTACTATCCTGAGTCATAAATATTTTCCCCATTGCTTCAGTGTCATAATCTCTCATTCCCAAGAAAAAATAGTATGCAACAGTGAAAGCCAGGGTCAAGCCCTTCGTTGGGAGGTCAGGGTCTATAAAAGCAGCATCCCTTGAAACAGTATCTGAGGCAGGAGACCAGGATACAGCAATGTTTGCTTGTTTGCTCAGTTTCCATATATTTTTTTGTTTTGTGAAATGTCTTGGCACTGGTTTATGCTTCATGTGAAATATTTGTTGTTGTCTTATTTACATGAATTTTGAATGCTTGATCAGAAATCTGATCTGTCTAGTTTATATGCTCATTTCCAATAACCCAATTAAGCCCCAGCTGCTGTGCAGAAGAGAGTGAGCATGAGTGAGACCCTCCTTCCAAGGATTATTCTTACATAGACTGCTCTTGTGCCCTATTTGACTGGTGAGAATTTAATAACACAGAAGGAAAAGAAAAAGATCCAGTATTTTGTTTGGGGATGGAAAAATCTGAGAATCCTTATGGTTTCCTAGAAATGTTTAGGACCAAATCTTGCTCTCAGCTCACCGAACAGCAGTTTTGGTATTCAGTTCAGTGGGGCATCAGGCTCTACCCATCTTCCTCCCTTTACTCTGATAACAGTGGAAGTCAGCTGGAAGCCTGATTATCAGCTGGCCAAAGGAAGTAAACTGAGCCATCTCCTCCATGTCTTTTGATTGTGCAGCTTGTGGCTGTTCAGATCCCTGGACTTAAATATTCTAATGATTTTTCCAAGCTATTTTGAATAACTATTTAATTGTAGCATTAAAGAAGAAAATTTCAAATGAAGAATTAGTTCATGTAAGGTTGATATCTTGATTGATTATTTTCTTTAATATTTGGGAAGGATTAGGCGGTGGGCATTAGAATGTCTGGAGTGCACAGTTGAAACTAGCATCATATGGTGTTAGTGCTCAAATCTCAATCCTAGTTCTGGGGATTTTAATACAGGGAATTCATGATGTCACTTCTGTCATTTTAGGAGAATCCTGGATAATTTTTAAGGTGAAAACACAATCTCCTGGTGAAATTTAAGGCTGCTTCATTGCATTTCCTAGTGAACCTAAAGGAAACTTAATCTACATAATTAGAATATGATGCCAGCTATGGAAATTCAGCCTTTGTGGTCAATCGGCTGGACAAGGTAAGGCTCAGTGAAGCACCTTGGCTAGCAGGGTTGCTGTGCTTTGAGACTTGGGGGTTCTTGTCCAGCCTGGGATTGACACTCCTTGTGCTGCTCTTTCCCCCCAGATAGTCTGCAGGGAGTCACTTGGGCTTTTTAAAGAGAAAGCACTTGGGAGCACCAAAAATCCAAGATGACAAACGGTGAGCGTGAGGGAACGGGCCCTAAATTAGAAAGCTGAAACCAGAGCTGAATGTTTCCGGTCAGGGGTTCAACAGTGAAAATACCTGGTGGAGCTGATAACATTCCTCACATAAACACCCTGCACAGCAGCGGATGCTCCCTTGTCCATCCCTTCCCCTCAACTCTGCTGGTCTCAGCATGCACACTCCTGTGTTCTCCATCAGCCGTGGCACTCCTGCTGCTGCCAGAGCGACCGGCTGGCCCGGATGCCCTGCAGTCAGTCAGACAGCTTGGCTCGCGCTGCAGCGCCAGCACAGCCAGGCACGTGCCGTGACCTCTGTCATCTGCTCCTCTCACAGGTTTTGGATCTGCACTAACTCCTGCGAGTGTTCTGCTCCAGAGCCCTAGTGCTGCTCCAGGAGCTCCAGGCAGGGAAGCAATGCCGTGGGCCATGGAGACCCACTGGCACCAGGCATGCGTGGGCCGAGGGCCTGCACTTGGCACCCCCTGGCACCCGGCACAGGTCATCTGAGGGCCACAGGCCCCTGTACCATTCTGGGAAATGTCTTTATATGCTGGAACCGCACTTTGCTGTCAGCCTGGTGTAGCCCTGCCAGCCTTTGGGAGGTGACCTCTGCCATGGAAGTGGTTAATGCATTTATCATGGCCTTAAGTTGAAGTGGGAGATTCAGATTAGGTGTTGGAAAATATTTATTCACTGTTTGGGTGCTCAGGCACTGGAATAGGTTGCCCAGGCAGGTGGTAGAGTCACCATCCCTGGAGGTGTTCAAAGGGTGTCTGGATCTGGCACTGGGTGATGTGGTTTAGTGGTTTAGGGGTTACAGTGTCAGTGGTGGGTTGATGGTTGAACTTGGTGAACTTAAAGGTCTCTTCAACCCTGATGATTCTGTGATTCAGTGACTGCATCTCTTGGTTAGTCCTTTGCCTGAAACCTTTTTGGAGGGTTCTCCTGGCTGAGGTCAGTGCACAACCTCACAGTGCTGGAGGCTCCAGCAGTGTGGACAGTGCAAGGCAACAGCCCTGTACCCTTGGGGCAGCATGGTGTTCCAGCCAGCCTTCCATCTGTGTCCTGTCCTCAAGCACAGGGCCATAGGCTGGGTCAGCTCCTGGAGCAGAAACCTATCCTGGATCCTGAAATTCCTGACTTGAATTTTTGGTTAACAGCACTGTCAGGTTCACTTTACAAATGCCTTGTGCACTTTTTAAAATAAGCAATATGAGAAGGTATGTTTCAGTCACTTGAAATGCTGTTTCTGTAAACAAAAATGCCCCTTTCCCATGTTTCTGCTTTCTTTTATTAATGAAATTTTGAGATTGGCAGGTATTGTGAATTTCTTCAACTTTAAAATTAATCATCTGAAGCCAAAAGAATATGGGATAAATATGTAGTAGTTTCTTGCTGTATGCCTTCTACCTGATGCGTAATGTCTTGCTATTTAATTCCATTTGTGAAACCAGGCCGTAGAGCTTCTGGGCATCCTTAGGCTTCCCTTGCGTCACTTTCTGTACTGCTTTCACTTGGTTTATTGATCTAAATTAATCTATCGTGCAGTAGTTCATTTGTAGTCTCAAATATAAGGAAAAGGAGAACGTTGAGGATTTTACGCCGGCATTCTGTGCCCGGGGCACGCGGCGGTCCTCGCGGCCGGGATGGCCAGCAGGGGGCGCCGTCCTGGCCGCGTGACTGTGAGGCCCTCACGCGGCCCTCACGCGTCCCCTTGGCAGCGAGGCGCGCGGTGCCCTCAGGTGCGCGGCGGGAAATTCAGGCCCCGCCCCTCCCCTCAGGCGATCGCGGGTACCCTCAGAGCGCGGCGGGAGGCGCTGGTCCCGCACGTCCCTTCATCTCTGAGGCTCCAGCTGGATTTTGTCGGTAAGAAGGCTTTACTTGCTGGCAAAGGGATTGCTTCCCGCCACTCTGGGCTACCGAGGGGTGCCTGGGCTGCGGGTCCGCTGCGGATGGGAGTGCTGGTCGCAGTTCTTTAAGTCCAAATGATGGTTGCGTGTCCTTCCTGCTACTCCCAGGCTTATAGGTTGGGTGTGAGAAAAAGGGGGTTTTGCTGTGTTGGGAAGCAATGCCCAGGTAGGTTTGGGACCAAAAGGCTGTGCAAGGGTTGCAGGCTGAGTCCCAGGCTGGAAGTGGGTCCATGTCTCACTGTTTGGCTGGGAAAAAAGGGATTTATGTCCTTTGTGTGGTTTGCAAAGCAGGTGAATTCTGTCTAATACTGTGCTAAGAGGTTTAAGTCTCATTTTCTGCAGCAGTAACTTTTTTTTTTAATTTGCCTGTTATGCCTTCGGATCGGTGAGGTTTGTGCTGAGGAGCTTTTCCTCTAACGCACTCTTCAGATATTTTCGTCTTAGTAACTGGATTTTTCTATCATTATTTGTTCAGTTTGTCAATATGGTGTAAGAGTGCCAGGGAGGGGGTTTCTGCCCTGTTCCAGTGTGATTGTTTGTGGTAGTAAGTCAGAGTGAGTATGTGTAGTAACACATTAATCCTACATTAACTCTACCAGGCTTGCAATATGAGCTGCATATGAAACATAGTGTGTAATGCTTTCTGAAGAAAAGGAGTAGTTCATGCATTTTTTGTTGGTGGATATACAAATTGTTGAGACTCTTGGGTTTTTAAGGTTTTGGGGTTTTTTGATGTAGCTTTATCCTTTTATTGTGGTTACTCAGCTGACAGATTAATTAATGCATTGAGTGGAGGTCAGGTGACAGTCTGTGCAGACTGCACTTGTTTTCTGAGCAGTGTTTTGTTTTAAATGTTGTGCACACCTGTGCCCCTGTCAGGCCCCTTTGGTGGCCATGTTGGAGGTGAGCACAGCAATTGCTGCAGTGGGCGAGAATTCACCCAGGTGGAGCTGAGTTTGGGTAACAGGCAATTACATGAAGTGATGCACCTGTGAGAGCCATCTATCCCAGGCCATTTACAGCTGTCTCCGGCTTGTTGCAGTATGTGTAATGTATTCTGATTTACTGTGAACGCAGAGGTTAAAAAACAGGTCCTAACTGATAATGACATATATCTTACCTGTGCCACAACTTGGTTTCAGGGAGGATTAAGAGCTTTAAAAATATGAGGATCTTACTGAAAAAAAACCTCAAACCAACAACAGAAAAAACCCAAACCTGCAAAAAAATCCAACAAATAACAGAACATAATTTTATCTTGAAAGTACAGTACCTGGTTCAAGGAGCTTGTAGTCTCCTAGGATGCTTCTTTTCACACTCTAAGGTCTTTAAAATGTTTTGGTTTGTGGCTGACACTGTAAGGAGCAAATATTTGGAGTTTGTTAGTTTTGTGTTGATTTTTTGATAGTTTTTGTTTTGTTTATTGTTTGTGTGGTTTTGCATAACAGAAAAAGTAAATTGATGCCCTGCGAGCACTGAGTGTTTGGGTGATCCCGAGTAAATGGAGTTGGTGGATATTCTAGAGTGTTAACAAGCTTTTCTGCTAAGAAGCAGTTGCTCCTGCTCATCAAAGAGCAGGCCTCTAGCTGGAAAGCTACTTTTCATATCTCAGTCTGCCCAAGTAAGGAATGTTTGGGGTCCGGTAAGAGTCTCATTTTTGGGAAGGGGCTGCAGCACAGCTTCTTTACTGGCAGGGAAGCAGAGGCCTGGGGAGAGAGACGACAGCATGTTTCGGTGATGAGCTTTGGAGCAAGGAAATAATTATGACTTTATCAGTTAAGTGTCAGTCATTCTGTCTCTTGCTGTTTTGACATGTTCAGTTCTAGTGACTGGTGGTAAAAGAGATCAGAGTGGTAGGGGAGTTTGAAGGGAAAATTTTAATGGAGGGACGCAAGGAGAGAAAAAACCTGTCGAAGACAATTTCTGGCAGGCAGTTGGGTTCCTGGTGCAGACAGATTGGCTGATGTTGATTGTTGACAGCTTCTGCAGCTTGCTAATTACAACTGTAAAAAATTCAGGTGAATGACAGGAACTTGAAATGTTAATTCTGCTTTTTTTATTTTACAGCTGCAACTGTTAGTTGGCTCTTGCCGTAATTGATGGACACTGCCAGTTGCTTAGACAGATGGGAATTAATACTGGTGTTCCCATTAGAACGCGCCATCACAGTCACGTTGCCTATGGTCTCCTGCTCAGAGTCGATGTGTGCAAGAGAGTGCATGTGGAAGGAGGAAGCACTGCTCCTACCTGCAGTACTTGCTTTCCAGGGTATTGAAGCCATCCATCCAACACAAAGCAGATGACCTGCTTGCCAGGTTAGTGCATGCAAGAACAGGCCCTTTGTTTTCCCTGAACTTCTGGAAAAGGTTATACATTGATAAATATTGCCATAATAATGTGGGAATCTTAAGACTTGTGTTAAGTTGTTCTGATTGTTCCTCATCAGAAATGCAGCTGTGATCTTGGCTGGTGTCTCTGAGTTGTAGTCACCTGCACGCCGTGTGAATTAGGAGCTATAATGCTGATTGAAAGGAAAACGCTAGAGGTAGGGTAAGTATAGCAGTTAATAATGTCTAGTAATAGAGGAAAGTAGCAGTGGGTTGGGGTTTTTCCTAAGCAGGGGTGTAATCTTCTACGTGGAAGAAATGATTGAGAGAGTTGTTGTTTGACTGACCTGCAAGTGGGCCTGCTTTCCGTATGGGTAGGAGGGCTGGCTCAGGTAAAATCCTGGTCTCTCAGAGTATGGATTTGCTTCAACCTTGCAGGTTTGGGTTGCTGCGGAAAGAAGTGGCTCAGTTTGTCTCTCTGAGGACTTGGTCCTTTGCAGAGGTTCTGTCTGTGGAGGTGAAGCAAGTTAGCCCATGCCAAGAGCCCTTTGTGTGGGGAAGGAGCTGCAGAAGTGTTAGTCCAGGTCACTGAAACCTTGGCTGCTTTTTGACCAGCAAGGTAAGTTCATAAATTCCAAGCCCTCAGAAGCCTGCTTTTTTTTTTTTTTTTTTTTTTAACAGTTTGCAGAATACAGGGCTTCAAGATGGTGAGGAAAATGCTTCTTGCCTGGATGTTCAGAGATTGCAGCGAGTGGGACTCTCATCCCTGGAGACGTCTGTAACCTATATTTACAGGTAGGCTGACAGAAGCTTAGCTGGAGGTGCCAGTGTACCTATGTGCTGGTTTGTTCCTTCCACGAAGAAGAGGTCATGCACATACAGTGCATCCCAAGTCTCCTGCGATCAAATCGGTGCCTCATCCTCAGACCCAGCACTGGGTCTGGTCACTCAGACTCAGGGCTGAGGTGTGAGCAGCTGCACAGGAGCCCTTCCCCGGCCCCAGCAGCAGAGCTGTGGTGTGCGTAGTCGTGCACTCACACGCAGCACAGGAGGTGTTTGACGCTCGAGGTAGGAGCGGGTTGCCCACTGTTATGCCAATTACTGGATATTAATGGCAGGATAGCATGCATATGCCTAAACTGGGAAGCAGAAGGTTAATAGACGAACAGCACCAGAAGATCCCATTTATCAGTTTCTATTTATCTCTCCTTGGGAGGTGGCAGGTTTACAGTAAATACCTTCTGTCCTCCTAATTTCCTAATGATGGGGATAATGATGGAGAATGGTGAAGTCATTAACTGGGACAGCCTCTGTGCATCACTCTGTCAACCACATCTCTCCAAGACCTGCAATGAAAAGTGATAGGCCCCAGCTGTTCACCAGATTCTGTTCCCTTCCCCCTTCCCCATGCTCAACCCCAATCACAGGCTTAGCAATTAAAAAGAGGGGAAAAAAGAAGACCCCAAAACTAAAAGACAAAAGCCAGTCCCTTTCTCTGCTGTGGCAATGATAGCCCAGTCTGACCTGCACTTGAGTGTGGGTTTACGAGTCTGATCCCATTCTGGTGTTCCCAGTTAAATGCAGTGGTATTCTTGGGCCTGATGATGTCATTGGGGCCAGGTCTGCAACACTGGAACATGAGCTGGCCTGAGCGGAAGCTGGAAGAGGATTGTGCTTCTGGAGCAGAGGCTCTTGGGTTTCCATGGTGCTGCCTCTCTCTGTTCTGCTTAAGAATTTGTTCAATGCCTGTAAAAACGGCAGCAGTTCTCTGTGTCTGAGTCTTTGTGCTGGGGTGCTGATGAATTTTGGGGTTATAAATGGGTGTGTGGCACTTGAGGTGAAACTGTGGGAAGTGCAGTGCCTGGGCTCTGGTTCTAGGTCCCACTGCTTGAAGTTCCACAGGACAGAAAGGTGTTCCTGGAAGATGGACCGAAGTTCAAATGAAGATGTATGTAAGTAAATTACTACTTTGAAAAGATTGTCTTTTTTTTCCCATAATGACATTTCTATGTAGCTGACTCTAGATCTAGCTTTTTTTGTGTTGGTTTCACATTTGGACAGTGGCTGTGAGTTGATTACTGTTTTCAGAGTATTAAGAGTGGTTTGCCATTTATAACAGCCATGTGTTCATCCAGTAAGGAGGGCCTGTGATTATAGCCAGCCCTATTTCAAACAGGCCATTGCCTGGAGTACTGTGTGGCAGAGCCACACAGATAATCCTATGGGTCATGCCATTTGCTGTGCCTGAGAGTCTGGCCTTATGCCTGGGTATGTTCTGAAAAGAGAGGCCTACCTGAAGTGAAATTTTCCTATGCATCCACCATGTGCTGGGCTCATAAAAGAACTCTTGAGCTATGGGAGCTTTGTGTTAGAAGGGTTCATTAACTTTCGTATGTTTCAATTGAGAAATTTCAGAGTTCTCAGCATATAGATCAGGGTGGCCGTCTCAGCCAGGAGTGTCCCCTGACAGTCAGGTACAGATGTGATTGCTAGTCAGAGTACTGTAAGAAACCTAATAGTGTCCCAGCAAGTGTCATACTTGAGCTGGAAAGGATTAAACCAGATAGCCTGGAGAGGCTGTAAATAATTTTTATTGGGCTTTAAGAGCTGGGGAGGTGAGGAGCCTTTACCTTGGAGCTTGTTAGGAATTGTGCTGGCAGGGTAGCAGAGTGTGTGGAGTGGTGATAGCAAAGACTCTGGGTCTGGTCTTACTCTGAGTGGTTCTGTGTTCTGAAGTGCCTCCACCCAGGGTAGATCACGGTGGTACGAAGGGGTGTTTTTCTCTCTCATGTCTCTGGTGTCTGAGCACAGAGATGAGAAATTAAAGGCAATGGAAGACATTCCTGTTTGGGAGATGTGGTGTTAGCCAGCCAGCACATGAGACAAATGGAGAGTACGTGTTCCCTAAACACTAACTTCTCATTTATTTTCAAATTCTAGATGCTTTTCTTTGCTATACAAACACAAAGATTTTTTTTTTCTTTTTTTTTTTTTTTCATCCATGCTGATCTGTTAGCTGCGTGTTAGGGAGTCTTCTCCCAAGGGAGTGGAGTTGGGTTAAACACCTCTGGTATCACTTGGCTAATAACTTCATTTTGTGTCTTCAGTCACAAATGTTGAGGCTGGGGAATGGGGAATTTGATTTCCTGTGTGGTGATAAGGTCACTCTGCTTAACCTTGTTAGCTTGGCACAGGCTTAAGGGCTGATGTTTGACTCAAGTCTGTTCTCTGACCTTGTTTTATACATGTGAGGAGATGCACTGGATTCCAGCCACCCCTAGAACAAGCTGCAGGGGCTTCTTAATGGTTTTGCAGTGCTGTGACCCTTGCTGGGTTGTCTTCCAGTCAGCTGGCCTTGCCTGGGTTCTACTGAAGACAGGATAGCTGGTGTTTCTAGTGAAGCCAGGCTTTGTGGATTGCAACTGTCCTGTGTTGCCTTGGTTCCCATAGGAGCTTCTAGCTGAAAGTTAGAATATTCTTAGTTGTTAATGTCTTAACTTGCTCTGGTCTGTCTGTTCCAAGCCCAGTGTCAAGGGATGAGCTCCAAGCTTTGTTTCTGTGGCCAGCCTCTCTGCTTTTGACACCTCAAGCCTGACACAAATCAGGCTCAGCAGAACATGCGATATTAAACAGCTGTTGGCTGGAAGGAAAATCGTATTAGTCCCTCTGTAAGCAATCTGTATGGTAATTTCAGGAAAGCGTGAGGTGGTTGTTCTGGCTGGGAAGAACTGATATATCTTTTCACATACATAAACTAACTGTAGGGGAGGCTTAAGAGCCTAACAAGGAAAGTTTTACTTCCTTGAGGAATGTTTGATGGGGAAAATAAAGGCAGGACCAATTGTCAGTCACTGTGGAGATTTGTTTGGGTAGGACATTTACAGCACCAAATCCTGAGGAGGATGCTGTTAAAATAATGCTGGTCAAGTGAAAGAAATGTCAGTGGAGCACTGTAATATCTATCTGAAATAATTTTTTCAATTATGTGTAATATACAGCAGTCGATGACTTAAGAAATTATTCTATCTGACAGAACAAAGGCAGCAAAAATACTAGATTTAAGACTGTTTCTAAAGATGTAGGATGTACATGCTAACCCTCTGCCTGTCTGTGGTTGAAAGGAAACAAGACTGGCTGTTGGCAGTGAGCATTTAGGTCTTTGTGACTTGCCTGAGTACTTCTGGTTTTAGCTGTTACACACAGCCACAGCTTCCAGAGTGAAGCATAGCGGTGCTTATCTGCAGGACATTATGGATGAACCTAATGCTTTACGTGGATTTCAGTGGGCTCTGACTTCCAGAAGCTTGGTCAAAAAGGAAGCTGTTAATGATGTTTCCCTTGAAATTGTTCCTGTCTCTGCTGGGTGGGATACTGGAGTTGGAATTCAGTAGGAGGTACGTGCTCTAAGTGGCAGAGCTTATTGGGGCTGCTCTCTACTGCTCGAGTATGGGAGAATTCATTGATGGCTGTAGAGAAATACCAAATAAATGCAGGGGGCTGTTAGATGAGATTATGATGGCCACTTTAGTAAGAGGCAGCTGTGTATCCACTATATCCCACTGACTGCCTTTTCAAAAACAGTGTCCAGTGCTGCATTTGCCACGGCACTAGGGTGTATGAAGGGAATTCCAAGAGCTATAGAGAGTCCTTGGCATCCACCACTTCTGTCTTCCAAAAGAGCTGTTGTTATTTGTCTTCGTGTAAAGGAACCTCACACTCGCTAGTCTCAGAATCTGCTCAGTATGAATCTGCCCCTGCTGCCCTTTATATAGACTCCTGAAAATCCTTAATCTACAGTAAAGAGCTAAGCTATTTCATTTGACATTTTTACCTTTGGTATGATTTTTTTTTTTACTCTGCATACATCTTTCCCCATTGTGTCTTTGCTCCTGCTAGCAAAGGAAACTTCTGCAGTTCTGTCCTGCTCCCATTTTTCAGATAAACCATCTGTGACACAGAGAGCTCAAAGCCCAGTGGACTGTACAAGTGGTGTTTTGGGGGTAACTGCTGTAAGAAATGGGCAGCACTGTGGTGCAGATCTCTGCCTGCCTATTCCAAGGGCTCTCACATCATGGAGTGTGTGCTCACATACTCCATTAGCTGCTGTTTGCTTGACTGCCTACACAGACTAAATGTAGGACCCCAGTGAACATTTCTGTCACTTTTGCTGTTCCGGCCGCTCTGCTTAATCAAAGAGCTGGAAGGAAAGCTCTCATTAGAGAGGCTTTCTGAGTTCTACAGAAGTCTCTGCTTGGCTAATTGAGGCTTTAGAGAGCTCGTGCTTCTGGTTGGGGTTGGTCTGCTTGATATGATCTGGGCCTGAGGCAGAATGAAGTGAGCAGACTAAATGATGTCTGAACAAACACAGTGGCTGGAGATGAACGGGGTTGTATTCTGTAGGGCTGCTGCTCGGAGACTAGAGAGTTTCCTGCTGTAGCAGCAAACTGCTGGAATGTGCTGTGACTGGAGAGGTTGTTGGCAATGTGTAGGTGAAAGTGGGAGTCTGCATAGAGTGAATTGATCGCTTTCTGTGTGCTGTTTCTGCTGGCATGTACAGTAATCAGAGCCCAGGCCCCTGGTATCACGTGTTAGAGGAAATGAGAGTGCAAGGCAAGCTGGGCTGCAGAGCCTGCAGTCTGAATGGAGAAAGCAGGTAATTGCCAGGGAAAAAGGTGTAAGGGGTGGCAGGGGGGCAGAGTAAGGGCAGTGCTCCTATTCAGCAGCTATTGCACCGGTCTCAGCCCAAGAGGGAAAAGCTTTTTGTGGAAAAGCCAGTGTTTATCTGAAAAGGGAGCATGCAAAAGAAAAGTCTTCTCTGGGAGATAACTAAGCCATCTGTGGTGCTTGAGGCTCTTAACCCTCTGGAGCAGTGTAGCCTAGTCCATTTTGTATATTTTATAGACTTTTTATTTTAGTAACGTTTTTTTATGTAGTACACAAGTTCGTAATCCTGAATGTTGCCACCTGAGGATAAGTGAAGAAGTGAAATTATTCCAGGGGACTCATTTTAAATTATGTCAGTACAGTTTATGGTCTTAATTGTTGGTGTCCTAGAGAAGAAGTGTGATGGAGGAGCTGAAATAGAGCTACTTGCTCTTTCAGGCTGTGGGAGTTCTTTCTTCTTCTGTGGTCAGTGACTTGAGTAAATCACACCTGAACAAGGTTCCTCTGCTGTGGGCAGGCCTTAATGCTGTGCAAAATGCAGAGCTGCCAGGCTTGTTTTGGGGAGCCCTTGCTTGTACATTGGTGTGTACTGGATGTGCTGGGTGGTGAAGGTGTGGAATGATAGGAAGCTCAAGGTCATATGTTCAGCTGGTGGTGCTGAAAGCCAGTCTTCCTCCCAAGCCAAGTGTCAGAGCAGGGGTTTCACGTTGTTCAGTTGACTCCTGCAGCTTTTGGATAATTGTGTTTCAAAGGATTAAGCTGTACTTGACAGAGAGGGAGTGAGCAGCTGCTGGTGGTTGGGAATTGCTGGTCCTGGTTCCTGGGCAGGAAGGCTGCCTGCCAGCTGAGCAGCCTCTAGCACTGAAAGTAGGGTCTGTGGTCATGTGGCAGGGTCCTCATTTCCTTATGGAAAAGGGAATGGACCAGCTACCAAGTGCCTAGAATTAGTCATTAATCTGCCCAGAGAAAGGATGCAAAGAGTGCAGGTCACTTCCTGAGCAGGGTGAAGATGGAATCCATTTCCAAGTGGAGATGGAGAGGAGGAGAAAGGGAAAGGGTCGGTGGGGTGTCCATTGGATGTTTACCAAATTCCCATACAGCATTCCTTGTTGGACAGGCTTTGTCAGATGTGTCTCAGTAGGTCTGGCCTGTCAGGAGTCAGTGCAGAGAAGATGGGACAGATGGGGGAGAAAGGATATAAGGGAGTGTACATGATGTTATCCAAGGGACATGTTAATTCTGAGTTTCTTTGTTACCAGTTTGATGGTGTATTAGTGCCTGACCTTGCAGTAAGGATTTGGACATTCCCTCCTCCCCTTTCCCTTTGCTGTTTGCTTTTTATCTTGCAAAGCAATAAAGATGCTGAACTCTGCAAAGCTCGCATGGGAATTGAACTCTTCAGACACAGCGTTGCTCTGTGAAGAGAATTGGAGGAAGTTGTGAGCCTAGGAACGAGAAGGAGGTTTGTCAGGAAAGCTTGGTTGAGGTGCTAAGATGACGGTGAGGCAGCACAGTTGGGAACAGCACTGGGTAGTTCCCTTGCTCATGTTGTGTCAGAGTCTTCCCATGCCATGGCAGGTTCCAAATGTGCCTAAGAACGAACGATTGTCTGTCATACGTCTGCTGTTGGTCTCCTATGTGTGGTGGGGACTGGGATCTTTGTTCTGGTGGTAGAGGATCCTCGGATGAGCTGATCTGTACAGTTGACTTCGTGTGCTGGAGATGGTGTGGCTCAGCAGCAAGGCAGCCAGGAGGCCTCTGAGGAGCCGAGTGCAGCTTTGCACACAGGTCTGACTGACTGATGGCTTGTCTGGCAGCAGGCAAGTTTGAACAAGTGCCTGGAATAGAAACCCATGGAGAATTATTACACACAGAAGAGATATCCTGAGCTCAGGTAGTCCCAGAGCTGCATGTTAGGGACCAGGCGTGTGTCCTGAATGAGTGTCCCCATGGGCCTGCTTTATTCTGTGATCCTTGACAAGGTGTATGCCACTGGCCTCCATCTGAGTGTGCTGGGCTGGATAGTTCTTTGTTGTGAGGCACAGCAGATGAGGTTCTGAAAGAAGCTATTGCAGAAATGGTGTAAAAAAAAAAAAAAAAAGGGGGAGGAGCTTAGAGTACTTAAAAGTACATCCATGACTTCTCACTGACTTAGCTAAATTTTCCTAGCTCAGTCATTGTTGAAAGCAAGCAGAGGAAGCTGTCTGTACTTGGGGTTTGGAGAAGGGGGGCATATGAGTGTTTTCCCCTGACTCAAGGATCCTGGACCCATGGCAGTGGTACATCAGGATGGCCTGTGCAAGGCACGGCAGGATATTGGAGTTAATGGATTACTATGGGAGTATACAAAAGTCCATAAAAGTGTCAGAGCTAGTGATGAATGAAATGTGTCACGTTCTGATTCCCTAAACAACTCTAGAAAATTTGATTCAAGACTTGCTTCTTATATTGTGGTTATGGCTTTGTCCCCAGCTTTGCAGTGATCTGACACTGCTCACCTTTCTGATATGAGCTGCCTTTTTCCTAGAAAGTGATCTGTAGCTCTGTGAGCCACAGAGCAGTAGGTGCGGTCAGATCTGTCCATAGAGTCCTGCTCTGTCATACACATAGAGTAGCTCTTGGTGGATTATATGGGTGTAATGGCTGTAGCTTTGTTCCTTGTTATCTGAACACTTGTTCAGACCCTGGCAACTTCTGAGGAGCAGTCTGCACTAATCACAACTGTGGGAAGGTGAGGAAGCCATGAGCAGTCCTGGACTGGTCTAGATGGAGCTGCCATTGTTAGTTCTCATGGCTTTTCTCAAGTCTAAGTGGGACTTTTGCACCTAGAGTAGGACTTAGTCTGTCCTTTGTGAAACCTTGTGTGCACCCTGTGCCCGTGATGCTATCAGACCAGTAAAAGGGTATGTGGTGGTTTTGTATTGTGCAGCCAACAGGAAGGAAAATAGTGTCTTAAGTGACAGGCATTAAATCCAGTACGAAAGAGACATTCATCATGGATGTGAAATCATATTTTCTATCATCTGAGACTGTGAAAAGGTGCTTGTGGTAATGCTTGCTTAAAATAAATTTAATGTTCCTAAGGATGTTTGGGATTTTTTTTTTCCCCCCCAGCTGAAGATCTCTGTTACAAAGGTACAGTGGGATTTAATGCATTGTTAAGAGCAGTCAGCTAATGATAAAACTTGCTTCTGGCATTTGAGTGTATGCTTATGTAAGTAACTATATATACTGAAAGTGAGGGTGTGTAGTAAATTATGTACAGCTTCAAGAGGGAACTGACCAAGGTTGTGTAGAAGTTACAAAGTGGGGGAAATAGATAATGAAATAGGAAAAAACCCAGCTGCCTAAATATTATCTTCTGGGGTGAGATGTGTTTTCATTTGGATATTTTTTAGCTGCTGTTTCACTTCAGTGGACTTTGATAAGTATAGTGGGTTTGGAAGGCGATGAGCTCTGCATCCAAAATAGAAAAGAGAATGTTTAGTACAAGACATGTTTAAAAAAGAAAAATACTTCAGAAACTCCAGTATTTCCTAGAGGCCCAAAATGTGAGATTCAACATAGGAGTTAAAATTCTGATCCATGTCAACATCTGGGGTTACTTTTCTCTAGGATAGTATTCAACGCTTCTATACCTGGAAGTTACTTAGATCGGGAAGAAAAGGTGAGGGTCAAAACTCTGAGCTGTATCTGAATATACCCAAATTGGAGCACATGTCGGCTCCTGTACATCTTACAGGGAGATGCAGCTTGGCCTGAAGGGTCTGACCTGGCCCACCTTTAGATTTCCCATGTGCTGTGGGGTGAGGTAAAGCAGCCACACTGTAGCAGAGTCTGTGTATTGGTCAAGAGTTTCCAACTCCCCACGATTGCCTTTGGAGCTCTGTGGAGCTGGGTTTGCATCATCATAAATTAAACTCCTGCTGAGGTCAAAGGGCAGAAGCTAATCTGTAAATGAACATTCTTCAAACTCTAGTTACACATCGGACCTTTGAGATCAGCTCTAACAAGCGTAGTGCAAACTGGATTAGTTTGTTGCATGCCACTGGGAAATTAAATGTGTCTTCGAAGTTCTTGTCACTAAAAATTTGCTGTGACATTTACTGTGTGTGACAAAATGCAGGAAAAAGAGGTTCCAATTAACCAGGACATCAAATGATGCGGATGGTGCAGTTTATTTTGAAGGCATAATATTCAGAAAGGTCAGTCTCTCAGTCAGCTGACCTCGGCTATTTGCAGCGTTGGCTGTGGCTAATGAGCACTCAGCTCAGTCCATAATGGGAGCTTTATGCAGGGAAAATCCAGATAATGGATGTGTGTGGGCAAACTGGCTCTTTCTGATAGCTGTGCACTGGGGAGGGAGTATGTGCAAACTCTGTAGCATAGGAGAGGAAAAGGGGTTGAATCCAATGTTAAAAGCCAGGAAGATTTTCACAAAGTGAGTCCCCTCACACCTGAGGGCAAGTTGTTGCTGTCTTAGTGCTTCTGCTTGGGCTTGTGAACTGCGTAGATCCATGTGTAATAGGATGGTGGTTTCAAGCTGGAGCAGAGTAGTAGTTCCTTGGAATAGGTAAATGGAAATGTTTTGCTGCATCCAAATGGTGCAGTGTTAACAAAAGCCTGGGGGGAAGGTGGCCAAGTCTCCTGACAGACTGATGTTCGTCAGCTGCTTTAAATACTGGTGTCAATCAGTTGTAAATAACTCATTACTTGTACCAAAATTCATGGCAGCTATTGGCCCTTTATGTGGGCTATTTCCAGTGTCAGCACTGGGCTGTAGTATTTCTGTACAGTCTGAAAATTAAACATTGGAGCAGAGCTTCCATAAGTGATGCTGGGTTTATACCAAATTGACCCTCAGGAAGTAGTTAACATTAAACTGGCCAATAACATTCCCTTTCTGCTCAAAGCTTTGGGTGTTTGCGTTAAGAATGTGTCATTTTTCTATGTCCCAGCAAAGCCATGTTTTACAAAAGTTTTAAAATGCAGTCTAGCAGAGTTCTTTTCTTCTGTTGTTGAGTGAAACCTGATAGTACAGTGCGGGTTGGCAAGTGACAGCTCCTGGGGGTAGTCAGCCTTAATCCAGTCCATGGATTTGAACATCCCTAGTCTTGGCCGAGTGCTTGGGAGTGCCCATTTGAAATAAATGAAAAATAACTCAATATGCTGCTGGGATCTCTCTGAACTTTACTTACTTGAGATGTGTAGATGAATACATTCTTTGCTCAGTGTTCCTGCTTCTTAATACTGTGTTTGTTTTCCTTCTTTGAACTTGGTTCCCTCTATCCTCAGTTTCAGAGGGGTGTCCAGCAAGTACCTGGGATATACTGTACTGTGAGCTAAGCATCCTCTAGGCAACAGGATTTACCATGTCTGCTTTCCACTGGGCTCTGTTGGGTTCAGTGGGATGGGAATCCAGCTTCCACTGGAGTTGGGAGAGGAGAGGAAACAGTAAGACTAAGAGGCCTGGGAGAAGGCTTGGACTTTTGTAAGTTAGTGGCAGTAGGATCACAGGCCAGAGCAAGAATAAGATAGTTGCCTTGAGTTTCTGGGAGGAAATAAAAACAAGAACTTGGAATGGTGGAGTGTGATATTGTCAGGCTTTTAGCTGAAACAGGCTTCTTGAGGCACTGTGCGAAAGAAATAATTTCTCAAATTAAATAGAACTCCCTTCATACTGAAGTCATAGCAACGAAATGACCTCACTGCAACTTTACTCCCCCCTCCTTGTTGTTTCTTTAATTTCGTACAATATGTTATTCTTGTTGTTTGAAATCATGGGGAGGAGGGAGAGAGGGGAAACCAACCTGTGTAAAAATTAGCTTTGAGTTATTCCATCTGTGGACTCTTAATTTTGTCATGAAAACAGAGAAGCCTGGCAGGAAGCGAGCTTGTGACTGGCTCCATGTATCCTCTTGTCTGGAGCTGGGTAAGGAAGTGTGGCATTTAGAATGAAAGCAAAAGCTTCATTTCTGGAACTCTGAGTGTTTGCCCAATTCTTTGACCATCTGTTTTTGTTGACAACCACCTCTTTGTGTTGTGCCAAAGTTATTTTGGCTTTTATAATCTGTAGATGCGTGTGTGTGTGTGTACATGGTGGTGTGGTTGTGTGTGTCTGTGTGTGGATCATTAGGGTGCTGCTGACTGGGTCAGGCTGGGGGAAGTGGGATGTGTAAAAGTAGGTATTTTGTGAGGATTGAATTACCAGGAGAAAGAGAGTGAGTAATCCTGGCTTCTCTCAGAGACTCTTGAGTCCTATCCATGTTATCCTGTCAAAAGCTGCCAGCTTCTAGTGGCTGTCCTCAAGTAACTTTGGTTGCATTACAGCCATTTAGAGTATGCAGGTACCTGCCTTGGAAATCACTGCTGGGATGAGCAGTCCTGATGGAGAACCCAGCAGCTGACTGAAGGTGAATAGCAGATGGTTCTCTGTGCTTTGTGGTCCTAGAGCAGGGGCCTGTGTGGTGGTGCTGGCATGGAGGTGCTCAGCCACCTTAGCCTCTCTTGGGCTGCACTTGCATTCTTGGTGTCAGGTAGTTATGCCTTCCCTTTACCCTTCATATGCTAATTTTATCCACAACCAGTATGGACTGGAGATGCACTGGAGTAGCTGCTATTCAGAACTCCATCATGGAATTGCAAAAGCATTTGAAAATTCAGCCTCAAAATCTAGCATGAGGCACCTTGTTGAACATGTTTGTATGTTTCTAAATCTGCATTTTCTCTACATTTGTAATAAAATGTCTTTGTTTTCTTCTGAAAGCTATATAGAGAAACGAGCACTTTTTGTGCTGCTTTCCACACTGAGTTTTTTCAGCATGCCTTCCAAACTCTTGCTGGCATGAGGGTAGGCCAGAGTAACATCTACAGCCCATGACAGCAGCAAAATGAGGCTAACAAATACCCTTCTGAGGATACAGCATGACAGCTTCATCCATCCTACTGCATTTGCATCGGGAGTGCGGAATGGCTGCGTGTCATGGGCCACTGCCACTGCACACAGTCATTTATTTAATAACTCGTGCAGAGGCATTAAAGGGGAGCCTGCGAGATATCAGTGTGGTGGAGACAAATAAGAAATTAAGAGATGGCAGCATTTAGAAAAACCTGGTTTGTGCTATTCCATCACTGTAACTTTCTGTTCAGCAGTGCATCAGGTGTAAAGTGGATGGAGCTTTTATGGACAGTGGCAAGGCATGGGCTGTGGTGTGGCACAGGGCTTCCCTTTTTTTTTTCCCCCCCCTCTCTGCTGAGTTTGAAGGTTGCCTTTTCCAAAGCTTATTCCCTTGCAGTATGAAGTATTAGAGTTAATTATGCAGCTTGCACTAGATGTTTCTGGCATGTGAACCAGATAGATTAAACCTGCTTCAAATCTGGATGATTACTTATTTTTCTCTAGAACATCATTAAATCACACAGCATTGAGTCTCTTTGTTAGTCAAGATTTTTCAGAAATACCGAGTGCTGCAACTCCATCCTGGGGAGAACTGATTTAAAGTGGCGTGCCTTGAAATCCAGCTTCTTAAATATTTATCCAGAGAGAAAAATGGAGAAACAAAACACCTGGAATAGGTAGTCACTTCTGGAAATCTGTTCATAAGCATAAAGGAAAATCCTTCTGTCATTTTAGACATCTTTTCAGGGATTGTCTTCCAGTCCTGTGTTTCCACGTGCAAGTGAGGTGTCAGAGGTCTGTGAGGTGTGTTCACTTGTACAAATGCTTCTGCTGAGTGCTGGTACAATTGGAAATGAACATGTTATTTCAGAAACAAAATTGGAGTTTTAGTAAGAAGAGCAGGACTGAATTGAGGTGGGGACAGTATGTCATGCTGTAAAAAGGGAACAGCGAAAGTTCTGTTTATGTGTAAATAGAGAGTTTTTTCTGTGAAAAATATAAGACAGGTTTTTAAATGATAGAGTCCAGATGTGAAATTCCTAAACCCTGTGCGGGTACTTAAAGTGGATGCTTTTTGTTGCAATGGGAATGAAGCGTCCTTAATTTTTCTCATTGGTGGGAGCCCAATTTTAACAGCATAAAAAAGATTTCATGTTGTCTGCTCTAAGAGTAAGTCATCAGATTAACTAGAGAGGAACACCAAAGGTTGTCAGTCCCCCTTAGCATCAGCGGTGTTTTCCTCACAGGCAGGCTGGTTCTAACCCTTCAATTCTTGTTTGCGGAACTCGCTGTGTGCAGGAAATGTCTCCTGGGTCGCTTTGCTTAATAGCAGTTAAGAATAAAGGGCCTCAGAAGTGAAGTGTTCAAAGCATTTCTGTTCTCAAAGGCCTGGAGAAAGAGATGTTTGAAAAACGAAAACACCGAGGGCAGAAGCTGCATGGAAGAGTAGAAAAAAGGCTCAGACAAGAGGGATTATTATTCTGTTGTGTTCTCACTGACCTAGCACCCTGTATTTCCTATGTTGATGTTTTTACTAATACTGCTGCCACTGTGAGTACAGGATGGCTGCAGAGGTTGCGACTACTTGGTAGGTGAGCGAATGTCTCAGTCTTGTCTAGAAACAGCGGTAACTGAGCACCTGTTTTGTGTGTGCAGCTGGAGCATAGACTTGGGAGAGAAAGGGCAGCTCTTGGGCCAGCTCTGGGGAAAGGTCACCTGTCTGTGCATGTCAGACACTTGAGATGGGTTCTGCTGTTGACACAATTTGGCACGTTGCTGAAAGATACGTGTGTGGGCTGAACTGCAGTGTCCTGCCTGTCTGCAGTCATATACTTGGGCTGCTTAGAAACACTGATCTGAAGGAAAATGTGGAAGCAGGGTTGGCCACTTGTGCCCTCTCCATACCTGGAAATACACAGGAAAGAGAAAGCATGTTCTGCAGCTCTGGAAACCAATACTGAGTCATTACTCAACTGTTGATATAAATGGATACCACCTCATGGATTTCAGTGGCATATTATCCATGAAAGCAAGCAGAGATGGTGGTGCCTAGGAAGGCACATAACAAAACTAAAATGTTCCTGTTGAGTTGCATGTAATTTTGTGGTGTTGCCATCTGGTGATATTAGGGAAGACTGATATTTAAGGGGCCCCTGGGTGTTTTCTAGATGGCTAAATAGCTCCAAAAATACGAGAAGCACAGGTAAGGTACAGTACACTTAATGGACAAGAAATAAGCCTGTACTTAAGATAAAGCCATGTGTAAACTCTGAGTTCTGCTCATTGGAATAATAGTTTATTTTGCAATGCTGGATTGTTTCAAGAGTCTGTTTCAAAGCAGAGAGCAGTGCAGAGGGAAAGGGTGTGAGGGCTCTGTCCACCCATGGACCTGGGGTGGTGGGTGGTGATCCAGTTTAGTGCTGGTACACAGGACCTGCTTCTCTGACTACTGCTTTGTGGTTTTGTGGTACCCGTATCCTGTTTTGGTACTGTTCTTTTCAGGCAGTTAGATTGGGCAAGATTTCTAGTTTTCAGCATTATCGTGTCACCACTGGTAACAGCTGAGCACAGCTAATGCCTTATATGACAGCTATCAGTACTTGGAACATACCTTGTTTGGAAAGCACATGGATTCAGTAAGATATGAGCTTGGTTTCATAAGGTGCAGTGGACTCTTGAAAGGCTTTTCTTATGGCAGTTGGGATGTGTTTGGTGTTACGGCTTCAGCTTGCCTAGCAGCTGCAGTCTGGAATGTGGAGCGTTTCAAGTCCTGATGGGTTGGTTTTTTTCTTGGTTTCTGTTCCAACTCTTTCCCATGGCTGGAGCAGGAACATCCCTTGCTGATGTTTGTATCTACCCAGACTTTCCAATGTTGACAGCAGAAGCTAATGTGAAATACTGAAATAGAAGAAGCTCTTTTGAGATATGTGGAACCACCTCATGTCAGAAGGAGGTAAAAGTGCAGAAGATTCTACTTTGAAGAAGGGTGAGCTGGAAGGCCTCTTGAGCTTCCTTTCAGCTGTAATTCTTTGAGTCTGTTAGTCTTATTTGAAGCAATCTTTGTCACTAAGGAAGTATTGAAGACTGTTGCTAATTCTAGCTGGAAAGCTTGTTTTGGTCAGCAGAAATCATGCTTGGCATTTGCTAGATGCTTTGTGATGTATCAGAGAGGTTGATTGTTTATCAAGGAAGTCTTCAGGACTTGAAATCCAAACCTCAGCTTCTTCCAGAAGGAATAAAATTATACCAATGTGTGATGACCTTGATGAGAATTCTACATTACAACTGTCTGATCTTGTTAGTGTGTTTTTTTCTGCAAGTTTTAAACCTGATTTAGACTAGATTGAGTAGATAAATTGTGGCAGGTCTCACTACTGCTTGGTTCTGGAATATGTAGAGCACTGTAGTGGTGTGGTGTCCTTAGAGGTGTGAGTATCTTGTTGGGTCAGGTGGGACTATTAATGGCCGTACAGTGTGTCCAGCTGAGAAAAACACAGCAGCCAGGGAGCCTTGGGTGGGATGAGGCACTTTGGGTTAGACAAGCAGAATGGAGGCAGAAGGGGATATATGTAAAATAGCAGCAAAAGACAAAAGCCTATGCATTGTCTTTGACTGCATAAGTCATCAGTGTAGTCATCTCCATTTACTGTGTCAGTTCTGGGTTAGTGCTGTGTGTGACAAGAGAAAGCAGAGGAGCAAATGAATTTAGGGGAAGGCACACAAACCCTGTTTCTAAACTTCAGGCTTGTTCGTGCAGCATTTTGACTTTCTGCGCTGGTTAACAGCCTCATTGGGCAGAAAGTCTGATTTGGTGTGGTTATACTGCTAAAAAGGGCTGCCTATTTATGGGTCATGTGGTGATTAAAATGCAGTTTCCTTGTAGCTCCAAAGGGGTTAAAACCATTTGAAGGGAAACACTAGATCTGCAGTGGTTTGATTAAATTAAAAATAAAAAAAAAGAAACAACGGAGGGGAATGTTTGAGCATGTGGACAAATAGAAATGCTCTTTTGTTTCCTTTTTTCCATGCTTCTTGATGTGGTAGATGAGTATAGGAAAAATGCTAGATTTCTGTGATGTGCTCATGCTCCACATCCCTCAAATCCATCTGTGACTGTGGAGCTGTTGCCACACACAGGCTCTGAGTGCTGTGTATTTTGCAAACAGCTACACCTACTTGCAGGCAGCACAAGGCATTTGGGCTGGGATTGCCAGGCTGCTGGATGTGCTCTGAGCCCATGAGCGATGAAATGCATCATTCCAACTTGAGTCACTGCTTTGGCTGAGCGTGGGCGTCAGAATATCCTCTCGTGGTGGGGGCAGAGGTAGCTCTCTCTGTGCCTGAATGGAGGGTTTAATGGGGAAGGGTTAATGAAGTCACAAGGCAAGTGACAGTGAAACTGCACTGCAGAGCTCTTGCTGTTCACGAGGGGGTGCGCAGGCATGGATGAAGGCAGGTGTCAACTCTGCTTGGAGAAATCAGAGCTCTCCATCTATGCCATGTCGTATTGGAATATTTGTCTGGTTCATTCTGTCTTCCCCACCGTGGATGTGTTGTAAGAGTAACTGTGTTCCCCATCCTCCCTCCTCTTCCTTTCCCCACCCCCCCACAAGCTGGAGGGCCAGAAGGTGGGGTGGTACCTCAGGATAATGGTAGCAGAAGGCGAAGGAGGCAGACAGCTGGCAAGTTCTGCCCCAATATGCTTCTCTGAAAGAGGCAAGGAAAATGCAAAAGATGTGATGCCTGAATGGCTCACTTTGCAGCAAAAGGGAAGATTAAAAGTAAAATTAGTTAACATCTTGCTCATTTCAAACCACCACACGCCAGCTTTTTGCCTCCCCCACCTCCCTGCCATTTCTCTGTGGTTTTGTTTTCTGAGGAAAGGAGGGAAAAATCCCAGGGAGTCCTGAGACTTTGCAGAAATCCATGTAGCGAGCAGCATTGCAAAAAGACTGAGCTCTTCTGGTAGCCCTCCCGTTAGCTCTCTGTCATCTTTAGGAGCCTGCACAGCTGGAGCAGACGGGAAGCCACAGGCCTCTGCCAGGAGGTCCTATTCACGGTATTGACACAATTACAGGAGTGTGCCAAGGCAGACGTGGGGACAGGGGCTGAGGGCCCTGCAGCAGTTTAGTCTGGAAAGGGAGCTTCTTGAGGCAGGGTGTGGGTGCTCCTAAGGGAATCTAGGACCATAGAGGTGTTACTGCTGTCTGCAGCTGCTGAATGGGAGGGTGAGAGAAGGCAGAGCCGAATGCTTCTGGAGGTGAGCTATGAGCGGGGTGAATGGAACAATGGGAAATCCCTGCTAGATGGAAGGGGAAAATTAATTGCCTGAGAGGATGGGGAAGCATTTGAACAGGGGCCCAGGGTGATGCTGGTATCTCCATTACTGGATCTGACCAGAAAACTTAAATGAACAATACCTTATGCTAAAAGGTTTTTGTTTCATCAGCTGCTGCTTCTTCGGACAGTCTGACCAGCACACCCCTTGCTGGCAGGGAACTCCAGGTGTGTGGTGGACTGGGTATGGTGGTACTGCTGGGAGCAGCACTCTGGTTCAGGACAGCTTTTCCTCATACCTGTCGTGTAGGTGATGGGTCCAAGTCATCTGAGGGTCTGATCTCTTTGTTGTGTGGGCAGCTGTTTTTTGAAGAGGCTTTTATTCCAGCCAAGCAAAACTCCATGGAATGTTGTGGTTTTACATAATGCTGTTCAAGCAGAACCTGGACCCTTAGTGAAGCAGATGGCAGCTTATTGAGTAGCCGTGAGCAGAGGCTGGGTATTCACTAGACCCCTCTAGCAGCAGCTCTGAGGGCTTTGTGCTGCCACCTGACTTTACCAAGTAGTCCTGTGAAACATGTACCTGTGAGTTAAGACTGGAGCAGTGGCTATTTGGCTCTGAGTGGTTACTGATCACCAGCAGACTCTGCAAAGCAATGGAGAGGAATTGGGGAAATGATCATGTATAATCCTTCTATCTCCACTAGGAATACTAACTAACCAGCCTTAAATGTGTACAAAATGCTTCTTCTGTAGAAACTTAGTGAAAATACAGCTAAATGACCATGCAATCATTGTAGAAACACATAATTTTTAGTACAGTTGCTGTAGTTGAAGATAATTCCTTTGGGTAAATGTTACTGTTGGTTAATTGGACAGAAGCAGATTGATGCCTGTGCAGAACACTTTTGGAAATTTGTCTGCTACAAACACCCCAAATTCCACATATTGCTGCTTTCAGTACCAACTGTGCCAGCACTCTGAAGTAGGGGAAAAAGCAGCTTCCAAAAGCTGTTTGCTTGGTTACTGTTCATGGCAGAATTTCTCACACTGACTCCTGAGCTATGTGCTCTGGATTGCTGTTGCAGATTAGATTCTCTTCCAGCTGGAATGTAGCTCTGATCCCGATTGGTAGTTCTCACACTGGACTAGAGTACTGTGGGAAAAACAACAAACAAGGAAGTAAATTTGTTTGCTGGTTTTGTGGTCTAGGTCTCTGAGGTACTAGTCATCCTAGCAAGGCCTTTTTAGGTAAGGGATGATGGTGCTCCTTTATGTCAGCCTGACTTTTGCTGTAGCCCAAGGGTGCTGCATAGTCAGCACTTCCCATGCTCATGTCTCTAAGTGCTTTGGACTACTGAGGAGAGTTCATACGTAGGAGCTCTTGTCCTTAAACATTCACCTGCAGTACTAGTTCATTAATTGCTTTTCTGTTTCTGAATCTCTTATTTATAAGTCAGGCCCAAATGATTGGCAGCACTAGGGAATACCTGAGATGTGTCTAGTGAGGCTTCCTGCCCATCCTCTCTGAGCAGACAGGACCTAAGTGCCCTGGGCTTTGTCCTTGTGACATTTTCACTGACAGTGTTCACGTATTCCATCCCTGTGGTTAGGACCTTACGGCTGTTTTGGTGATGACTCAAGTGATGTGTCTCAGGTTACTGTAAGCAGTGGGTTTTTACTGCAGTGTTAACATGGCTGTTGTGACATCAGGATGAGTAAAAGAAAAGGCTTGTCATCTGCTGACTACTCAATATGGTAGAGGTAGCTCTGGAGTACCACGTTCCTCAGCTGCATATATATTTTTGTATATATCTCATTTATTTGCCCATATACCTCTAATGGGGTGGGAAAAAAAGTGCAGTAATGATGGGAAGTTATTTAGTGCTGCATGGAGTTAATTGCTTCTAATCAGTGCTTACATCCGTCTGGTTTTATGGGAGACAACAAACCTTGGTTGGATGTGCTCATTAGCCATCCTGTAAATCACAGGGATGTTCTGGCATCTCCCGTATTGTGTGCCCATTAGCTGTGTTGCATTACCATGTGGCCGTGAAAAAGGAATGGTATACGCTGGAATGGGGATGGATTTGAGTCTCCACTTAAGGTCCCTTGTAACAATGTGCAAGAAGAAGTTGTTTCCAAGGTGGCCACTTAAGGGTTGATGAGGGAGTTTCCTGGCTATGTTGAGTTCTGTAAGAGCAAATCAAGTATCAGGAGCTGCTTTCCTGGCAGATGTGTAAATGCTGCTTAGGGTGACGTGTCATTGTATTGATGCACAGCGCAAAAGTGCAGGCACTTGTCCTGGTGGCATCTCTGAGGGGCACCCCATCCTTGACAAGAATAGCTTCAAAAACTTAATGCAGAGGAGATTCTCCTTTTTGTCAAAAGAAGCGAGTTTTGTTAAAGAATTTGTGTTCTTTGGTGTCTTGATGAGAATAAGCAGTGTCGGTAAGAGGTTTTGGCTCCTCTGTTCCAGGACCAAGTTAAGTAATGACCTGGAGAACCTGCCTTCTGCAGCTGCAGAGGTGCCCTGTCCCCAGGTGTCACAGAGCCCTGCCAGACTCCCTACGTGCTGCAGCATGATGGATGAGTGTGGGGTGACGAATGGTGTGTGCCTGGGCACCCATTAGAGCTCAGGCACTGCAGGAAGATTAATTGGGTCAGCTTGTGCCGGCATCTTTCAGGGCTCAACATATTGAACATTCACCTATCCATCTTCCACATCAGCTACAGCATTGTGTGCGTGAGTCAAGAAACATACAGGCAAGTTAGAGCTTTGTACAGATGGATGGGGGCTGGGGTTGTCTGCTGCAGCTCCTGCTGCCTGACCATTGTGAGTTCAACACAGGAAAGGAGCCCACAGGAGCGTTTCTCTTGGATAGAAACTCCGCTGCTACATTCATGGTAGTGATCGGTGTTTTCCCTTATATCTCTCTACTCCCAGCTCTCTCACCAGGTGGCAGCCTCCAGCATTCCAGACTTGGAGCCTGGGGATGTCGGAATCCAAGCCTAGATTGTGAATCAGGATGGGAAGGGGGAAAAAACCCAAAACCAAAGCCAGTATTTGCTTCTGGAGTTTTTAAATTTTCAGGTTTTTTGAACCTTTTCAGAAGTTGACACCAGAAAAATGAGCAATTTGTTGATATATATATATATATATATATATAAACATTATTTATTTTTTAAATTTTAACTTAATTTTTTTTTTTTTAATGCTGTTGGGAACTGTTTTATCATTCTGTGATGGTGGAAGCTGATGCGTGCAGCACGGATGTATATGGCCTGCATCTCTTGAGTCTCCGCTGAAGAGTGGAGGCAAAGTCTGTGGATGCAGAATTGCTGTATATATTGGGATAGTGTGGTGAGGTATGCTGGAGACAGTGAAAAATGGGAGAGCAAAAGGGAGCAGTGTCCAACAGCAAAATATTTGATATAAAAAGTCACAACAGGAGAGGGAGGAGGAGGAGGTTAGGGCACACTGCCTGGATAGTAGCAGGTGAGGAAGCTAATCTAGTCACCAACCAGTGAGGATTCCCAGGGGAGTGGAGAGATGAAGGAAGTAACAATTCATCGTATTCTACATCCCTGATGGGCTTAGCTATATCCTTATAATTGATTAGCTGCCAAAAAATGGCATAGGCAGTCACGTTTGCTCATGTATCTGCTCTGATTACTTGGCTGAACTGGGATTGCTTAGAGCCTCAGCAACAGAAGTAGAGCAGAAGGCAGGAATCCTAAATCCAGATCTTGCCTCCTTTACTGGATGTATGGGAAGCCAACAGGTTGATAGGGCTCTAGGAAACTGCACAGGGAAATTCCATGTAGGCCCAAAGAAGATATGTGGTTTGGTTCCAAGTGAGGCAGCCTGAGAGAGATGTGCTTGAGAGAGAAGTGATGTAACATAGGAGATGCTAGTAACTTTTTTTGGGACAATTGGAGCTTCTGGCCAGACTCTGAAAGTGTAGGGCTTGCAGGCTCACATGACAATACCATGTAGTGGGTTCTTTCCCTATGCTCTGGATACAGTTGATGTATTAACCTGTCTGCATTCACAGGTATAAGATTTCCCTTTCTAGTTTGGTCTGGAAGGATCACATGGCCACACACAGGGAAAAGCTTGTTTTTTGAGTACTGTGGGAGTTTTGAGCTGCTGAACACTTCAGAAAATAAACTACTTATATAGTTGGCTGTTTAGGAAATGACTGTAGGGAAAGGTCAGTGTGCTTAATGGAGTTTATGTGTTGGTCCATAATCCAGAATAGGGGAGGGAAAGATGAAAAGTTTGGACATCAAATGTTTGCAAATAATGCTATGGCTTTTGTATCTGGATTTTTCTGGCCAAAATCATTCTCCCAGCTAAAAGCATTCAATATTGCCATCCCTCCTGAGCTGCTGGGTTTAGCAAAGCTCAGGAGTTTTCTTTTTTGTTCTTTTTTCTTTTTTTTTCCTGCCCTCCTGTCGGGCAGTCTGGGCTCTTGGAGTAATTTCCTGTGCCTGTGTGTGAAGAGCTGCTAAGAGATGGCTGCCTGCACTGATGTGATGTCCCTGTCCCCTGCTCCTATTACGTGCGTTTGCAGTTTAATAATTGTGTGTGGATGACAGAGTCAGTGCCAAGCCCTGCGTATCCAAAGTCATTTGGTGAAGGAGTCCATTATGCTTGTGGCTCGCAGTGATAAATTCCCTGTGATGGTGGCAGCTCACAGCAGTCTCCTCTCGTAATGGCATTCTGCTCCTGTTGGCAGCCTTCCCTGAGCAGGAGACATTGCCCTGAAATAGCACAAGTGATGAGAAGAACAATGGCTGCACAACTCTGGGAGACCGAGGAATCAGAGTAATTCCTTTTCTGGGATCACTGTGTTTAAGGAAACTTGCAGAGGCGATGGCCAGTGTGCATCTGGATGTTTCCAAGTCAAAAAACGACGATGGACTAACCCAAGAGATCCATTCCTGGGCATGAAGGGCTGAATACAATTCTCAAAAGTAGATAAAAGAGTCCTACCTGTCCTATTGCAGTAACTTCACAGAAGAGCCCTTTGAAACTTGTTTTTAAGATGTAAAAGATGAAGCAGGGGTCAGCAGTCTGGGAAGGGGGCACACACAGATGACACATCTGAAATAGAAGCAGCTTCCAAATTATGTACTCTGTCCAAATCCTTTTGGTTTTGTTGTATTGACCTTGGGAACAGCACACTGACCCTTTGAAGGGTTTGTGCCCCGTTGATCCTAATGTAATTAAAGCAACCCTTGCTGCTTATCATGGGCCAAAGTGCAGCAGGGTCAAGTGTATGTCAGTAATTTAAGGATTTAGTTATTGGCTTGTAAAATAATAATCAAGACAGCTGTCTCTAGAGGAAATGGTTTAGTGCAGTGGGTAAAATACTGTTGGGAGAAGATCCTAATATACCAATACTGTTGCCAGAGACAGCAGGTACATTCTACAAGGGATTTATAAATGAGAAAGTTCCCAGAGAATGGCTGGATGAAGGGTTTACTCATGGACCAAAACATTTGATAGAGGACTTATCTTTCTTTCTGTCCTTTGTTTCTCATGAAGTCAGCCCTGTTATCTCAGATTCCAGGGTAATAATCCACTTGAATTTGTGCAGGCAGGTTTTTGTTTGCAGATGTGTGGACCTAAGAGTTCTGTCAGGGAAATGAAAATGCAGCTTTTAATGATCAGGAACTGGTTAATACTGCTGAACTCATTAGGTATCAGTCACTTGTAGGGTGTTAGGCTGCCTCTTTTCTAATTGTTAATGTTAATTGGCTGCTTATCTACTTGTGTGGGATAAGTTGTAGGGAGCCCCTGCCACAGACCCAGGCCCCCAGCTATGAAGGGCTGGAAAAGGACAGTCCCTCCTGACTGGATGGGCTGGTGTGAGGAAAATGAGTCTGTGGCCTGTGCCAGCCTTGGAAAAGGTAGCTTGAGTTAGTGAAGTGAGCAGTGAGTTCCTGTGCTGACCATTGTCTGCAGGCCCTTTACCGGGGCCCTGTGGGAGGCACAAGAATGCTGCAGAATTAAATCCTTTGTCAGCTACTTGGGGTGTTTTTAAAGACTATTCTGCACACAGATGCAAGCAAAGCAGGCACACCTCATTGCTAACGAATTTAGTACAAGTATGGGTATTTCCTTTACTGGGTTATTCACAAGGCCCTCGCCCCTGTCATCTGCCCTTGACTGCAGTATAACCGTAAAACATTTACTGCGAAGCCATGAAGAATCCATATGTCTGTGTGATCTGTCAGGCCACCAAGAAGCCAGGGCTTGTGGGGTAGCATAAGGATATCTGAAGGTGACACATGCTGTCATTTGATGAACAGAGATGCAGAAGGGGATTCTGGCAGCCACTATCTTGGCCTTGACAACTTGTGATGGTGACCAGGTGGGGTGTGTTATCTTAATAGTCTGGAGCTCTTGTGAATTATTTGCTGATAGATGTAAACAGCTGTTATTCTTGGTAATGGAAAGCAATTAGAAACATCTGTACTCTTGGCGATGAGTAATGCCTCCCATCTTCACTGCTCCCAAGTGCCAATTGGAAATAAGTACATCATCAGGATGGGTTGGCAACCGCACTGCATTATGGCCTGGTTTGTACTGAGCTGTGAAGAACAAGAGGTGAAGCACGGTGGAATGAGCTTGTATCTGAGCTTGCTTGAGTTTGTTTCCCCCTTCAGGATGAACAGAGGGAAGCTCTATAGCTCCCTGTCAGCCTGCAGGTAACTTGGTGTTCAGAAGCCTTGGGCTGGCATGGCTTCTGGAGCTGGAAGTCCAGGTGAAGATATGATGGCATGTTGTGCCAAGGTGCTATCCCACCCTCCCTAGATGGAACTGCAGTTATCTCTGAGGCCATAGCCAGGCACATGTGCCTGTCTCAGGGCTTACTAACAGCTGGAATGAGGTCCTTGGTTTGCAGACACTTGAGTAGAGGGAAGACCAGGAGAAGCCCCAGAACTCAGCATCTAGCAGCGCTGGTAAGGGTTCTCAGATATGCTCAGAAGGCCCTGGAAACATACATTAACTAGTGGCAGTAAAGTGAGTTGTGTAGGGAGGCTTCTTTTGGCTCTCAGTACCCTCTGAGGTATGTTTTTGAGGATAACCTGGTCTGGAGTCTTCCAGGTTGTCTATTCCTCCTTGTAAATTACAGAAAACTCAAAGTGGTTTCCTGTGGCTTTTGAATCACAGAATGACACTCTTAATGTACCCAGTTGGGATCTGATGAGTTGTATTTAGCAAAGCAAAAAGTAACAATCATTTAATATAAAATCCTCAGCTTTCAGGATTTTTTTTTAATGTGTGATTTATATTCACAATATTCCACTAGCTCTGGGGGAAAAAAAAAAAAAAAAACCAAGAAAGGCCTCAGAATCTTGATGGACAAACTATCTGCTTTAGTCCTTTGTGAGCAAGACAATCTTTAAGTAGGAAGGATTGTTAGCAATATTCCTGAAGTATTTGTGAGGAAAAGGGACTGAGGGAGCTGGATGGTTTGGTAGTATTTGGTCTGTGATGGATGTTTTTTCCACTTCTGGTTTGCTATTTGTTTGTTATTTAAAAATAAAAAGAGTACATTGAACAGCACTTCCCCATTTGTTAACTGCATGGGTACCTTTTACTTCCTGATAGTTCCTCTTGGTTATTTTCAGAGTCAGTGTTAACTTGTTTTCTGTCATTGTTTTCATTATGCAGGAGTACATCATTTTGTGACTTTCATATGGTCTTAAAACAAATAAAGAAATGCTGAATTTCTTGGTTGTAGCATCCTGGTTAATAAATTGCAGACTGCTCTCAGAATGGGATGGATCTGTTTAGTTCCTAAATTGTAATTTAGAGTTTGAGAAGAAGTATTAGATGGGTGAAAGTCTCCAAAATGGACAGCAGAGGAGTAGAGCAGGTTTCTTGCTCTATCAGTTTGTTCTCATAGGCTGTGTGGGTGAATTCCCGCACCAAATGAAGAAAAGCAGGGAAGTAATTAACACACGAGTCAGAATATATGAAATACTATTCTGTGCAGAGGCATTTCATGCTTTATTGGTTTCATGAGAAGGCTGAGGTGCCAGAACAATAATTAATGTGTTGCAAGAAGACAAAATAGACTGCTTATGCAAGGTCAGGGCATTGCTTAGCTTTACGAGAGGGAGAATTGTACTGAAACGTGATACTTGCAACATGCAGAAGAGTACCTGGACTCTCACACTACCTGTGTGTGGGGTGGATGGCTGCAGGTATGCAGGTATGGACAGTGTTGGAAGAGGCTGTTATCCTGGTTCTGCTAGCTGGGCCTGACTGATAGAGCAACTGCTTTCCTGTGACTGTTGCTGAGGGGGCGTTTCCAAAGGACTCTTGACGTATTGAAAAGGCCACACTTGGAAATGAGTACTGAAGAGGTTTGTACAGGCAAAGTCTAAACTCTAGTTAGAACATGAGTGGTTGTTGTCCTCCGGCCCCCCTGGGTTCGAGTAAAACCAGGACAAGTAACTTGTGTGTGCTGTATCTCCTCTCACAGCAGGGTGAAATTCCTTTGTGGTGCTTTGCAATGCTCAGCTGCCCACATGGACAGATCATGCTTCAGGTCTTGGTGAAGCAAGTAAAAGCTGATTTCTTGGTTTCAGATCATCTGTAAGGTAGAGGGAAGCCTTCAGGTTTCATTGTCCTTTGGTGCCTCAGAGCTAGGTGGTTTTGTAGTTCATATCCATGCCATGTTCCCAAGTGTTCCTTGAGGTTTCAGTGGGAGCTAGCAAAAAGTCTTCCTTCTGTAAGTGTGACTTAATAAAAAGAGGGGAGTGGAGGACGTGGAGCTGGTCCTTTGGTAGGGATCTGGGAACAGCACCTGTGAGTGTCCTTTGACTAATTGCTGGAGCACCACTGGCTGTGGTATCCCTGCACAGTGTGCTAATGGAGAGAGCAGGTGAGCACCAGGTAGGGCAAAGAGAACGTGAACTGCACCCCTGGCTCTCAGCTGCATTGGAAAAGTTGGAAAGCTGACGGGCAGTGGTGGGGAAGAGCACAAGTTGTACGGATTGATGTGGTTGTCCCAAGGACTGGGCTTTGATTGACGCACCCGCGGTTCTACGCCAAGGACAGCTGCTGGATGAAGGATTAGGATGGGCTCCAATTGCTGGGTTTACTTTACAGATGTTATGAAAAGGCCTTCTTCAACCTGTTCATTCCTCCAGTGCTGCTTTTCCAGATGGGAATTACAGAGCAAGATTCAGTGAAATCTGCTTCTGTGTTATTTAACAGAAGAGAATTACAGTAACCTTTCCTAATCCTTTCATTTCAGGTTTGATTTACCTGCTATACTTTGATCAGAAATTTGTGCAGTTTTACAGGATTAGGTATTTCCATGTCCAGTTCTGGAATGAGTGTAGTGTATAAAAAATTCTATGATTATTGTATTTTGAAAGCTGGGATTAACCTGTGATTCTTGATTAAAAAGATATTGTAGAGGATGGGGGTGGGCACTGAAATTGTTGCTTAGCTGTGTGTCCCTTCTTGCTTGGAAGAAAGTAAAAGTGAAGGAGTTTGCCAGGCAGTATAGAAAACCTTGGAATTAAGGAAGGTAGAATTGTTTTTACTTATTTAAACACTTGAGAGTTTCCTTGTGAACTGACAGAATGGTTGCTAACAACTAGGGCTTTGCTTACTGTATCTGATACTGGAGGATGGCAGTGCAGAATCTGTGTCTGCTCTTGTGGTTTGTAGCTCTGCTGAGGGTGGCATCAGCCTCTTCCAAATCAGGGACTTCAATATCCAGAGGAAGGCCCACTGTTAAGGCTGAAGCTGATTGATGTTCAGCAAGTCACAGCAAAAAGCCAGGTTTGTGCAAGCTGCTTTTTTCCACCTTGGTGCAAAATGGCAGGGAAGGCAGTTTTTAAAGCAGCTCTTAGATACAGGTGGAACAAAGGTGCCACGTGGGGCAGGATTGCCTGCCACTGAATGTGGGATACAGAGATACCTGCCTTCCTCAGCCAGGTGACTGAAGGGGTGGTTTGGAATCACGTGGATAGAAGGAACACTTCCATATGTGTATTTAATCTACAAATACATTTTGAAAGCCTAAATGTCTGTATTGTACATAACGTTGATTTCAACCTAGTACAGAAATGTTTGGACTGCTGTGTGTATTTTACATTGAAATAAAGAATAAATCCACCTAATTTGCTCTACTTAAATTTAAATCCACCTGAAAGTCTATTGATTCTGCTGCCATTCCCCCCTTGAGTAGGGGGAAAGTAAATAGTACAGGTCTACTTTGCTTAAGACTAATGTAGGAATTTTGGTGACATGATAGTGTGGTGGATGTCTTGGGCTGCATGAGGGCTGGATTTTGTTCCTGTTTGCCCATTTTAGAGGATAAACAGCATTTATGAGGGAGAAGGTTTTTGTAGGTTTGTAAAATGAACAAAGGGCGGTCCTGCCTTCAAGATCAAGACACTGCCTAGTGCAGCAGTAAGGAAAACTGCTTTGCCTGCTGGGCAGCTTGTTGAGAAAAGGGCTCCAGGGGGCAGTTTTCCTTTGAAAAACAACTTTACACTTTTTTCCCCCTTAAAGCTATTGTCTGGGTAGTGCTGCCAACCAGAGATAACACAGTCCTGTTGTGGATGCAGGAGTCAAGGAGGTAACAAAAAATTGCTTTTCTCCATGCTGGTATAAGAGATGTGGTCCCGTGAAATACTTAAGGAGAAGATGGGAATTGAGGGCAGGCTGGAGTTGTGTGCTACCAAATGATACAGTCCTGACTGAGCTGGAGCATAGCATGCAAAATCAGAGCAGAAGTTCCAAATGGCAATTATCAGGCAGCTTGGTTAACTCTCTCTTCCTTCAGAAATCATTCTCAGGATTATGTGGTCTCAGGAAAGATTAGCAAAGCTGAGGAATCTTCAGGTTGATAAATAGGAAGATTAGATGGAAACAGTGGGAAAGCTACTTAGTACTGAAGTCTTTGGCCTGAGAGCCAAAAGAAAAGCTTTTAACTAAGCGCATTTGGAAGGAGCAAGCCTGAAATTGCAAGAAAAGATGGCATAAGGAGGGAAGATGACAGCTGGAATCCAAAGGAGCTTTTAGTTGCTTCTCGTTGCCAGTGATAGCAACTTAGCAGGAACTAGTACCAGAAACAGACAGTGCACCATAACCCTGTCTGCTTCTGTAAACTGAGACTATATGTGGGCTAAGCCTCTGTGGCAGGAGGCTCTAGGGGTTAGGAGAAGGGAAGGACCAAACCTGGGCTAGGCTGGAAACTATGGGTACTGCATCATCCAGCCAAGATCCCTGATGCAGCAAAAGAAATGTTGTTTCTGTTCTCTATTCACAATGGCAGCCTGCTTGCAAGGGTGTTCTGGGCAGCAAGTCTTGGTAAAGCCTGTGAAAAGCAGCATTTCAGCTCAAATGAGTTTTATAGTTTAATTGCCACAAACAATGCAGTTGAGTAGCGCACACATAAGAACAAGAAATCATTTGTGGTGAGTGAGAGCTAGTTTGGATTTTTAGCACTTCTGGGAAGTTAGTGTATTGGGTGTATTTTTGGGGACCATGGACTTCTCACTCCTCCATCAGCAATGAGTTGTGATGGGGCATCCACTCATCTGAAGTCTCCTTCTGAGCTGTGCAAATGGAAGGTCTCTTGTTTCTCCCTGAACTTACTTTCTGAAGAATTATGTGAGGTCAAGACCAACTTTCCAGCTGGGCTGCAAGAGTTGAGGTGACCTGGAGCTGAGACGTCCTGCTCCCAGGACCCTGCGTGCCATCTGTCCCCAGGACATGCTCCCAGCTCTGTGCCTGCACTTCCTTTATTGCCTCGCTGAAGGATATGCTTGGATCCCTGGGGCTCTGGGATGTTGCTAGGGATGGAGCTCAGGGCTGGGTCGTAGCTGATAAAGTGTTGTGGTGTGATGGTCCTAAGGAGAAGTGCTGACAAAGGAGCCAGGAAATATTTTTGTGTTCCTGTATCTTTTCTTAACTTAGTGAGGAGTTTAAAACGGTTGAAAACAACAGGAACACTGGGACACTGTAAAATACTGCGTAAATCTGTTAGAAAATGGTTCTTTTCCCAGAACTAAGTAGTTCTCACTTCCGTCCTCCAAATGAAAGATGGATGATCATTTTGGAAGGAATTCTGTTTCTCACCCAGATCTCCGCTGTTTTCTCTGTAGTTTATAGATGCTTTTTTAACTTGTTCATTTAACATCACTGGTGAACCATGGATACCTGGATATAGCAATGTGATAAAATTAATGTCTTGGAAGTGTCATATGTTCTGTGTGCTTGTGTTGTCAGGAAGTAATGCAGCAGAAACATGAGAACATTACACTGAATGATGCAGTAATCCTCTGACTTCTTACTGGTGATAAACAGCCCAAATATTCCAGGGAAGAATTAAAAAGGAAGAAAAAAAAAATCATTCCAGATTGGGCAGTTGCAAAGTGATAGAGGCAGAGTGCTGAAACCAAGTGTGAGCATGTTTGATATGTGATGATAGGTGGCTATTTTTAAAGATAAGGATAAAGTCTTGCTTATGGCAACTGTATGATATGAAAAAATGTGTAATTGTCCTGGGTTTATTTTAAAAGCTAAGTTGAGTACAATGAATTTGAAGGACAAAGAGCAACAATGCAAAAAGATTTTTGATCTTGAATTTGTGTGGCTGCCTTTCAACCTTGCTGAGTGTAATCATCTCTATCACTTTCTGAAATGATTGTGTGTCATGAAAGGGGAAAAAAGCAAATCCAAGCCCTTTATAGGGCACCTGTGGTCATGTCTGTGCCTGGAATGAGGTTTCAGTATGACTTCAAGCACACTTTTCTGTTCTTCCCTGTCTGTACCGTTGTGAGAGACAGGCTCCTTGTCCTGCTGTTCAAAAAACCTGGCTGACTTCTCAGATCTGCAAGTCTCTGCCTGGAATTTGGCACAGGAGCATTCCCACTACTGGTTCCAGTGCTCATTACTTACTGCTATAATTGTTCTGTCTCATCTATTCCGTGTTCCTCGCAGTCTTCTCTAGGTTGGACTAATCCAAATGAGTTGGTATTATCTGCATAGGTCATCACCTCATTTCTCAGCCTCTTCTCTAAATCATGACTAATGACTGTAAATAACTCTGGTCTTAGTGTCTTGGGGCACCTCCTTGTTAATCTTGAGCCATTATATTAATTGACCATTTGATCCTCATCTTCCCCCTGGCCTTCTCTTTATTTCTCTGAGTAACTTGCAGTCAGAATTGCCTGTCTGTGCACAACTGTCTAATTTTCTGGGAAGGTTTGATGAGGGACTTGGAGTCTCTTTGGAGGCCCATTGTAAGATTTCATCACACACATCTTTATCTCCTGCTTTGCAATGGCATTATCTGGCATGATTTTCCACACTCTTCCCAGGCTCATTCCACTGCTGTGGTGGCTGCTGCTGGTGCTCTCTCCTTTTGGTGACTTGTTGGCTCTCCAGAGGAGACCTTTGAGGTGGGGAAAGAACTTGGAGAGATGTATGCGGCAGGAAAGGAGGAGTAACGGGGAGGGGAAACAAGCCTTCTGTCCTGCTTGCTCACACAGTGTCTCTGCCACCATGTTACCTTGTCATCTTGGAAACAAAGGCAGAAGTAGGAATTGATTTAAGAATCAATTTAAAGAAATTTACTCTTTAAGATTATGTACTAGTCAATCAGACTCTCGTCTGTTATTCACTCACCATTTTGCTCTCAAGTAGGTTGTAAAAACTGGCTTTGCCCATTCTGTGTTTCACAGTCGCTGTATGTTGGGGCATGGAAGCAGAAGTTTGGTATTTCTTTTTTTTCTGTCTCAGCACCAATAGGCCATATTTTAAAGGCTAGCACTGTGGGGATATCTGCATAAGAAAATATAAATCTTTTTGGCATTTCAGTTTTCCCCTTGCAAATCTTGTTTTGATGCTCAGGTGCTATGGCATTCTGGGAGCTCCTTTGGTTATTGAAGCCTTTATGAAAGCAGCTGTTCCATCAGTGCTGTGGGTTTGGTTCTTAGCAGGAAGGTAGAGGAGTACAGGCGATGGCTACTGCAATCCAGTGCTTGTGTAAACTGAGTGTTAGTGATGGAATAAATCAATTCCAAGGCAGTGAGTCATTGCTGATGGCTGTGTAGCTCAGGGTTGTTAGGGAAATACTTGCTCTGTGTGTGTGACAGAGCAGCTGAGGAGACCAGTGCTCTGTTCCTGGACCTACGACTGGCCTATTGCAGGCCTGTCTTGTACTTCCCTTAAATATTCCTGAAGAAAGAGGTGATGGAGGCAGGAAAGACAATTGAACCCTGCAGAATAACAAACTGAGTTCACAAATGATTTCTAGGGGATTGAGTCTAAATGCTGAGGAGATGCTGGGGGGCGTCCAGATGCTCCATTTTACTGCTGTCGTAGTTGTGTTGAGTGAGCACTTGAAGCCATAGGTGGGAGTCCCCATATCTCAGAGGCCGGGAATTCGACCTGGGTCTTAATAGGCTGGATGTTTGTAGGTGTATTGTGGATGGACCTTGGTGGATGAAATGTTACACTGAGTCTCTTCTGCTCGTGGGTCATTGTTGAGATTTTTTGGTGGGGAAATGATGGATGTGAAGATGGAAGACAGATGGATAGACAGAAAGACAGGATCAGATAGTAATGAGTTACAGTTGTATCCTAATGCATGTGCTGTCTTAATGCTACAATATTAGCACAGCATCATAGTCCCTCTATGTCTGCCCCCCTTCCCCCAACTGTACCGATTTATATGAAAATTAAGATTACAAATTAAAACCAGGCTATCCTGGAGTTTTCCAGTTCATCAGCCATCCAATAAAAATGATGTCGAGCTTGTGTGCATAATTCCCAGAAGATTACTTTGTCCTTACAGCTAAGCTCTGTCCCTGATATAAAAGATCTCTATCCAGTTTTATTGAAATAAAGAACTAACATCATAATCCCAATATTGAGGTATAATCTTCATTATCTCCTGACCCTCTTGAGATTTTTTTCTCCCACCCCCATTCTATCCTGATTCAGATTTATTTCATTTATAATCCCTATGTGTTTACCTTTATTCAGATAGGATTATAAACCAAATAAATAAAAATCCTCCCCCCAAGATGCCCTAACATACAGCAAATACCCTTCAGCTGAGCTCTCATTCCCTGATGTGTTGGGCTGAGCTGTGGCACTCTGGGCTCAGTTCCTGCTGACTCTGCACCTGGGGTTCCCCACGGCAGCACTGCCCACATGCCCCTGGACCTGCTCCTCAGGGCAGGGGCTGGTGCTGGACCCCAGTGCTGGCAGGCGTGGAGGGGTCACGGTAAATGTCCATGGAGGTGCAGACAGGTGGGCTGTCCTGTGTTGCAGTGCTGCTCCTGCTGAGTGAGCCTTCTTCTTACAGTACTTGGAAGTACTTGGTGGTACGTGAGTTTTGCTTCTCTGCTTGAGTGCAAGGCCAAGGCTGGGAGTTGGAATGAGCTGACATGGTTATGGTGACTTGGCCAAAACCTCTGTTGAGCTGATACAAAGAATGGCTTGTTTTTCCCCAGAACCTTTCTGGCTGCAGGCTGTGCTTTGGGCTGGTACCTGCCTTAGTGCTCAGTGAATGATGGTCACAGAGTTGCTCAGATCAGGACTTTCTTGGGTGCAGAGCACCATTTCTGTGCTGTAGGAACTGCCCAGCGGTAAAGGCGAGAACTACACCTGCCTCCTTTTATTAGTCACACATGGGGGCTGGTGATGGGTAATGTCATGGTGAAGTGTCTTTGGTTACATCAGAGGGCTAACATAAAATCCAGCTGTGCCAAAAGGGAAGGAAGGCTTTTGGAGGCAGGATGCCATAGTGGTGAGGTAGTCTTAAGGAAACTTCTTTGCTTACTATTATCACTGGAATGTTTGCCTACGTAGAAAAGAGAGGAACCTCCAAAACACAAGGTGCACGTGGGAAAAGTGTTGGTCTGGTGATGGTTTTTTGGGTTATGTGCATTGTACAGTGTCATGGCAGGTTGGAGATCCTAGAGGTGTTTTGGTGGCATTTCTTTAGGTACTTAACAGACAGTCACCTGGTTATAAGGGCTGTGGAGATCACAATACTAGTGGGGTCTAGTATGGGAAAAGAAGATGCAGCTCCTGGCTACACTGATGGCCCCAGTGTCTCGCTGACTTATTCAGTCTGTATGAAATGAGGTTGGAAATACTAGTTTTCAATGAGAAGAACTTGGAGAATCCAAGAGGAAGATTGCAGAGCAGTAGGCATACGTGATGTTAAAGGGGAGAATTTAGTTTGCTATGGAGAGACATCATGTTGCATTGCTAAAATAATTGTGGTTCTTGTCCTGGGGTGTAGTAAGTATGTACTTAAGAAGAAATCACCCAGGTAAGCTGAGGTTATTCCTTCTGTGTCTCCATCTGCTAAGCTGATAACACGGAGACATATTGATGAGGGCTCAAGGAAAACATGAAATATTTCATCAGTAAGATTATACCACACAGAGACAGATGTTGGGAAGCTGTAACATTTAAAAATAAAGAGATAAACACATGCTTGCAGGAGGGATGGAAAGATTATTGTGGGCTGTTGTTCAGGGGTTTGTTGGTTTTTTTTTTTACTGCATTGGCTGAGTGGGAGGAGGGAAGGGAGAAAAAGGTGCTGAGAGAGGAAGAGTCTGTAGCAGAACTTAAAGGAGGAGTTACTACCTGAAGGCAGACTGAGGAGGTGAATGCTGCTACCTTGGGATAAACAGCTTTAGGGAAGTAAGGGAGGAAAGTGAGCTTAGCCAGCTTTTTAACTTGTCTCTTCTTATACGGACCGGTTGTGCTGCTGCTCATGGCAGCCTGGGTTTTAGTCCTTAATTGTAAAGCTTCTGAACTAGTTAGACCTACGAGGCAGGTAGTGCTTGACTTGGGTTTGTTAGTGAATATGAGGGTTGCTGTCTGCTACGGCTAGTGTGTGTCTGTGTTGTACTTGCATGTCAGTATCAGTCAGGTGGGTCTTCTGCCTTGCTTATTGCTGCCATGCTGTGTGACAGGCACTGCCAACATTCTCCTTTGGAGAAGTTCAATGAGCTGTGGCATTGTGCAAGAACCTCTGCTGCAGCTATCCTGAGCCTTGCTGTCATGCTGACCCTCCCATGGCCATAAGCTGCTATGAGTCATGCCTTGAGCAAGCTGTGTGTTATCCATGCACAGTGTTAACAGCTGGAAGCATTTCTTCTGAGCTGGGGCCATCCAGTCATAACTGGCTTGTAGAGGTCTTCTACAGTCCCTGGTAGGTTGTTGGATGGAGTGTGAGTGGGAATAAAATGGAAGTTTTCTGCTAAAATACTTCAAAAGAATTGGATGTCAGTGAGCTCGGGTATGTAGTGCCTGGGAAGGAAGACAAGTATCTTCATCCCGCTCTGAGGATGTGAGAGCCTGTCACTGGCTGCTGTCTTTAGCAAGACTGGAAGCACCTTGCAGGGTTGATGCCAAAGGAGGGTCCTGCTGGCAGAGGTTCATGGCTCTGTAGGTTACTGTGGTGCGCCAGGCATCTGCACTGATTCACAGCTGCAGTGGAACTCTTCAGCTTTGTTTAGAGGCCTGCAGTTTCCTTGTCTCACCCCAGTGTGCTTGGGCTGGGGAGCTGTTGACCCCAAGCCCCCACTGACAGGGTTTCCTGTGGATGTCTAACAGTTGCACACAGTTCCTGGGGTCAGAAAACCACTCCCCCAGCTTCTCAGGTGGAAGAACGAGCACAGTGGCCATCAGGTAAGGGATGTGCCTTCCTCTTGTCAAGGGGGGTGTTCTCTGAGGAGTAGATGACTAGTTGGTAATGGTGAAGTCATTCTGTTTGAGGTGGGGAGGACACTGCTGCTGCTGCTTTCAGGGGTTGTCCTGATGATCCTTGGGCTCCCTGCATGCTGGGAGAGCTTTCCATGCTTCTTGGCAAAGCAGAATTTGACTGACTTGCCACCAGGGAGGGTTCCTGCTTAACTTTTTCAGTTTGATGCTATGATGGATGACAGTGTCAGAGACATCCTTAATGCTGTACAACCTCTGAGGTTCCCTAAAGGTGATATACATCATGTGTAGACATTGCCATCTGTAGAATGCTGCTTTATGAAGAACTTCCAACTCTGCCTTAAGTGGGAGGCTGGAGTGACAAAGTGATGGTGTCACTTTGCAACTGGCCCTTGAAAGATGGTCCATTCCTTTCAAGAACCATCTGTGTAGCCCTGCGTGCCTGATGGAATGTTTATTATGTTAGGCTGAAATAAAGAAAATCCTCTTTTTGTTCCTTACACTGTGATTTTCAGGGAGTTTAAAAGCCTTCTG
Source organism: Atrichornis clamosus (assembly GCA_013400975.1). Classification (NCBI taxonomy): domain Eukaryota; kingdom Metazoa; phylum Chordata; class Aves; order Passeriformes; family Menuridae; genus Atrichornis; species Atrichornis clamosus. The sequence goes on along the minus strand of WBMZ01001775.1, from coordinate 144,911 downwards.
AAAAGTTGTTCCCTTTCGGCCAGAGAAAAGTTAAGTTTGGAGCTGGAGAGCAGGCTGAAGGCTTAGCTTTGGTGGAAGCTTTGTGAAACCCAAATGTTACAAAGAGCAGTTGATACAGATTTCCTTCCTCCTCAACATGGGAGCCAGCCTTCTGTTTGCCTGTGATTAATCAATTTACATAGCAGGTGGAAAAAGCAAATTACCTACTTGGCTACTAGCAGGTGGGGCTTTAAAGGGATGGAAATATCTGAAGTAATGTTTGAAAAAAGAACATGTGAAGTTGTGTGAGGTCAGTGGCCAGCTGTTGATAGGAGGGGTGTCTGAGCAGCAGCTGGCCATAGATTATCATCTTAGTGATGATTGTGTGATTGCACTGTCATTCTGGCTTGACAGCTCTTCACCCTTCCTTGTGTCAGCCTTCTTCCCTGAGGCTTCTGGAGAGGCTGGAAGGAGAGCAGAAATGTATATGAAGGTGTTCTGACCTGGGCTTAGTAAGGTAATGCTTATCCAGAGGTGCCCAAGTATTGGTTGGGTTCTGGTATCTTCTGTCATTGCTGCTAGCATGAATGTGGAATGGGCCGAGAAAACAGCATGAGAGTGCTGACGCCTGGAACTGCCACTGCTGATGTTGTGTCACCAGCCCAGAGCACTCTGGCTGTCTTCACGGTGGCTTTTTGTATCAAATAACTTAAAAGCTATTGTTTTTTTTAGTGTAAATACAGTTGAAAAGGTGTAGAAAAGTGCCGAAATTCAGCCCTGCTCCTTTCTACCAAGTTCCCTTAGGTTTTTTTTTTTCTTGTTGTTTTTTGATGTGGGTTTTGCAGGGGGAGGGGGTTGTGGGGGGTTTTTTCTTGGTTATATTTTTGTTACTTTGTTATTTCACGTAAAGGCAAGGAGGTGTTGTGCAAGGCACAGAAAAGATGATGGCAACATCAGGGACAAATTAGGAAAGAGGGCAGCAGTGCCCTTCTCAAGGGACAAGGCTGGAAAGAACAGTTTGGTTTGCTGTGTGTGATGGGATCTGTCGGGAGTATGTCAGGGCGATGAGCTGTTGGAGCTGAGAGGTGGAATGGGCACACAGGAAAACGTGTATAAACTGCCCATGCTTAGATAAATTCCCTGGAACTCCAGAGATGGGCTCTGCTGTTCAGAGGTAGCTAGGCTTGGGCAAAGGGCTGGTTTTTAGTGTGAAAACATCGCACTGACCTGCCTGCCCTGTGCAGCTGGCCTGGGACACTTGGGGACTCTGATACCATCCACCCAGGGAGGCTGTTTTCATCAGTAAGATAGTTCCTCAGTGGGGAATACTGAACAGCTCTGTCTGCACATGGCATTATAAACTGGATTTGTCTTCTTTGCTCTCTTTCATTCCCACCTTCCTCCTTCTGCCTGGGATTTCTCTCTCTCCAAGCAAATCTGGGTGATTTTCTTCAGAGCCCAGAACCACTGTCTGTGATGCCTGTGCATCCCTGTCCCAGCTGATGCCTGGTTGTGCCTAAGTGCTTCTAATAACTATTCCAGTGTGGGTGGGAAGGCACCTTGATCCAGTGTCAGTTTTTCCATTTGCAGTATGGGCTAATTGATTTCCTAGTTTCTCATTTTATGTGAGTGGACATCAGGACAGCACCATCAGTTACCAGCACGATGCTGGTAACAGCACCGGAAATGGAAATTGCAGGGATCTGTATGTGTCTGTAAGTCCTCGGCCTCTTGGCTAAAACAGCTTCAAGCAATTCCCAAGAAATGTATTTTTCTTGCTCTAACATCACAAGAAAAATCTAGCCATAGGACTTGTAGTATGTAGAACAGTCTTTAGGAAATAGTAATGAACTGATTGCTTATTTAAACCCTAGTGTTTCATGAAACATGATTGTGGGTGGAGTTCTTGTAGATCTACCAGTAAGGAATGTGAGTTTGGCTTCTTCAAGCCCCAGAGCTGACATTGATTTAATTAGGAGAAAATAGGCAAGAGAGGTCAAGTATCAGGATTTAAGATGCAGATTTCAGGCCCAATGTCCGTAGTGCAGGAACTCTTTATGTAGAGTAGCTAAACATCATAAGTGTAGGTGGGGTATCTCATTTGGAAAGGCAGTTCACAAACAGCACTGTGCCCCCTGCAAACCAAGAAAAAGTGGTGTTTACTTGGAATGTCGGCATTTCGGACCTGTTTGGTGGCTGATGTTTCTCTCATGAAGGTGAGAAGGGAGCTGCTGTGCACTCTCTGGAGATATTTGTTGAAATCGTTGACTAACGCAAGGTGTGAGGATATGCTCAAGAAGTTTCTGCAGGCAAAAGGCCTTTGACTGTTCAGATGGCCCCAGGTCAGGAGAGATGTCTGAAGAGGAGTATTGCAGGGCAACAGTGAAGCATCCAGAGAATTTGTCTGACCAATCCTGCTCAAGATGCAGTTTGTCTACAAAGTCTGTGTAGGCTTCTAATTAAGATGCCTTGGAGAAGATAAATCAACTGCCTTCCATGTTGACAAAAACACACGTTGAGGAAAGATTTGGCAGTGAGCAGGGCAGCAGTTCCCAACCTTGGGGCCTAAAGCATGGGTGCAGCTGCAGGACCTGAACAGGAGTCTGAAGGGATTCGGTCTTGAACCTGACTTTGCAGGTGGAAGGCTGAGGTGCACAGCCCAGCCCAGAGCCCCGTTCTTTGAAGATGTGTGAATGGAAACAACCGGAAGAGGGCTGGCTTGGAGCACTCTATTACTATCAGTGCCTGAGTAATGTTCATACTTTGTCATTGCTCACTTTTATGGGGGGGTTGGCTTCAAATGCAGTATATTATGCAATGGTTTTGTCATGTATCAGTGATGATATTAACAGTCTAATGCTAAACAGGTTCTGAGGAAATGAGGAGGAAAAAAAAATGACTTACTATATTTACCCTGAAACAAGATTCAATCTGCCACTGTATTTAATGCTATATTTTTCATTATCTCACAAGCATATGTTGGAACTGCTACAGATGATGAAGTTAGCTGCTGGGCAGAGCTATCATCAATGCTTTCCATCTTTATTTTAATAAGAGGAATGAGCAAATTGTTTGTGACCTTTGTCAAGGGCTTCCTGGAAGACAAGAAACCTAGCTGCAACAGAATCACTAGCCTGGAGCCCTGCTGAATATTCAAAGCCTGAGCCCTGCCTGAAACGACGACGACGTGCTGTAACAAAGCCATTGTGTCTGATGGAGCCATGTCTGCCACAAAGGAACCGAGAGCTAACAGCAAAAGTTAAACCTTTCCTTTCTTCTCCCTCACACTCCTGGAACAATGTGGCAATATGCTGTTTTGTTTAACCTACTTGCAAGGCAGGAAGCTGAAAATGGCATTTCCCTGACAGCTGGCTCATCATGCGTAAGCTGCTGTGGAGAGAAAAAAAAAGTGGGCTTTTGGTTTTTTTAGGAAATAAAAAGCTGACATACGTGCTCTTCGTATGTGTCTCATGACGGGCATGTCCCCAATGGCTGGCAGCACTGAGGAGTGGGAGATGCCATTTTGAGGTACGTCACAAAAAGAGAACCTTCTGTGACACAAAGCACATACTACAGTATAGAGAGATCAAGAGTGCCCAGGCAGGGATGGTTGCAAAATGCCTTCCTGGTGTGGAAGGGGTTCCTGCAGGATCCCGGAGCCCACTCCACAGTACCAGAGCACCGCATGCCATTGCCACTCCCGCCACAAGAAAACCCCATCCTGAGGCATTAGTCCAGCCTGTAGGCAAACTGTTGGGGGGGCACTCCTGGACTGGAATCACCTCTCAGCAACAATGGCTTTGATGTTTTTACTTGTGCAGTTCTTAACAGTTTGCAGAGATGGAGACTGTACCAGATGCTGTCTGTTGTTCCAGGTGTAGGCTTTGCAGGTGATCTCGGATAAAATGCTTCACTGTGGGTGTTTGTTTAAGCTTCTGAGGACCATTTCATATATAGGGAGAAACAAAAGTGCAATAGAAGTGTCACGGAAACTGTGTTTATCTCACAGGCATCCCCGTGTTAAATTTTACATAGTGGCAAACTCAAATTAATGCACAACCTATTCCCATACACACACTCTCTTAGGAAACAAACTCACAGTACACCCTGCAGGACGCAAACCTGCAGTTCCCTTTTTACCACAGGTTGAGACTTGAACTCAACACTTCCACGCAAAAGGTACAGAGGGGAACTGAACCCCACAGGAGAGCCACTGCAGAGCTCACTGCAGGACTCAAACCTGCTATTTCTGGTTTTCCACAACAAATCACACAAAAGGCAGAGGGGGTGGACTTGAACCCTAAAAGACAACAGCTGCAAAACTCACTGCAGGACTCAAACCTGCTACAGGGGACTGGAACCCCTTGGGCCTGCAGGATTCAGTTCATCCAACCAACTGCAAGATGTCATTCATATACCCCTTATAGCAAATCAAGTTTCTGAGCATTCCTACAGAAGGAACCCTAATCCCCACAAAAAACCTCTTGTTTAGCCTTTTGCCTTAATAAAAAAACACAAAGATCTTGCTTTGAACTCACCGGACTTGGGGAACAAGCGGTCTCCCCGTTTACTGTTTTCTGTATGCACTTGGAGTCTCGCACGATCCCAGAATCTGCGGAGTGTCAACAGCAGTGTCCCTTCGTGGTCACCAAAATTGTCACTGAAACTGCAGGAAAAGAGAAAGCCTCTGACAGCATCTTTTCAGTGTTAGAGAATCAAGGCCTTACTTTATTCTGGCCAGGATGTTACTCAGGCCAGGATGTGCAATAGAAACTTTCATCCACGTATGCCTGGGTTGTACAGTGAAAATCATTCCATCACACATGATTTCTTTACTAGCCTTTTCCCATATTTATACATATAAAACCCAAAGAATTCCTTGTTGATTTGTTCCAAATGACACAATTCTTAGTATTCGATCTCATATTGGTTATTGATTCCTTTGCCTTTGATGCCTATTTGGTCCTCATACTTTGGTTCTCTTATCAATCTTTTCCCAGACCAGGTATCTCTGACCCTCGAGGGGTGATGTTGGTCAGTGGTCACTTATCTTTTCTGTATCTTCTGGCTACTCCCAAACTGTAGATATTAAGCTCATCAGGCCTTGGTGAACAGAGTTTTTTTAAGAGAGCTTCAGTTCCTTTTCTACTGGGCAAAGGCGAACAAACCCCTGACTAAACTTAAAAAAGATTTTTTAAAAGTTGTATCATTTTCAGCAGAATTAATAATACATCCCTATCTGTTATCTCTGCATCTGATGACAGATTCAGTATCTGCACTCCCATAACCTGGTACAAGAAGTGATCTAGGCACCAGGCTTGTAGTGGGATGTTTTTATTTTGGCATCAGCTGTTCATTGGTCTCTGAAATCTTCGTGCATTACTCTAATGCATTGACACTAATATTTTACTCACTACCATATCCTCACAGACTTGGAGGGAAATTCCTTGTGGGCATCTCAGGAAGTTCAGTTAAAAATGCAAATATCAGCAGGCTTTTGGGGAGCCTGTGACACTCCAGCTTGCAAACATCATTCCAGAATTGGTACTTGATTATCCTTGTATGGGTGTAATGGCTGTGCAATAGATGAGGAACCTGCCCTTAATTCTTCTCGCAAAACAAAAGAAGGAGCAGTGGTCTGGAATGGCAAACATCTAAAGTCACCCTTTGGCACCTTCTTCTAAAGACTTCAGATTATTCCTTGTACCTTTGACTCACTGGTGCTGTTTACCAGGATTATTTTCACATTGGGGCCTTCTGAAATAGCGTGTCTGAAAACCGGGTGCGTCTGCACAATGATTCCTGGCATTAATGCTTCTGTGCAAAACCATCTGGTGAGAGCTTGGAGTGCTGAATGAAAGGTGTAAACCTGGATTAGCATGGATATGGTTCTCTATTGCCTTTGGCTCATTCACATCTCACTGGATGTTTTCCAGGTTCCCTTGGAAGAGCCAAGATTGCCATCATACAGCATAATGCCATATGTTAAGATTCATATGACATATTACCTAAAAGTCATAAATTATTATACTGTGTCTCTTTACAAGGCTATGATTAGAAATGTTTATGTAAATGCACCTTCCCAAGGAAAATGGCAGATGATGTTAAACAACAGTATGCATGGCAGCTCTAATGAGGTACTTTGACTCGGTTAGGATGTTGCCTTGAAAACAATCTGATCCAAGTATAATGAGGAGTTCATGTCCTTTTTTAAATGCACTGATCTTAGATGAGGTTTCTGCTGGCACTGGCATCACTGAGGAAATACTCTGCGCCCTCCAATGACAAGAGGGAAGATGATGGTTCAGAGACAAACCTGCAGAATGCACTGCTCTGTGAATTGGGAATACCTGGCCCTAGAGTCCAGTTTGTGGTCCTGGCATCGTGTCCGTGTCACTTGACAGAAATCCCATATGTACACGTGTTTAGGGATGTCCTGTTCTCACAAATGACGGAGATGGGTTTCACTTCAGCTTTTAAATTGCTGCCATAAAAGTGAAAAAGGTAGCCCTCTGTGGTATAACTCAGCTCTTGAGTTCTGCCAGTGATGGGAGGTACCCAGGATGCCCAGTTAAGGTAGCTGTAGGTTTGCTTAACTGCTCTTCAAACACAGGTACAGAAATCCAGTGAGCGAAGATAAAGGGGCTTAGTTAGAAAGCTGACCTAACTGAGCTGTATGTTGGTGTATTTGAAAAAAACCCCACCATTTAAAAATAAATTGGGTGGTTCTCTTAAATATCAAAATAGAGGACATGGAACAATTTTGATGAGGCATTGGAGTAAAAACAAAGAGGAAGGGTTTAATGCTGAGAAGAATGTGCAGTTTTTGTCTAACAACAATAGATTTTTCAAACAAAAATAAAGGGATCCAATCATTCTGATTAGCACTGCTTCACTTTCTTTCCTGGAGGGATTATATCTGAGCTCTGCAGTGGGTACTACTGCAATTTGCTGTCTCGTGTCAGCGGTTGGGTCATTGGAGCAGACAGACCAATACAACATGAAATCAGGCAGACCTGAATGGAGGTGGTGGTTCAGTTTGGAATCAAAGTTTCCAAGAAGCAGGAAAAAGCCAGAGGAAACAACTGGCTTGTTTTGAAGTGTGTGTGAACTTGTGCAGGGGGCACACAAGCTGTCAGAGTGACTTGTGCTCATCTTTCATGCAGGGTGCCTGTGACATGGCTCCTCGGTGGTACTTGCAGGTGGCTATTCTGGCTTCACCTCAGTCTGCGACCCCTGTGAGATGTGCTGTGCTGCTGCACGAGCACTGGTGTGTTGTACGTGTCTGTGTCTGCCTGCTCTTGTCACCCTCACATCAGCACCACAGGCAGGTTCCAAGGCTCAGTGTTGCCACGGGATCAGCTCTCCCGTGATTATGTGAGGGATCAGCGTGATCGGCTGTCACTGATTTCACTGACATCTGTCCCCACAGCGAGACAAGCTGCAACATGAATTATTGAAGACATCCACATGCAGATCTGTGTCATGATTACGCCAAACAATGCGCTTTGCCACCCTCCCGAGAGCACGGAGAGCCATGTGGACAGCTGCTTTAACCCTTTCTGGCAATCTGTTACCAGCTTCCCAGCACAGGAACTTTGCCGGAATCTGGGAGACTTGGACAGCCTCAGTCCTTGCTCCCTGTGCGGAACTGCTAATGCAGAATTACTGTCAGGAGAAGTTCCCCTCTCTGCAAGGCTTTGCAAAACAAGGCATTTGAATCTTGATAGGAGAGCTTGGTCTTGCAACAGGCAGAGAACACTGGACCCGATCCAGAAAAAGACCTGGTTAGTTTAACCCCAAGTGAAGGAGGGCTTAAAACCTTATCATTAAGCGTGACTGAGACTTGAAAAGCTTTGAGGCTCCAAGTGCTTTGGTCACTGCATGGTGGTGTGAGGAAGGGCATTAGGAAGTAGTCTTAGAAAACAATAATGAACTTGCTAACTTGAGTCACTGGGTGGATTCCAAACCTGTGCTACCTTGCAGCCATTTATATTTGCTTGATTTAATAGTCTGTAGGATTAAGATAATCTGATACCTCAAATCCTTTTGTCAGGGATAAACTAATAGACATTTGCGTCTCAAACTACCTGTCCCATGAAAAAATGCTTTGAGTCAAGCTGGCTTTTGTATCCCATAGTTGAGGATGCAACTTCTGAATCTGGATAACTTCATGGTTAAGAGGAAGGCTTTTTTCCATCTCAGTGCAACTTAAGCACAGATTTAAGTGAGGCAGACACGTATAGGCCCAGTCTGCTGACCGTGGAGGTAAGGGGTTGCTGTGTGATCCAAGTGCCTCTGCCTCACTGACCTTCTGAGTGAGCTTCATAATTCAAGGGCTATTTACAGCTGTGATACTAACAGTTTTCACTGCCATATCCCTTTTCTCTGCTGGTTTTAGCTTACAGAGATGAACTATTTTGATGGGTTTTGCTGCCTGCTCAGAATGGTTATGGGTTATTCTATGTTGCTTTGTAGTGACTGGGCTTGTTTGGATGGGGTTTTTTTAATCTCACTGTTTTCTGCTCCTACAGAATATATATATACAGGTATTGATTTGTCAAAGACTTAATATGTCTCAAACACTGTCAAAGGAGAGGATGAGCTCTCCTAAAGGGCTTAGCAGGAGTCAGATGTGGCCTTCACCTTGTTGCACAAGTAGTTATAATGCAGACCCTTGGTCAGGGCCATGCATCAGCAGCCATGAATGTTTGGAGCTTTGGGGGCATGGATTATTTGCTCTAAATATACTCCGAGTAATTGTATAGCTCATATCTAGCAGGTCAGGATTACAAATTTCATTACAGATTTCAGAGATTGGAAGCCTTTATACAATTACCCTAAGTCCAACTATGAAGTAAAATAATTTCTTCAGGATGGACTAGGAGAGGGATACTGATTTGATATGGCTTTCCCTAGGCTTCCATTTCATCAGAAAAATAAGAATCCTTCTTTGTTTCATCTGGGTTTGATATATACACTCAGACATATGGCGTATCAGGTGTGGTGTATGCTTGGAGCCTTTTCTCCACATCTTAAAAGCTGTACGGGTCAATATCCTTTGGGCCTCTGTTTGCTTATTTCTCAGCAACTTAGTGACTGCTGGGAAAGGGGTTCCTTGTGAAAAGCCTTGTGAGGCAAGGGAAATTCTGCAGCCAAGTTGCAGGAGGATGTCTATGTTGAAGTTGGTGAGACCAAATTGTCAGAATATGGCCTAGGAGGTGAGGTTTGATACAACAGTGTTAAACACTGATACCAACCCAGAAATAACGTCTTACCTACACACAGGTCAGGCAGTGTTTATCTGTGTGTAGCAGGGCATTGATTTTCTGCCTGTTCAAATGAAAATGCATTCACTTAAAAGCTAATTAGATTTAGTGCTAAGACGGAAAACCCAGAAGGGTAGTAGGGAGGAATAAATGGTGAACTCTGTTGCCATGGGTTGGCTACAGGCTGTAAAGGTGTGAGCAGAAGGTAACTCTGGGTGTTCTGGGCAGGCGTATGACTTGAGTGCAGTACTGAGGTGCTGGAAGATGAGCACAGGCCCCAGTGCTTTGTGGAATCAGAGCTCGCGTAGGTGGGAATCGAGATGGGGAAGTACAGCGCTTTCTCTGCAGCCATGGGCATGAGCCAGGAGGCACACAGGGTTTAAATATCAGAGAGACATTGCTGCTGCACCGTGTCTTCTTGTTCACATCTGTGGTCCTCATCTTCCCTTCCTGTGGCAGAGCACAGGATGGTGACAGTTCCATAAGGTGAGTGAACAGGATTGTATGTTTCCCATCAAAAGAGCAGCATCTGTTGTTTTTAGCACTTCTTGGAATCATGAGTGTCTTAAATCAAACTAACAGTACATTAAGGTTGTTTGAGGTAATAAAATTCCATATATCTTTTTTTTTTTTTTTTTGTAAAAGGACCTTGTCTTTAGATATGCAGGCTTCCCTATAGCTGGTGTTATTTTCCAAAGCAGCAACTTACTGCTGTTGTTTTCTCGCTGCCTTGCTGGTGTCACGCGGGTGTTCGTTTAAAAGCAGAGCTGCAGTGTAACAAAAGTTTGTGTGTACGAGTGGACATACGGGGAACCTGCAGGTCAAATTCACTGTTCCTGGCTGCTGTAGTCAATTCAGCCTAAAACATGTTATTAGCCTTTGGCTTTGGGAAGCCATATGGCCAACAAATCTGGCCAGAAGCAGACTGAATCCAATTCACAGAAAGCTGGTAAACCTGGATTTGTTGCTGAGGGTGTCCAAATGTTGTCTTTAGTCAGCCAAGAAACTACTCACAGCCAAACTATTATGATAAAGTAAGACTGATTGTTGTGTTTTCACCTGACAAACACAGGTGATGGATGCGAGGAGTGACAGGAAACCACCAGCATGTCTGTCAGGCAATGCAGGTTCTTAGCTGCTCATTCCAGAGAGCAGCTCGTGCTCTGGTATAGTATCGGTGTTACGCTGGCAAGGCTTTAGCTGCCATCCTCTTCCTTCTAATACCTCCAGAATAGAGCAGAAGAGGCTCAGACTTGGTCCTCAGTGCTCTGCCCGAGCAAAGGAAGAACAACAGGGACTTGGGCGTCACCTCTGTTAATATTTATGGCAGCGTTGACCAGTGGGCATCAATTTCTGGGACCTGGCTGAAATCAGAATGCAGTTGTTTTTCAGTTTTTTAATGAAGGAGACGTAATTGTTCTTATGTGTGAATCCAGCCTGCTTAGCTCCGTAAGAAAGGGGGTGATTTTTATTATCTTTCCTTCATAAGAGTTACTCACTTAAGAAGCTTTCAAAATATTACCCAGTCACTGAAGGTTCTTTAAGAAAAATATGACTGCTCGTGTAAACAATTAATGGTTGTTAAGCGTGGCAGTGTATATTATGACAAACAACACATGCTACATTATGCCAGCTGGTGTAATGATGTGATAATGTCTGACTCATTAACTCTGGCACACAGTTTACGATGCCCTTCTATGACAGGATTAATTGATTCACACATACATTAAAACAAAAATAACTAAACTGAAATTCAGCTGGAAGCCTGGCTTCTCATTTGTCATCAGCTCTATTGGTGGCTGCAGCCAGGCCAGGCCCAGTGCAGAGGCAGCCGAGGTTTATCCCCTGACCTCTGTTTTGGCCAACTCCATGAGTATCCTGTGAGAAGGGAGGAAGTGATGAGAGGAGCTACCAGACCAAAGGGCCCCTTCAATGACTTCCAGAGCTTCTGGGACTGTTTGGATCAAGTAAGTAAGCTGGAAGGTGAAAATACCCCGTAATTGCAAAGTCCTTTTTTGCCTGAGTAAAGCCACACCAGCCTGTTGTTTGCTGTCTGTAAGGGGCCAAGAGCTAGTCAATATATTTGTGTCAGAACACCGATAAGCTGTTATTGGGGAATCTTGTCTCAAACAAGAACTTAGACACAAGGAATAATTGCTGAGGGCTGGCTCAAAGTTGTCCAGGCAGTAGGAAAACTGAATTGGAAACTATACAATAAATGAGAAACAAACCAAATTGTTTTAAGATGGAAATTAAAAAGCTTGTGGTGACATGACCTCTATCTTACCTGCCTTATGCTCTGTGCCAAGAAGGACCCTGAAGTGTCTCTACTGTTACCCCATGACACAGAAGCCATATTGTCACTAGACTTACAAAAATACCTACATCTTCCCATTTGACAGGGAAGGAAAGAACAGGTTAATTGTTCACACTAAGAAATCTTTTCACTTGTCCTGCTGAGTGACAATTTATAGCAGGAGGAAAGTCCCAGGGCTTACCCTTGTGCTCAGAACTGTTGACAAAGGGACACAAAGGAGGGAGAGCAGGGGGTAAGTGCAGGAACTGTCCAGAACCTTGAAAGAAGCTGCAAGTGGATTTGTAAGTTGAACTCAACCTGTGGCTTCTTCTGGCTTTCCAAAAGGGGAAGGAGCTGCTAAAGTAAATGTGATCTAAGAAAAGGGACTAAATGCAAATGCTGCATAATGAAAAAGGTCTAAGGAAGAAGCAACATTGTCTAGTAGACTTCCCACCCTTCAAGAAATCAAGGTGGCTGGATCTTAATGTTAGTGTGTTCTTAATGTTCATGTTTTAAAGAGATTCTACTCATTTGTGGTATGACTTCCATAAATGGGTCATTCTTGCAACTTGAAGCAGAGTGTGAAGAAGCTCCGTTTGGGCAGGGAGATCTGGTAAAGGGGCAATGGCTCAGTGCAAGCACCCAGAGTAGGCGCTTGAACTTTGCTACCGGGAGTTGGGATTTAGATGAGACCTGGGCTGTGAGTCAGACCCAGCTGGCCCAGCTGCTGTGTTTCATTCTTGATAAACATATGCAGCAGTCACTGAAACTCTCTCAAAGCTCAAAAATAGGTCCCTGGCTCCAGAGGAGTTTCGTGCCTCACGGGTTTGCTGGATAATAGAATTATACTGTGGTAAGGGATAATCTAGAAGTGAGTCTAATAGAGAATCTCTATTATAGGCATTTTCATCCAAAAATATTTCCTGACTGAAACAGTATTGTAAAAAGGCTTTTCGTTCCACTTAATATTCAGGGTTGTAGCCCACTTTGTGGAAAATAGACATGTTTTATATTTCATCAACCTTCCCTGCCTCCAGTTCCCTCTCAAAAGATCATCTTCTGTTTGGGGCAAGTTTATATGCCTGTGCTTTCTCCAGCTGGAATCCTGGTGTGACAGTGTTCTTGGTGCTGGACTGCCAGCCTTGGTGTAATAGGGCAACAGGTGTTCCTTACAATTATTTTCAGCCAGGGTTCTGATCCTATAGAGGTGATTGGGAACGTGGAGTACTGAGATTGCATTTGAAATGAAGCACTGCCAGGGCATGTTGAAATGAAGCTACCTGAGGTTTTGCACAGGGTATTTGCACTGAGGCTTTGTGCTTGGAGGAACTGTCGGAGCATCTCTCTTTGTTTAGGGTTTGTGTTGGGTTTGCAGTCATGGTGTCCTGCCTACAACTGGGCAGTGTGCCAGTAGGAAGGATAATCATACTTGATTTATGAGTGTGAAGATAAACGAAATAGTATTTATAGGTAGTATTTTCGCTATTTGAATTATGTTGGGCATGGAGTAGTTTCACGTGTCCTAAATTTCCCTGCTAGTGGCTGCTGATACCTGAGGGGGTTTTCAGGTGTTCCTGCCACATACTCTGGCCTGAGCTCTAGGCAAGTCCACAGGGAGGTGAAATTCCCTCTCAAACATGGAGTTATTTCCTGTGGCTTTGAGTCTTGCTCCATTCTCTCTGCAGTCATCTCCTCTTTGAAAGGCTCTCCTGTGAAAGTGTGCCTCGGGTATACCTGTCCATCCCACTGTGAGGAGAGCCCTGACTGGCCCCAGGGTGGGCTCATGTTGGTTTTACTGGAATTTCTCCAGGCAAGGGGAGCACTGAAGTACCGTTGAGTTTTCAGCCTACACTTACCTGAGCTGAGAGCTAGAGCTGTGTGCTTACCCGGTGTCACAGTCACCGGGTGGGACATGGGGACCACTACAGATGTATCTTATCCTTGTACGCAACAACATTCTTCTGGGGACTTCGCGTTTCCTGCATTGAACCTCTCTGTTGGTGTTTTTTTTTTTACTCAATTATGGTAGTAGTCCAACCTCAAAACCCAGTTCAGACCAAGGCCTTACAGTGTTTAAGTGCACAATGAAAATTTTTTCTGCCCTAAAGGAAAGCTTAGGAAAACAGGTGAGGAGAGAGTATTTTATCCCGAATAGTTCCTGGGAGTCTGGCAGAGACAAGGATTCAAGATATTATCTGTAACTGATACATCTTGAACTGGTATTAAAAAAAACCCTTTGGTGTTTTGTGACGGCTCACAGCTGGTTTACAATCCTCACAGAACTCGAGGACAAAGTCAGCGTCTATTCATAAGAAAGACGGCCCTGAGAAAAGTGAGATTTAGCTGTGGAAATATTCTGTCAACAGAGCTAAGAAATCCAAAACAAGGAGAGAAATATGCAACAATGTTCAAGCACCTGATGTTTTTCTCAAATGCATAAGAGCTGATGTTATATTCAATCAACAGACAATAATGTAGCAGTTAGATGCCCAATAACCTTGTAGCACAAAAGATATAAAAATGTATAAATGGAGACTGATTGTTTATTAAATGTCAGCATTTGCCTAGAACCTTTGCAGTGTATGTTTTGTTATGTCACGTCCATATCAACAGCGACAGTGTCTGGCCAGAAGAATGCCACGTTAGCCTGTGTGAACCTTGGTTGTAAGGATTTCGGTTTGGTTTATCATGAGATGTACCAATCTCAGTGGGCTGAGAAATCAGGGGCTGTGCTTCAGTTCAGGGTTCAGATGACCATGATTGGTTCCATCAGGTTTTCAGAAGAATGAAGACACTATAATGACAAATTAAAGAATAAGTTATAAATATTGCTTAGGTGAGGGGTTGAATGCCTGCACACACACCTGTACAGATTGTATAGCATACCAGTACAGCATTGCTGGTAATAAAAGTGTGCATCCTGCCTTACGCAGTCTGCTAATGGCAGGGGATGTTTTAATGGCCACCCTAAATAAAGTATCCCCCTGTGCTTGGAATTTGTGTCCCTTGGACCCTGCAGTAGGCACACACAGCTCCAGGGGGGTTCCTAGCTACTGCCAAAGGAACAGTGTTTTTGGGCTTGTGATAGTGATGGAGAAGATGAATTTCAACTAAAGGCAACGTCTGATGATGATGGAAAGATAACAATCACCTCCAGAGGGATAATGGATCACATCATTAGCTACATTCAGACTTTCTTTCCTCCTGATGTGAAGTTCATACTTAAGGTAGAGTTGTTTTCAGAGAACCTGGGAGGCCTGGCGGCTTGGAACTTGTCAGAGGTTTCTCTGTTGTTGGTGTCCTGGTTAAGTGTGTCTAACTCATAAGGAATAGCCTCCAGAGATGCTGGGAGGATAAGGACTGTAACGTATACTAAACAAAGAGGCCAAGCACTGCAGGCAATTCTTCCAGGTCTCCTTTGAGTCACTTGGTAAAGGTTTTACCACAAGCTGAAGTGAATGTTTAAATACTCCTCAGGTTAAGTTTATTCATTTTGTTTTGATTAAAACAATCGGAAAAAATTGTGTGGCTGTAATTTCAGCAAGAGGTTCAAGTGGATGACTGACTGAGTTGTGAGGGTATTTACTTCAGGCCTCAGCAGAGAGATTACTCATGGGGGTCATATTAGACTGCACGATTAAAAAAACCCCAACAAACAAAAAGAAGCAGCAACAAGTTTTCAATATCTAACACATATAGTGGCTGCATAATGTATTTAGATGGATGATAGTTTAATTTAATATTTAGTCTTATGCGTGGGCTTACTCAGACAAACAGTTGCTTACGCTCAGGGGATTATGGGCATTAATATCAAAATGATAACACGAGCATCAGAGCCATGCTCAAACAGAGAGCTGGAGGATTCAAAGCAGCCTGGTCCTTACTAGGAGCTGGTTTATTTGATTGATCTAACTGTGACTTTTCCTTCTTGAGAAACAAGAGAGGCTGGAACAGCTGCAGCACTCCCCGTGCTTGCAGGTGAGAGGGAAGCCCTGAGCTGGGCTCCTGTAGCAGTCCCTGGTGGGATGTGCACGGAACACCTTGTCCTTGAACTGCACTGAGGAGCTACAGCTCTGACTGCACTCACATCCCTAGCCTGTGTTTCAGTGAGTGCTCCTCATGACCCTGCTTGCTCCAGCCACCAATTCTGACTGCTTAAGCAGGAAAGAGCAGCCTGGGAAAGCATCCTAGGTGAAGTGAGCTCCTGCCCTGCCTTGAGTGTGTGTAGGCAACACACCAGCCATGAAACGATAGCTTGGTGTCTCAGAATGGGCATATAATGAGGCACTGTCATCATCGTTGAACTGTAGTTCTGCTTAGGCGCAATGGAGAGAAGTTATTAATTAACCAGTGTGGTCATGCAATATACAGAGGAGATGGAGCTACCTAAAGGAGGGTCAGAGGGCTGTAATTTGCTGCTATCACTTATATTACAGAAGTGAGCTTCAAAAGCTACAGGAAAGTAGAGTCAAGAAATATGGCTGTAATGGGCTTGGGCTGTTTTTTTTAGTTGCCTTTTTTTCTGATTTGCTAATGATTATTGTATGTCCATCCTTAAAAGTCATTTGTGATGTGTCCCATGCTGAGAATTATGACCAGCAGCAAGAAATGAGAAATTAATTTGTTTTAAATGATACTGCACATTATCAGGAGAGAGGCTGCATTTTCAGCCACTAAAATGATTGCTAATGACAAGCTTAATCCTTCCATCAGACCCAGCTGCACAGAGTGCTGCACATCAGCTGCTGGGTGCCAGACTAAAGCACAGGGTGGATAGTCTGGCTCAGTAGTTTAAGCAAAAAGTGCTTACAAAAGTGCTTGTGTTTCCCTATATAATTGAAGCCCACCTTGCCCTGAGTTTTTTGGCTGCATTTTTGGCACAGTGTAATATTTTTCACTCTATTCTTATTTCGCTGAAGAATTTCTTCCCCCAGTTTTCACCCAGCTTGGGCTTTGAGCAATACAGGGGCTCTCCCATGGAATTGTTTCAGATCTGTCATGCTGATGGCACGACTTGCACACTGCTGCTGGTGTAACGATGTACAGAGTGATGGAACAGCAAGTCTGGTACAAAGTACAGTTTGCCTGAGTTTGGAGGTCACTGGCTCAGAGGAAAAAGCTGTTTTCTAGGTTTGAAAAGTACGAAGTGAAGGATGCCAGGCTAAGGATGGAGCAGCTACAGCTGCGATCCCCACTCACTACTGTGCACATGTTGAGCAAAGCAGTCACCTGTTGGCAGGCTCTAGTGCAGCCTTCCATGCCTGGTGTTTTAACATTGTTTTCTTGCGTTTCTGTCAATAACTCTTGTTTGAACTGCTTCAGACTTGTAACAACTTTTTGGTGCACCTCTGAAGGTCTTGTTTAGGCTGGGAATAATGAAGCACTTAGAGAATTTCCCCCCATTTTTGCTTCTGTATGACATGGGAACATATGGAAGAAAATACAGTGATGTTTGTTATGCAGGCTGCCCCTCCAGCTGTGTGCCCAGGCTGCCTCAAGCTGCTGCTGATTGTCCTTGCATGAGATACTGGGTGCCTTGGAGCGGTGTTTGCAGAAAGAATTGTTTTACTCCTTAGCAGCTATTGGAATGGTTGTTCCCAACTGGCCAAGGTCCAGGACTTTGCCATGCCTAAAGCAGTTAAAGCATGGCAGGTATCAGAGAATTGGGCCAGTGAAACAGGTGTCTGAACACGGGTGGCCTCAGGGTCCTGTTTGGGTCGGAGTGTGCCCCATGCGTGTTGCACTGCTGTGTGTGTAGAGAGCTGGAGAGGGACTGCGAGGGCTCATCAGCCTGGGCTGTTCATTTGGTGTAGCCCACAGCTGGCTGTGGAGTGTGGGCTCGTGACTGACAAACCAGTGAGTTCACCCTTCATCCTCTGAAAGTGATACTGAGACTCTCCGCATCCTGGATTTTAATTTTTGTGTCCTTCTTTGTCATTTTCCCAATGAAAATTACCCCGGCACTGATCTCAATGTTAATGTATTCCTGCTTACATTTGACTTCTGAATATGTTATGGCTAATTATCATTACACAGGACAAGAGATCAGAGCCCTGACTGAGGTGTTCGGTGTGGGAACAAAAGGAGGCCAATGCTGTGCCTTGGCTTGGGGCCCAAAAATGGTGACTGAACATCTTGAAACTGGTGGAGTCTGAAGAGGGGGGCTTATTGGCTTTTTTTTTCTTCCTTAGTTTCATTTTTTTATTTTTTATGAACTGGGGAGGGGCCAGGATGGGGCTGAAATTTCCCCTTGAACATGATGTCAATATGTTGGCATGTCTCCTTTTATTAAGATGCCATCCAACTGATAACAAGTCCTGCTGTGTTTTACCAACATAAAAAATTAGACTGGAGACCAGGGAGCGGCAGGTGGCTTTTGGCACCAAGAAATAATCACACTTGATGTGGAAAGTAAAGTAAAAGGAGCCATCTGTTCACTGCAGGAGAACGTGAAAAATCACATTAACATATTGTCACTAACATCATGAAATACACAGTTAATAATAAATTTAGTTATCATGGCAAGCTGCATTGGGTGCTTCCTTAGAACAGGTATTGTGGGGAAGATGTGCTTGCTCACACCCTCTTGTTGAGCTCTGTTCTGGCTGCTGTGGCAGCCCAGGCCCCTCCATTTATTGCTGCCAGGAGCAGGGGTGGTGTATCAGAGCTCCGCTCCTACCTGTGCCCTTTCATCTACTCTGCCTAGATCCATCCTTGTCTCCTGACTGCCAGGCAAGCACACAAGAGCAACTAGAAATCTGATGGAAGGAAGGGAATGAAAAGCCTAGAAAACAAGAGGAGTCTTTTGTCAGGTCTGTTTGCAGTGTGTCCTGAAGGCCACTCCCATGTCCGCTTCAGTCCTTTGGAGGCTGGTTTTGGATCACTGCTGGGTTTGTTGGGTGTTTGGGGATGGGGTCTTGGGTAAGCTGGTAGTGCTGGGTGCAGCCTGTTCCACAAATGTCACTGCCTGCATTTCACAGGGCTTCCAGGGACTGTAAGCACTGATGGATCCATCCTCATGACCCCCCATGAAGTGGGACAGAGGGATGTGCTCATTTACAAAGATGAAGATTGAAGACTGGAAAGGCAAGCAACACCCACACACAGGCAGTCTGGGGCAGAAACAAGCATTGAATATAATTAACGTCAATTGACCTGGCTGTACAGAAAAGAGATCAAATGAGCTTAATATCTTTCTTGATGAGATTATGAATCTGGCTGATAGATTTCTCTTGGTACCAAATAAGATTTTGATTAAGAAACTGAAATAATACAAAGTTATCACACATCTCCAGATTAAAAACTTGTTGACTGCTACGTCCTGAAATACAACTCTAGCCCAGGTTCTCAGTGTTGAGCGTGTGTGATTGAACTGATAGGCTGCAGTAGCAGCTTTAGTGCTGGGCTGTTATACCTCACAGTTCTCTGTTACTGGCGTAGAAGAAAATACACCGTGGCTCTCAGCAAGGGCACAGAGGTGACTCGGATGTTCTGTAACAGGAGAGGCAGAGCTAAAGGTGCTACTGCATCTCTAGAACAGCACTAAGGAGTTAACAGTGAGAGGACTGAAGTGTTTCCGTGCCCCTAAGGGCTTGTGACGGCCTTTTTTGAGGCTGTGTCTGGTTCTGGGGCTGCCAGTTCTGGTAGTCAAGTGGAACTTAAGATATCTTGAAGAAGACTGTGAAAAAGATGGATAAATTGAATTAGCTCTCTCCTGGGAAAGTAGCATGGTCACTCTGTTGAAATGAAGGAGGGAGAAAGCTGAGGAGAGGTTGGAATAGCAGCCAGGGACTTTGGGACTTGGGTAATAAAAAGCTCTTCAGTAAAGAGACATAAACCTGCAGTAAAAAGACTATCTGGTAAGAGACCGTGTCTGGAAGCTGGAACTATTTTCTGCTTGCAGGTGCAAGTTTCCTAGTAAAAGAGAGGCTCGGTTTTTCATGGCTTGAGATCTTGGTAGAAAAAGTAACCAGTGGGTGTTTTCCACTGGATGAGGAAGCAAGACCTGGAAAGTAGACTTGAATATGCTAGTTTTACACAGTAATCCGTGACCGTTCTTGTGAGGTCATTCTGCCTCTCTGAAGCCCCTTAGCAGAAACCTTTTCTTGTTGTGAAGGTGAGTTGCCTGGAGTAGAGTGAAGTTGTGGACCTGGCAGAATGTTTGGCTGCTGACAGTTCATTTTGCAAGTAAAATGTCACTTGAGGGGAAAAAGCCGTATCTATTGACAGTCTTTGTGTGTTCTGACAGGCCTTTCTAGTTTAGTAGCTCCTTCGTTTTGTACCTGACGGACCTCTCCGACTGTGGACGCCGAGGCAGATGGGCTCCGCAAGCAGCCTGAGGGTACAGGAGGACAGAGGGACCAGAACTCCAGAGTGCCTGGAGCTTTCTGCCTTTCATCACAGCGCTGAGGGGACCCACAGAGGCTGACAGCACTGCGGGGGCTCCGGGAGGAGCTATTGGTTCCCAGGGACAGAGGGGATGGACCCTTGTCAAGCTGTATGGGCATTTTAGCGCAGGCACAGGGACTGTGAGAACGTTGTGCCTGTATGGCCACGAGCACATGTGCTACGTGATGGATTCCAGACTTTTCTTCCCTTGTTTGCTTGTTGTTGCCTTTCCCTACTTGTCTTTCCCTTTCTGATGTACAGACATCACTCTGCCTGCATGGGGGTCCCACCTGTTTGCATCAGGCAGGGATTCAGCTCCTCCCAGCTGATGGCATCTTGCAAAAAAAATAGCATAAAATAAAAGGGACTTTGGGGCTCTTCAGATGGCTTTTAGCTGCAGGGGTCAGGTTATTTGGTGCTTGAAGCACTTCCAGAAATCACAGCCATTTGCAGAAAAGGGTTTGCAGGACTGTACAGTTTGGCAAGTTTTTGTGCGTATAATGTCCATGCACAGCTGGCAATGTGCCACTGCCAGAGGTGTCCAGCCAGCTCCCTGGGATATGCTCCTTGGTGGGATGCAGTGTTTTAAGGGACAAGAATATTTCCTTTCCTTTAGCAAAACATTTCCAGAGCCCAAACAAAACCCTTTCAGGACGCCTCCTGCTATTGAACGGAAATGGAATTGCAAGGAAGCATCACTATACATATTCCAATGTGTTCATACACACTTGGATCCTTGGAGTAAGAGCAGTGTGCTATTGTGTGCCCTCATTTACATAACTAATTGGAGCACAGTCATTATTTTGATGATGAGTCTGCATAATAGAAATCTCCTTAAACCCCAGTTGGAGACTGGGGAGATAAATACCTTTGAGGTTCAGTCCTGTGCTTCCTTCAGTAGTGCAGCGTGCTTGAAGTGGTGCTAAAGATTTCGGAACATCTGGCAGGAGCAGGTGGCAGTTTACCTTTCAATATGTTATTTAAATGACAATTTAGATAAGCCTGCAAATAATAATAGTAATAAAAACAGGCTCACATATATTCTTACTGTAAAGGAGTTTTCTGAGCTGAGCTATCAAGCCCTTTGTGTTCTAGGCTCAGCCTGTGCCCACTGTCTCCTGGTTTCCCAGCGGTGCTGAGTGGGTTTCCCATGCAGGGTTTGTGCTGAGTATTTTTTCTTTACTCTCTTGTCTAAAATGAATTGTATCAAAATGTATTGCATCAAGGCTCTATGAGGGTGTGAGAGCAAAGACAGCTGGAGGTGTCATTCAGGAGCTGTTGCCATGTTTGAATATGCTGTAATCTCTTGTATCCATCCCCAGAAAGAACCTCTGCTGCCTCAGACGGTGACTTAGGCTGAGTTAGTGGCTCCTTGTATCCAAGGTGTCAGTCATTAGCATGTGTGACCTTTGCAAGTGGTGATCTTTACAGTTGGCCTCTGATAAATGCTCTTGGAGCAGGAGCAGCACCTCCCTGTGTTTCTGTGCTCTTTATTGGATCCTACCTGTTCCACAGACAGTCCTTCATTTCACCACATCAACACTGTGAATGCTTAGCATGGGCAGCACTGAGTGGCATTGAGAGCCTGATGAGTACAAAGAGGCCCTGCTTAGTTACTTTATTAATTGACTCACAAAATCAGAAGTCTTGTTTACAGATGGAAAGCTGACTGTAGCTGTAAACATGCTGATAGAGCATTGGAGCCACAGGAGAGACAAGATGAGACATGGAGGGGGATGAATAAGATGCATTTTCTGTTGGAAAAGTCAGAGGAATGGATATAAAAATGTTTGACCCAGTAAGGTGATGGCTGCAATTTTCATTGTTCAAGAAATTATTTTTACTTTGTATTAGTACACGAGTGTAGATGGGTGGGATATTAATGGAGATCATGCTTTCTCTTGGCTCAGGTTAGTGGCTTTCAAAACAGACTGGTTTGCCAAAGAGAGAGACTGTTGCAAAAAAACCCCTAAGGATACAGTCGCGCTTTTCACCTTAGCGATGTCTGTGAGTGTAGGTGAGCCTAGGAAGGGGTACTTCCATGGTCATAGCAGTGGGGCTACACCCCATGGAGAGGTGTAAGGAACCGGGTTTTGTCAAGTATTTACTTTTTGGCACTGCTTCGTTACCTGCTCTCTATAATTTATGGTGCCATATGGAAGGAGGTTGATTGCTCCCTATCTCTATGAACATGCGGGTTTCATTTACCTGGAGCAGGCTTTTCAGTGGAAATGGAATCAGAGCTACATTGTTGCCTCATTACAGTGCAATTAAAATGCGGTTTTAACCTAACACTAGGTTGATTATTAATTGTCTAGAAGGCCTTTTTCCTTCTGTGCCTTTAATTAGGATTTCCCTTTACAGCCTCGTCAGAAGCACGGAGGGCCTTTGTGCAGCGCTGTGGGGCTGTGCTGTGGGCAGGGGGTTTGGACCTGCTCACAGAAAGCAGGTGTGGTACAATCACCTTTCAGAGTGACAGGAGACTGGGCATGTCCCAACTGGGGGTTCTCACCCTGGACCTTCAGCTGAAGGCTTTTGAGGTTGGGAGTCTAGTGTGCCATGAGTTGGTTGCAAAACAACTCATTTTTTATTTATTTACTTCTTTGTTTAGTGTCGGAAACTGTTAGGAAGTGCTCCTCAAAGAACACAGTTGTGTCTCCAGGGAACCAGACTGGAAATTTTGGGGCTCACTTGCTTTCTGCTATTAATAAATCTCTTTGGCATTTAATCATTGGGAAGAAAATTAGTGAAAAAGACTTCAGAGGAAGATGTTGTTAAGTGGAACTCCATGCGATGAAATGTCTGGTTTAACCTGGCTGGTGCAGCATGATGTAGAGTATCTTATAAAGGTATTGCTTAGGGCCAAAGGTGCCCCAGCTGGGGTTTGTTTTGAGAGGGAATGGCTCACTCTCACATATTGCACAGTAGGAAACCTTCTGCCTTGCAGCTCCCCTGTGATTTATTGGAGGTGTTTAGCCAAGGACTTAAATGGGTTGGTAGAGTAGCACCTTCAGGGAGGTTGCTCTTTATAATTTAACTTTGAGAGAGCAGGTTATGGTGCTCTCAAACAGTCGTGTCAAAGACCCAGCAAAACTTAATGGCTCAGAACTAATGGCAAGCTTTCCAGGATGCTGCTCTGATTTATTGAGTGGTGCTAAGCTCCAGCATCCTTGTGTGGAGAGCACTTGCCTTCCTGTAAGGGGGCTAATATTACCTCAAGCTGTTATCAGTTGACTTGGTGAATTGCTGAGATGCTGCTCCGGGTACGGGTAGCTGGTGGTGATTACTCCAAAGCATTCAAAGAGCAGAAACCCTGGGGAAAGGCTGATGAGCTGCCCGGGAGGATGATGTTCCAGCTGTGTAAACAAACTTCTGCCGTCTCTTGGCCATAATGAAGACCAGGCCCCAGTGACAGAGCCCACTCTGCTCTGTGCTGCTGCATTGGAGCTGAGCAATTTGTGGGGAAAAGTGATTGGAGGCAGGCCCTGGGATGCACATAATCCACTAATCACCACTCAGAGATTCCTGGTGCTTGGGAACAGCAGGAGGGAATTGGCTTTTATGAGCTGAAGGAGATGCTGGCATATGTTGTTGAGGAGAGGGGGAGGAGGGACTGCTTAAATATTTATAGATTAAGGGTACATTGGGATCCCTTCCGTCTTCCTGTGTGCATGGTTCCCCTGCTTCCTCCTGGGAATAGCAAGACACAATCTCCTCATCCTTACCTGTGGTTTAACTGGGAAGCAGCCAGTCTGAGCCTCCTTCCAGCGCTTTTGCCTGCACTGTTGGACTGGGTCGATGTGGAGACTTGTCACCACCCATCTCACTGCACTGGCTTGGTCTTCCTCAGAAAATAGCACAACTGAAAAAATTCAGGGCATGGCAGCCTAGATGCTTATGGAAAGTGAGGGTGGAAGACAAGTAACCAGGTTAGTGGCAGGCAGAGAGCAGCTTCCAGAAAGGCTCTCTGTAACACTGTCCTGCACCTCTGTCCCGATCACCCCAGGTAGAGCCTATGGAGAGGAGCTCCAAGGTTCCTTCCCACCTCTGGTTTCAATATAAACGTTTGTCTTCCTGCAGACAAAAAAGGTGGCCTTTTCATTGGAAGGCTCCTTCTTCAGTGATGACTTCTCATGTGTGAGTTCCCTGACCCTTTCCTAGAGGAGACTGTGTCTCATGCTGTGCACAGTCACAGAGGAGCAGGTGACAAATGCTGTCATGTGCAGAGTGCTCTGCTCAGTCCTACCTATGGAACACGTGAGGGAGATGGAAAAGGCTAAGGAAGAAGGAGCCCTTGGCTACATCCTCGTGTTCAGTTGGAACCACTCAACATGGGGACAGCAATAGAGGAACAGTGCTCCACGTAGGAGCGGGAGGCCAGAGGAGATTCCTCTCTGCTGCCAGAGGCAGGTGTGTTATTGGCAGGCATGAGGCAGGGAGAACGATGTCTGTGAGCAAGGTGCTTGGGGGAGCCCCTCCATTGTGGACAATGGCTGTGGTACTGAACCCAAGGAGCTGTGTGTTCCCTTGCTTCAGCCAGGTGAAAACTATAGGATTTTGGTTTAGGTTTTCCTGCTTTTCCAGTGCTGTAGTTTCTCTGCAAGACATACATATTTTTCTCAAGTGCTGCTCTTTTCATCAGTGTCCTGGAGTATTTTCGAGGGGATGCAAATACCATGGCAGCCATTTCAGAGGTGCAGGCTATGAAGAGAGTCACGCAGAGCCACCTCACGTGTCGCTAGTGCAGGCAGCGCTGAGCCTCGTGTGCTCAGAGCCCAAGTGCAGAGGCCTGTCCTGTTGCTCACCTTGTCTGCTACAGGTGAAATAGAGAGGCTCAGAGAAGTTCTACCAGTTACCTGCTTTCAAAAGACCCCACAAAGCTGTGAATAAGCTGTAGTTGCTGTTTGCAGTGCAAGGTGACTTGGTTTTATGTTTGTGCACGTCCTCAGATACCTTCACTTGCACGATTCACGTGGTTCCGTGTGCTGTTTCACTCTTAATTTTTAAAAGTTGTAATGTGGCAAAGCCACAAGCCTTGCCCCTATTTTTCAGGAATTGGTGCATTGTCTTCTGTCCTATCCAGGTTGATAACTCTTTTAAGACCTGGTAAAACCTTTTCTTATATTAATCACATATTAAATGGCTAAATATTGGATATTAAGTTGCATAAATCAGTTCTGATTAGTTAAAGCTGTTGCTGTAATGAAGATCTGACCCTCAAATCTAGTGTTGTGCACCAGTCCTTGACAATTGTTGTGCTGTCTCCTGAATGCTTGCAGACAGCTCAGCTGATGTGCTGATGGGACTGTTGGAAACAGCAAGCCAAACTGAGCATTGGAAGTGTTCCAGAATGGTCCCAACAGCTGGACAGTGTATGTATGACAGTGTGCAGCTCTGACGGTGTTAAATAGGCAGTGTTGTCCATGTGGTGGTCATAGCTTTGGTGTCTCATCTGGAGGCATGGAGTTAGCGGGCCTGGGTGCCACAGGGGTGTACCTTTGGCTTTAGGAATTTGGAAGAGCTGCTGCTGGGGTGATTGAGGACCTGTTAGAACAGATTAAGGAGTATTTCTGTCCAGCTGCAGCAGAAGCCTCTCAGAAGTGAGTTTTAAGCCTGCTGCAGCTTTAATGTTGTGTTCAAGGGAATTATTTACAGCCCAGTTTCCAAGCTTGGGTTAAAGTTAATGTTTCATCTGTGATGTCAGTTCTGGCAACTGCTGTCCTGAGTAGCTTCACTGGCTGGCAGTGTCTGGAGCTGTTACCTGGGATCTGGAGATAGGTGCATGATTCCGTCATCCAACCACCCAGTTCTCCTTCCCAGGTCACTGGCCTTTCACTGGGACTGTTCAGCTGTGGTTTTGCCGGTGGAAATGTTGGAATCTTGTCTGGAACTAGTAGCCACTGCACTTCTTGTATTTAGCCAATGGTGTCACTGCTGCTCCACAAGATTGGTGCTTTCCTGTAGATTTGAGGAACGAGCAGTCAGTGGTGCTCAGTGTTCCAAGGGCTGGCCAAAGCCATGGACCAAGGACACATGGCTGCCCTGTTCCCTGGGAAGGAGTCCAGGCAGGTGAGGGGAGTCCTGAAGATCTGGGAGAAGAGTGAATACTTTGTTTTCACGTAAAGCTTTCAAGATGGCCATGAGAGGGGATGTGGTGAGTTTACTTAAAATGGCGACTATGACATTCCTGGTGCTGTTGGAGACCACAGCCACTGCCACAAAGAAAGCAGAAATGAACCCAAGAAAGCCCTCACACTTCGTTCGTGAACCTTAGAGAGCCTCAGGCTTGTCTTGTCCCAGTTTGCCAGTGCTGGTTCCCTGCCTAGGTGGAAGCTGTTGTTGTTCTGACTGTTTCTCGTATGGGGGATGCTCTGTTGCTCCTCACAAAGAGCTGACGGTGTATTGGCAGCACATGTGCCATCTTTGACGGAATTGCCAACGCACACAGTTTGTATTTTTTATAAAAGCCAGCTACAGTTGCAACAATAGGATGGCACCCTGCAGTGAGGTCGGAGCTGAGGGGAAAACACCAATCCACTCCTGTTGTAGGGGGAGAAAGGGGAAATTCTGTAAACTAATTAGCTCATTTGGCTCAGATGTCATTTCTGATCAAGCCACTTAGTGCTGCTCTCAGTGGCAGATCAGCTGTCTTCTGCATTAAATGCCATTCAACAGGACTCGAAAGGGTCCCGGGCACCTGTCATCTGCTCTGTGGGGATGCTGGGGACACAATTAACAATGGCAGAGAAACTTCCCCAGATTTAGTTCAGTCACCAGAGTTGGGTTTGTTCTGTCAAAGGGCGTTCCTGCGGGGTCGACCAGATGTCAGTGAGCTTCAGGATTTTGTCTTGTGCCTGCTTACTGGGAATTCCCAGGGAACAGCTTTTGTCCAAGAGACAAAGCCCATGGAAGAGCCTGAGGGTACAGGCTTACCTGTGCCGGTGGACCTTGGACTCTTCCTTACACCTCCCTAGGAGCCAAGAAGCAGCTAGGTCAGTGTGGGGCAAGGAGGCTGCACGATGCAGGACAGGAACTGAGACCCTGGAACTGTGGTTTCTGTGCTGTAATGGACATTAAAAGGGACTGATAAACAAATGGGTAAATATAACCAGCACCAGTGAGTTACAGAGCAGTCACGGTGTTTGTGTGATTCAAGTGTGTTGATATTTGACTTGGAATGACATGGTATAAACCATGTGGTTCAGTTTTTGCCTTTTCCTCACCTTAATGCTCAGGAATCATTTCTCCTTCCAGGATTTCACTGTTACAAGTGAAAAGGGTTAAGAGAATAGGCAAAAATAAATGATCAAGTGAGAAAGATGTTGTTTGGACTCTTCTCTTAGATGATGTATTTTCTTTTAGGTAGTTCTTAAGGATTGCAGGTAGGTTGGCATGTGTGCTTAAAAGAGCACATGAGCCATGGGGATTTGTCTGCAGCTGCAGACAGATGTAGTGCTTGCCTAACCTGTTGCCTCATTTGTACAAGTACTTCTGAGATAGCTGCAGATGGAGGAGCCCTGGAATGATGGCATTCTGCTGAAGGCAGGAGAATCCCTGCAGCAATTGGTCAAAATCTGGGAAGCTCTGCTTGTCCTGTACTTGAGTGGCCTTGAGGCTTTCCCAAGTGTTTCTCAGAGAAGTTAGAAAAGGAATACAGGATTTCCCTCTCTAAAGGGCACAGTTGTGTAAAAGAGCCTCACATCAAAGCATCCATGTTCAGTTGGTACTGGGGTGTGACAGCAAGCGCAGGGGGTTGTGCAAGGGAACAGAGGGACAAGTTGTTCAGTGGTGTAGATGGGGCATCTTTCCAGTGATGCCAGGAGTGTTATGCTGGCTTACACTAACTGAAAATAAGGTCTGGATGATCTTCATATGAGAGAAGTATCATGAGCTAGATGCTTTCCATTGTATTGCACTTTGTCATGGTTTCACACCTGTGAAAATCGGTACAGGATCAAAGTGGGGATTCATAGGGATGGATATACACCCACACGTGCAGGGCACTAGAGGGAGAAGCCCATCCATTTTTCCCAGAGATAGCTGCCTATTGGTGTGTCCAGACTGAAGCACGAGTTCATAGCTTTGTGTATTCTCTGTCTACCTTTGGGTAATTACAGTAACAGCATCTTGCGTACCAGAGGAGAAGATAATCTGTACTGGAAGCACTATCTGCAGGAGTGGTTAGGAATAAATATGACAAGAATGTGGTTTCTTGAGTGACAAATTCAGTGAGCTTTGTTTGACAGTGTCATGTCAGATCCCACGCTAGGATAAAATATGTGTAACTTGTGTCTTCAGAAGCATATGGTACATGTAGTGGGGAAGGTGATTTTCTGACAGGTCTACCTGTGGTGTGCTTTAGTTACATGTGATGGAAGTACTGGAATCTACTTGCTTGTGCTCTCTGCAGACTCTGTAAAAGTTAAATATCACTTCTCTAACTCTTCTAATTCAGATTTTGGATTCAGAAGGAGGAACAAGACTACTTATGGTTATCCAGTTCTTACCTGTACCAGTGGCTGACCTGATCCTCTCCAGTGAAATTCCTCATGATGGTTCTGCTGAGATTACTGCAACTGGTAGAGCACTGGTCAGCAGAGGGTGGGGTGCATTATAGTGGGAGGGAGAACTTTGATTTAATTTGATTGTTACAGCTGCAGTGTGTTGGGCTACAAGTTGAAAATATGTCCCTTGGCACTAAGGGCCAGGTGAGCTGATGGCAGCATGGCTCACATGGAGCTGTGGTGGTGGATGACACTTGGCGAGGTGACTGGAAAACAGCCAGCAGCCAGCAGCAGCTTCTGAACTCACCAGGAATAAATGTGCTGGTGGTCAGGGCATCTGAGAAGGGCTTTTAGAACAGGGTGCAATTGGCAACCTCTAGCATCTGTAGGACTGGACAGGCAGGCTCTGCTGCCAAACACCAAGATCTGACCTCTGGCAGTTAACTGGGCAGTGTTTTCATTTTTAAAAAATAGAGAGGGAGGTTTGCATCTCAGTATTTGAGCGGTCGAGCATAATACAGTGAGAAAGGTGTCAGGATGCATTTCATCTAATACAACAAGATGCTGTAGGCAACACTTTGAAATTTGTTGAAAAGCAGGTGACAGCCACCCATGTAAAGAGTCTCACTTCCCTGAAGTGTGTTATGCTGGGCTGTTGCTATTAATTTCACAGGCTCTGCCTGCGAGTGGGGAGTGAATGAGTGATGCAGTGCTGCTACCCAGAACCACCTCAGCCTCAGAGGTTCCTGGGCTAGTTAAACATGTTCCATGTAATCCACTTAATTCCATGCGTGAGCTTGTCAGGAGAACTGCCAGCAGAAGCAGACCCATAATGTGCTCTGAAGTGTGTGTGGTGAACAAACTGCATAGTGGATTACCATGGTGTGTTACTGTTCTCCCGAGTTCAGAGGCAGCTTTAATTCCAATCAGTGATTAGAGCAGTTGCTGCTGGATCTTAATATAGATCGAGTGAGGTGTGGCAGGAAGCATCCAGCTGGAACGATGAGCCGTAGGGCAGCAGAATGCCCGAGGTAATGCAGAGCTGGGAGCCTCACTCTGAGGACGCAGCTAGGGTTCCATGGGGGAAGGCACGTTGCAATTGTCCACACTCAGGACCATACCTACTGTTGTTTGGTTTCAGCTCAAGTGCTGATCAGCTCAAGTGCTGATCCTGTTCAGCACTGCATATAGGTCAGGTGTGTGCTCACACATTGCTCCTTGCTGCCTGGGTCTTAGCAGAATGATGGCACATCTGTTCCCAAAAATTATGTGGAATGAGGGCGTGCTTTGTGTTGTGTCAGCCTCTCCTGTATGGGTGAAGCATAGTGACTGCTATTCAACAGGCTTCAAAGGTGGCTGGTTTAGGACTTGGAGAGGCCGAACAAAGCTCAGCTCCTCAGTCATGTTTGATTCCCATTACTGTTGAGTTGCAGTTCTGAATTCCTTTATGCAAACTCCAGAAGCAGTAACAAGTTATATGTGAAGTCACTAAGAAGGAAGCTGTGTATTTTCAGCACCAGCTTCTTGTCTGCTTGTGGGTATAAGCGTTGTGCTTTGTTTTGTCTTACCGTTGAGTTTGTAGCGGTCCAAGGACTTTACTTACTGTGTTTGCAAGCATCTCTGCTAGAAGTGAGGAGTTCCCAGTTTGTGGTGGCTCTTCTAGTAGACATCCACAGCCTCAAGAGTACTGGGTTTGTAGCCTGGAAAGTGTCAGAGGTGTTTGAAGCCCCACTTTAAACTGTTCAGGTACCCGAAAGTAGCCAGAGATGCTTGTCAGGCTTGTATTACTGCATGTCATGCCAGTTTGCCTATTTCAACTGCAGAAGAAATTGCTAGGTTGGTTGCTGAGGTGGTTGAGCCATGTGCCATGTCTCCAGCAACTTTCCTTCCATTCTCTGGATGCTCAGTGGCAAGATTCCCACCCTCTTGCTCTTAAATTTTGGGTACAAGTGACCAGTATCAGAAAAGCTGATGCCTTACTGGAGCACAACACATGTGGAAACGTGGAACAATGTGTGGGTTGGAAACTCTGTCCCTTGGTGCTGTTTGTAATCAAGGTAATGAAATGAACCCAATTCACTGTGTTTGAGACCAGGCTGGGATGTGTCCATCCTTCGTGGTGTGTGTGCCAAGTGCCGTCCTTCCCGTGCTGTAGGCCTGGAATGCAGCTGTCACTCTCCAGTGTGAAGAACAGGAAATTTAATTTGTTGGGTGGAAAGAGTTAAATGAACTTTAACTGAAAAGCTCTATCTCTCCCTCTCAGGGTAGAAAATAGCCAAGGGCAACAGCGGATGACTAATGTGTAGAATATTGCAATTAGTATAGCAAGGTACTTACAGGGATCAAATTAAAAAATTCATTAACGTACGCACTTAATTAAGAAACACTTTTCGGTTTACATGATAAATTATGACACCTATTAAATCTTCTAGTACAAGCTGTAATGGCTTCTTTGCTCCTGGGCAGAGAACTATTGCCTTTGAGGTCCCCCAAGCTCCCCCAAGGACCACACCCTTGGTTCCCCGGGGTGTCACAAACAACGCTGGTCCCTAGGAGGTGCAGGCCCTGCTTTGCTGGAACTCATTGAAAGTTAAGGAAGCAGCCTGGGGATGAGAGATGCAGGATGGATAATCAGATAAACAAGAGATGACCTTGGGAGTAAAGAAAGAACCAAGTGAGCAAAGTGCTGAGGAGAGTCCCAGTGAGGCAGCAGGACCCAGTGAGGAGCTGGCCCTTGGGCAAGTCCTTGCATGACTTGGCTGGAGTCTGTCCAGCCTGGATGGTGGTGTCAGGAGTATGGGAGAGTTACCCAAGGCAGGACCCTCAGCTGCAGCTGTTCCTTCCTGGTTTGGGGTTTTTTGGGGCAGTGCAGCGCTGTGGGGTGGGAACTACACTGTTTATTCTGCTGCACTGGGAACACGATGGATCAAAGGGACATTCAGGGAACTTTTTTCCATTCTGAAATAGACAAAACCTGCAGTTCCCAAAGCACCTGTTTCTGTAATTTTTTTGGGGGGGGGAATCCAATTAATGAAAACCTGTATTTTGGCTTTATTTCTATGTGGTTTTGAAGTGTAAATCCAGTTTAAAGCAGACTGTTTGAGAGCACTGTGACCTTCAGGAGAAGGGTTTTTTCCACTTACTTTTCTTACATCTGCTGGGCTTTTACTTTGGATTAATCTGTGCCTTGCTCATTGTGGTGGGTTTGTGTTTCTTACTGAATTTTTTCTTACCAGGGAAACAACTGGCAGGAGCGAGTTGCAGTCATATGCAAATGCAAGGCAATCAGAACACAAAAGAATGGTTGATCACCCTGGCCAGTCTTTGATATGGTTTTGAAAAACACAAAAGGAGGTGGGGAAGGTGTGTGC
>WBMZ01001775.1:0-112379 GCA_013400975.1 Atrichornis clamosus | reverse complement strand
TGTGAGTGAGGTACTGCAGCCTCCCTGCCTCACCAGCGCCCCCTGCAGCTGCGAGTGAGGTACTGCAGCCTCCCGCCTCACCTGACTCACCAGCGCCCCCTGTTGAGTGTGGTTGCAACTACACCACAGGGAAAACCACGTGACAGGAGAGGAAAGTTTTGTTACTGGTTCCTATTGTTGTTATTGTTATTGTTTGTTCTGCTGTGTCATAGATATACCTTTAGTAAAGAACTGCTATTCCTTTTCCCACATTTGTGCTCAGAAAGCCTCGTAATTTCCAGAGGTACAGTAATTCGGGGGGAAGGGGTAGTTTCTCCCCTCCCAGGAAGGTTCCCACCTTCCTGGGCGGGTATCTGTCTTTCAAACTAAGACACTCATCCAGGGTTTGTCTGTTGCATTGACCAGAGGTCAGTGTGGGGTTAGCAATGTAGCCTAACCTCAGGGACACCAGAGGCTTGTACCCAGGGATCTAGGGAACTCTTCCAGAGTTATCAGGTGATGGTCTGTCCTAACAGGTCTTTCATGCTTTTCTTAGTTATTCCAAAACCTGCCAGGTAGATGTAGTTGCTGCCTGTAGTTGTTACTACATTTTTTTTTTTTTGTTTCCCCTGGCCTGCAGTATCCTCTTGTTTTTGACTCGGTGCAGTAACTGGCCAGGAACACTTGTGCAGCCAGGTGAGCGTGAAACATGGCCCAGATGTGGAATTCCACACATGTTGTGATCCTCTGGAAAATCACTTTGGATTCCTGACAGAAACCTCGAAGAGCTTGATCTGCCTTCAGTCTTCTGCCTCTGAGCACCTCATACTGCCTAGGTGTGAGGTGCTCAAGAGTGCTTGTTCTCTAGCACCTCTCTAGCATTTCAGGCACTTTAAGTGCCCGTGTTGCAGTTTCAGACTCAAGGGCTTTCAGAAATTATGTTTCTTTTTAGGGTTCTAAAATTAAATTATTGACAATCAGACTATGCTTATGGTCCAGAATGCTTCAGTCAGCCTGAATCTGTGTTGTGCTGCCAGGGTCTTTCTGGGAGTGGAAAACATCTTTCTCTCAGACTGATGTGGATTTTTTCATAAATGAGTTTGAGTTTTGAATCAGGTTGATGAAATGCCCTCAGTTTATTAACTAGAGCAATTCTAAGTAGTCTAGAGATTTACTGTTCATTAGCAAATGTTTGAGTAAACTTGAAATGAGAACAAGGCAGGAGAAGCAGGAATGATGACTTAATTGTTACAGGCACATAAATGGAATTCAAAATGGAAATGTTCCTCCAGCCCCCAGTGCCTTGATTTTGTTCTGGAGCTGGACAGGGTGGATACAGTTGGGACATGCCTCACCCGTGCAGTTGTTCAAGTGGAGACGTGAGAGTTTGATGGTCTTTGTGTTGGTTATTTTCTTGCTAGTTGAGTTTTGGTTGCTTTCCTTTGATCTTGGCGAGCTGTTGGCTGGTGGTGGGTTTTCCCCTTGCGTTTTCTGTCTGGTATTTCCAGAGATGAACCCTAACCTGGAATACCTTTGAGGATCCATGAGGCCATTTCAGGTCAGTGGCAGAGGGACAGGCTCTCCTGTCCTTGGGAGCACCTCTGCACTCTCCCTGCACCCCTGTTGCCTGGGCAGGATCAGGATTCTGTTGAGCACTTGCATAGAGGTCTGCACTTTCCCTTAATTATACGGAGTGCAGTAATCTCTAGCATCTACAGTATTTTATCGACACTGACAGGCCTGCATAAATAAATAAGAACCTTACTTTGTGCAGTGAAATATCTTCTTGCTATTTAATAAATCAATAAGAGATGACATGAGAAAAGCATCTTGAAAACAATTTTTGAGGTGATGTGGAAGGCACTAGATTATCTATATTAGTGTTTTGCTTTGCAGTTTGGTTTGAAACAAGTTTCCTGCTGAGTTCTCCAGAACAGCCTAGAACGGCTGCTAATCACTGGGTTTGTCATCATTTACAGCTTTAGATCTTTCTTGTAGTGCATGAGGTGCCTTACGTGTTCAAGAACTAGTACTAAAAATCACTACCAAATAAATATTCTGGTCCCATTTCAGCTGACTGCACGTTTCTCTTTATGACAGAAGAGAAGAGTTATTCTGAGCTGGGAAGAAACAGCTCAGATTTCTGACTCCAGTTTTGCACTCCTCCAGGGTTTTTTTTCCATAGTGCCAGCACTCCTGTGCACACTACCTGTGATCAGGTGTGAGAGCTGTGGTACAACATACAGGTGTGAGTCCTCTACTGGTGACCAGGTGATGCTCTGCCCAGAAGTCAGGGCTCTCTGAAAGCACCTATAGCTGTCAGGCTGAGAGGGCAGACCCTGAATGGTGAAAGGAAGACTCTGGCAGCATCGCACCGTGGCTTGTTCTGACATTTACATCTCTTGTTGTGTCCCTCAGAGAAGGTACAGCACGAATGGCTGCTGTGTGGACACATGCACCTGACCCAGCTGAGCTTGGCCCTGCCTTACCCTGCTGTGTGCAGCACAGCACGTGCTCGGCTCTGTGCCCCTGGTGCTCCCTCTGAGGGGTTAGTGGGGCTGGTGCGCAGCTCTCTGCTGTGGGAACTTGCTCTCGGGTGTGCTGTGCTCGGGACTAGGTCGGGGCTCTGTCATAAGGGTTCTGGGGTACCCCAGGGGGTCTTGTCAGAGAGCTCATCACTCTGTCTGGAATGGCAGCTTCTGCCATTGGGAATCTCCCTGGAGCACAGGGACATGTGAAAAGTCTGCATGTGGTGGCCTGCAGGGATCTTTCAACAGGGAATGGTGGGAATTTGTTCAATACTCAGTGTTCACATTTAGACTGAGTACACGGTGCCTCCGTTGCTGTTCTGCAGGTACAATGCTGGGGATTTAAGGCCTTGGTTATATTGGTGTGGCATTTTTTTGTCTCCTTCTCTATCCAAAGTGCAGGGTTTGGTGAGGGTCTGAGTAGCTCCTGCCAAAGGGAGCACTGAGGACTCTGGAGCACCTGCGGCAATGTGGGGCTCAGGCCTGGGGGCTGTCCCTTCCCCAGCTGTGGCAATCCACACATGACCGTGTCCCCTTCTCACCATAACAGCCCTTGGAAATGTACCCAGAGCCTAAATCCAGAGAGACACTTGAGGCCACTGAGCTCTCCTATTTCCAGTGATGGCCATGACGCCCTTGCCGGATGGGAATGGCTGTGAGTGTGCTGCTGGTGCCGTGTGCACTCCTGGCCTTGGCACTGTCACGTGCCACACCAGAGAGCATTCAGCACAAACACCAGGAATCCATTCCTGCTTGTCTCTGTTGCTCTCAGCTCCCTCTAACCTTCATTGGATTTCTCCCTGTCTCTCTTCACTGGTTTGTTTCCTTCATCTCCTATGCACTGGCACGGAATACTGATGAGGAAATATTTGGTCTAGAGCCAGCTAGTCAATTTTGGTTAATTAATTGGAATGGTGATTGGCAAAACCCCAGCCCAAATTTTTGTAGGTAATTTATAGCCTAGGTAATCGTTTACTCGTGGATAATTATCTCTACCTGTAGGTAGCAGAAGGTAATGGTTATGGAGATCCAGATGCATTCCTAACAAATGCAGGCTGAGGAAATTGCAAACACTTAGTCTGAGTTATCTGTTTCATTACTGAGACTGTAACTAGAGCTGTGCACTAACTCCATCCTTCTTGGATTGCTGCACCTCGGGCCAGGTGAGTAGAAGTAAGGGGGAAATTATTTATTCTTCCTGGTAAGTCAGTGTTCCTGTCTGCGTTTGTGTGTTAGCTAACACAGATGCACTGGCTTCTGGGATGTCCTAATTTGCTTCATATTAGCCAGCAGTAAATCCCTGCAGTACTGCAGGGAGCGTGAGGCAGTGGATGAAGGGTGATGGGAGAGGGCGGAGTGCTTTGGGTTGTAACCTCTCACGGGGTGCAGCTCATGTTCTTGGCTAATCCAAATGTTGATGTGGATAGGTGCCTGACTCTTGGAAGGGGAGGAGCTCATCGAGCAGGGTCACAGGGCACCTGCTCAA
Source organism: Atrichornis clamosus (assembly GCA_013400975.1). Lineage (NCBI taxonomy): Eukaryota > Metazoa > Chordata > Aves > Passeriformes > Menuridae > Atrichornis > Atrichornis clamosus. Next base: position 108,386 of record WBMZ01001775.1, on the reverse strand, counting down.
GGGCTGCCTGGGTTTGCCAGAGTGTCAGCCTGTGCAGGTGTTCCTACAGTGCTCATGGCCCAGGAATGCCATCCCTTGGCATGCAGCACTCTTGGGCCTGGCTTCCAATGTCAGATTCTGCTCTGCAAGTGACGTCTTCCTACCACAGATGTAGGAGGTTTATTTTGGAGGGTGATGCCGAGTTGAAATCACTCTACAGGACGTGGGATATCTTTTTTCACCAGTGACAGTGCTGTGCCCCCTCTTGGAGACAAGGGACCAGAATGTGTCATCTCATGTTTTGGTACTATTGGAAAATTCCTGTTGGTGTGTTCAAGCATTTGAATTCCCCCGCTGCTACAAACATAGCAGAGTTTGGAGCAAAAGAGCAGCATATCCCAGTGCACATTCAGTACTTAAAAGTGACAGCTACACAAGAAGAAGACCAGCCAACTGCTGGGCTTCCAGACAGCTGTTCCCTTCCACTGTGAATGGGCTGGACCTGTTTCTTTGTTTGCCTGAAGCTGCTTGTTGTGCCCATGGAATCTGCTGAAATTCCTGTTCCTTGCTCCAGTGCAAGCTGCAGCAAACCAAAGCAGAGCCCCAGCACCATCCTGCTGCAGCAGTGGGCTGAAGGGTTGTTTTTTCCCTTGTAAAATCCTTTGAGTACATGATGTCATTCCCAGAACGGAGCAGGCTGGATGGCAACATGCCTTGGAATGAGAAGCAGGTCTCCATGCTGTCAGTCTAATTTTGCATTAGTGACAGTACGATTTTCAGATCTGCCCCTCAAGTAGAGAGCAGAGGCTTCTCCAAAAGGAGGAGAGAAAACCTTTCCATTTTGCCTAGCAACACAGCAATATCTCAGTTCTGAAAAACAGATTCTGCAAGTCCTGTTGGGTTTTTAGCATGCTGGCTGTTCAGTTTGGCTGCCTTGCTGACGGGGGCCAAGGGGAGCCCAGGGGCTGCGTGCGTGGGTTGGGGTAACGGCTGGTACTGCCTGCCCTGAGTTGTCACACCTGCCAGGTCTCCTTTGGTGCTCAGGAAATGTCACCCTCTGGCCTCTCCAGGCCTGGTGCAAGGAGGGCTTTGTCAGCAGTGACCCACATCCACCTGGAGCTCTTGGGATCACACATGGAGTACCATCAAGTCTGCACAAACAGATTTACATCCAGGGTTTGGCACAAACAGTGGGATTTATATGGATTTATACCAGGCAGCAAGTTGGATCTATAGGAAAGCTGCTTATTTGAGGGGATTGCATATGACCCAGGAGAGCAAGGAGAATGGGGAACATATGCTTGGCACCCACAGGTACTGCAGAACCAAGTGAGTGTGAATTGCTAAAGTGTAGTTTACATAATCTGGTCAATATTATACACAGATGGAGCCTGAACGTATCGCATGAATCAGGAGAAGCTGAGCGCCGTAAGGGGTGGCACAGCAGCAAACTGGAACTTTGAGGGTAAATTGAGAAATTATTTTCTATTTACTAGAGCAGGGAAGGGAAAACCCAATGGAATTAGAAGGTGTTTACTGTGGACAGCAGTGATGGCCACTGATGTGCGTTAAATGGGTCGTATTGCAAAATGCTGGTATAAAACAAGACTGGGTGGGTGCTATGCCCCATCTGCAGAATTCCCTCACACTGCCTCTGGATTTGAGTGTTTGGGGGGGTTCAATTGACAGAAATGGTACTTGCAGATACATTTGGATGGAAAGGAATTCTTCTGTCGCTTTATCTTCCAGTCAATTTTTGTGAACTTTGAGTTAGAGCAAAGCCCTCTGCCTTGGTATTGCTGATCCCAAATTTGCTTTGCTCGGCTTGGAGATGTTTCTTGTCAGGGTTGGCCTGTGATATCACCTGGATGGAAGGCAAATGTGTGTGTTAAGGCTTGGACTAGGGCCTTGATAAAAACACGTTTTCTGGACACCTGTGCTTTTGGCAGTGGAATATTCAGATCCCCAGTGGATAAGCAGAGGGTGCTTCTGGGGCAGCCTGTCTTTAACTTCAGCAGTGTTTTGCTGAAGTTAGTGATTCACAGTAATGTGGATAACAGGGATCAGCTCCAGCCTGGTGGGTGGAAAAAACTCGGGCACCAGCATAGGAACCACTGGTGTGTTTGTCATGCATGGAGGGTCAGGAGTCCATCAGAAATTGAAGTAGGAGACTTTGTGCATGCAATTCCTTCCTAACATCTCAGCAGAGATGGAAGTTGGCACATATAGAGTCTTTGCTTGGATCTTTTGTTTTTATATACTTTGCCAAAATTTAGTTTGGCTATTTTCATTTTATGTAAGTGTGAAAAATGTTATCTGTTTAAGTTGCTTCTTTGCACTTGTATGAATAAAAAATGACTTTAATTAAATTAGGGAAGAGCTTTGACAAGTGATTTGTCTATAATACATACTTATGGTTTGTGGCATTTCAAAGAATAAATAACCAAGATGTTGAGGCTTAAACATTGGCTGCTGCACATGTTTTGTCATTGCTTCATGGAGGGAGAAGTGTTTTTGCCGATCCTGCGTGTTAGGTCTCCCCTCACCTTCAGAGACAGGGACGGTGCCTATCAGTGACATGGGGAAGGAACTGAACTGGAAGAAGCCCAGGAAGGCTCTGAAGAGTTCAGCTGGCCTTCTGTAAGGCAAGGCAAAGCAAGGCTCAGATTGCAGCTCTCTGGACCTGCAAGAGAACCAGGGACAGCAGGAGACTCGGTGAACTCATGTGCGGTTAAAGGCAACTCAGCTACAGAAGGTTAGAAGGAATTGAGACTTCGGAGAGACCTTGCCTCAGTCCCAATAGCACATCAGCTGCAGGGAGGCGGGAAAGTAGGTGACTGGGGGGGATGTGGAGGGAGGAGGGGACTCAGAAAAAGAGGCGACAGGTTAACAATTCCCAGCTCAAAAAGGAAAGGTTCGGAAGCAAACTGCTTTCCAGGGTTATTGCTGGTGATGGGATTTTCGCTTTGCCTTCTTTAGCATTGGCTTTACTTGGAAAAGACGGAAGAGGAAGGAGAATGGAAGGATCAGCTCCCCTCACCCTGTCGTTTTAGTGGCTGCATTGACATCGTGGGCGTTGGCTCCCCTGTGCTTTAGTGCCCCTGTTGCCGTTCCTGCTCCAGAGGTCCCAGCTCTGGGTGTAGAGGCAGGTGAAGCCCTGCTCCCGAGAAGCCGAGGCAGGGTGACCTGCCCAGCAGAACGTGGCTGCGGGGCTGGCCGAGAGTCTCTGCTCCGGGCTGTGCATGGAGCTACTCTGGGAGCCCTGAGCCCGGGTCTCTGTGGTCTCTATCAGCTGTAACTCTGCTGGGGCACAGCCTATGCTTTTATTTATTTGTAGTTTTATTCCCTGACTCTTTGACACCCACCACCTCCCTGCCAGCCTGGTATGGCTGATCAAGCTGTTCAAACAACTGGAAGACATCAGAAGTTAAACACTCATTATTTTAATTTGATGCTAATCATGTGTTAATGAGACTAATCCTTGCAATGATTCAGGTAATTTGCTTAATGGCTGCCCAGAGTACAGATTACAGCAATCAGTCACATCTGATAAGATGTCTGTTGTGGAGGAGCCTGTCAGGTGAATGAGGTGGGAAAAGACTAAGGAGCAAGGTCTGATCCGGTGTAAGTCGGGAGCCTTCGTGTTGGGAAGGGCGCAGGAAGGGGAAAGTCCCTCTGCACAGCCAGATTTGTGGCAGCCAGGGAAAAGCACCTCAAACCTCTGTGCTTTGGGGCTGTTCCATCGGGGATCTGGTCCTCTCGTGCCTGGAGAAGGGCTCACACTGCCATCTACATTGGACACTGTGTTCTTAAGGTCCTTTGGGTCATGTCAAAGCCTTCAGGTGTAAGAGACCCCTGTCTTATCCCATGGAATAGTCCTCTATCATATTTACAAGCCTGTGTCTTGGTTGTTGTCTTTGTGAAGGATCATTTCAACTGGCAATATTCAAGGCTTCTGTTGGCAATGAAGCTGAGGAAGCTCTGGGAAGCTGCTCATAGCCATCCTGTGTTCCAGCAGGTCTTGATTGGACAAAGTGAGGTTCAACAGAAATACTTACCTGGGATGTAAACGTATTTGTAGTTTAGAGAGAGCCAACTCTGGATTTAAATAAGAGGATCCAGGTACCCAGTACTACCGTTGGTGTAATGATGGTGTTTGGTTGCTTGTCAGCACAGCCTCTGTACCTGTCCCTGCAGGCACGTAATCCCAACCTTCTACATGTCAGGCCTCAGCACCTGCTGGGTGAGAGGTGCATGGGCTCAAACTCCACAGAAAACACAACTGCAAATAACCTCTCATGTGAGAGATGTGCAGCCCAACAGCTACCTCTGAACTAGGAGCAGGGGTTTGCTCTGTCTCCCCCAGCAGCAGGATGTCGTGTGATTCCTAAAATAAAGATTATGATGGCTTTTAAAAACCTGGGTTTGAGAAGAGCCATTAATCATGTTCCTGTCTGCAAACTCAGGAATGGGAAAATGTCTTTGGCTTGTCTTCATGACGTGTGGCAGAAATGACTGTTTGTTCAGTGGTATTTGGATTCCGCCATTTGCAGCAAAATATGCTGGGATTTAATCAATTTGCATCTCTGCTTAAGGCCCAAATTGTTACAGGCTTTAGGGGGATGACATTGTCCTAAAGCACTCATTTAATGATTTAGAGCAAACAGATGGTTTTATTTTTTCCCATTAGAACCTTGCAGCTTTTCTAGTTACATAGAGATAATAATTATATCTCTCCCTTTGATTAAAATGCACAGTATTAATGTCTTACTCTGTCGGGTTCCAATTGCATTAGTTCTCTGTGGGTTTATTAAGTGCCGTTGAGCTGACATCATGTCCAACACATGAGTCTCTGGGAATCAGCTGACAGGGAATGCCAGGCAGTTGGTATCTTGGCAGGGCTGCCAGTGTGCAAGTGCACATTTGGGGTGTGAAGCAGGAAGCTGGGCTGGGGTGAGCTGGGCTGACTGCAGGAAGGGAGTGTTTCTCCTGTGCAGGGGCTATTTGGTAGTTGCCAGTAGCTGTTAGTGGTGGCTGGTGTGACGCAGGCATGTGTAGCCTGGTTTGGAAGGTGCAGGAGGTTCCATCCCTTTGGAGCAGGGCACACAATGGCAAAATGCTGAGCATGCGGACTTTGGGATGGGAATTAAGCAGAGATTTGTTACAGCGTTTTTTTTTTTTAACTGATTGCTGCACAAAAATGTTAATTCTGTGTCGTAGTGGGTGGAGCTGAGGCTTGCAAGTGTTTTTAACAGCTCAAAGGGTTTGGCTTAGGAATACTGTCCAGGAACATCAGCACTGGCACACAAGCAAAAAAACCCCATATGGTTTATTTACAGTGTATGATGAGTGCGTGGCAGTCTGTTTGTATGTTTTATGTCTCGTGCTGGGTAGTTTTATATGTTGGTCACTCAGTGATCACTTGACCTGTCATTTTTCACTTATTTGTGAGCACTTTAGGTTTATCAATTACTTTACCAGACCATAAGTTACCTTTTTTGAGAGCGTAATTTGTTTATAATACATGTTTTAACAGCATGATTTGTTCTGTGTTTGTAATTAATTTTGAGCTTTGAGACTAAAATTGCATGAGAAATAGTTATGGAGAGAGCTATTACCTCAAATATTGCTGCTAAGGACTTGTAATATACTGGAACTGTGTCTCTTTTATTACTGACTTGATTTTAGTGGTCTTGGAACTGGGATTTAGGGACAGTAGTGACAGAGGAAACAGGGTACTGTCACATTGCTACTCATGGTTACTGAGCAGAAATTGGAGGAGCAAACCAGTTTTCCTTCAGAAATTGAGGAATGTTGCTGCCGTGCCAATGGTTTTCCTTCCTGAAAAGTAGTTGGAAGTTCCACTGTATTCCTCTGGCACAGCAGGAAGGACTTAGGGAATCCTACCATATAACTTCTTGGCCCAGTAATTCAAACTTAATTCAGAATAGCACATGAGCTGCTCTGCCTGACAGTGTTTTCTTACTCATTGTTCCTATAGTGTTGAGCGAAGCCCTCACTCAGAATGACACAGCCAATGCAGGAAACAGGCATTTCTTCCATTAAAATCAGGTTTTATCTCTGTCTTTTTCTTCTCAAAGATGAACAACTTTCCCTGAAATGACTGAAGGTTTATTTTTCCTGGAAAGACAAAGATTCATTTTTTTTTGTTGTAACCAGTACAATCCAACAAGCCCAAGGAAATGCTGAAAATTAGTTTCAAACATTTGCTGGACATGCCCAGAAATATGTCATTTCTCAATGAAACTCCATGAGGCTAAAAGCCATTTTAAAAGCAAGTAATTCTGTGGGAGGATGACTTGAGGGAGACTTGTAAATGGGAATCTTTTTGAAGGACTTTGTGAAGAGGGTGAAAGATGGCAAAATTGAGTTTTGAGTTGTTTAAGTACTTTAAAATGTGACAGTTGTTTTCTGCTTGAAAACACAGAAACCTTTTCCGGGTAGAACTGGGATGGAAAGCTTTGCTTTCACATCGTGTTTTTAGTAAGTTCTGCACAATAAGTGGCATTTTTGAACAAAAATGGACATTGTTAAGAAAGGCATATCTGGAGGCAGTGTCTGTGCTGTGAAATTAGTGTCTGTAAGAGAAAGCTGAAGATAGGCAGCTTGATTAAAAGCATTAATAGATACATATTTTGGGTTTAACATTCTCAGCAGTGCTGTATGTGGCTTAACGAGCCAAAGGTTCTGGTGTGTTCTTTCTGTGCATTGATTAATGTCTCTGCTGCTACCAGATGAAGGTACCTTGAACTGCAGAACTTCTCTTCAAAAAGACTTGAGATTTTTATTAAAATTTCAGGACTTACCTTTTCTTTGAAAGTACCTTAATTTGCTGGGATCATTTCCCAGGGCTGGTGGGAGTGCATGGAAGTGGGAATTGCAGAAAAGTTATGGTTTGTCCTCTACTTCTGACCGATTTTCCACTAACTTGTGTATGGAAAAGCACATATTTGGAATGTTTGTGTAATGTAGACTATTATCCCTCTAATTCCCTGTCCATCTGTAGGACAAACGTTTAGGCTGTGTGCAAACTATACCAAGTCTATATCATCCATAATGTATGACTGTATATGAGAACGCGCCACCAATGTCAAATTTTATTTTATTAAATATAAGCTGCTCTCCCATCTGCGCATAGGAGACCCCATATATTATTTGCCAAAAAAAAAAAAAAAGCACGGTTTCCAGACGTTCAATAATTTCACATGGAACGATATGGAATGCCTCAGTTTCTTCTCTCCCTTACACTGACAGAACTCCTTGAGCTTTGATTCCTCACTCACAGTTGTTTCCTTCTGTGTAAGAGCAGTGCCAGACCCTGGCAATTTAGCAGGTGTGCGGGCTCAGGCCAGTTCAGCTGCCAGAGCCACCACTGGCTGCGTCTGTGGCTGCTTGACCCCTCTGACTGCAGAGGTGCCGCTGTATTTCAGGCAGGTGAAGTTCTGACCTCCCTCCCAGCCTTGTCCCACCACGATCCAGCACTCCAGCCACGACAAGGCCTTCAAATGAGCAAGGAGACAAATGTTTGCTATAGCTCTCTGCTCGGGCAGACGAGCTGCTGGGACCCTAAGTTGGCACCTCTCTGTGGTTCCAAAGGAGCCAACCTTGTCATGGATGCCTTTTCCCCTTTCTTCCCTGTTGCAGGGATCTCGCACTGTATGTGTGTATGAGAGCCTGAGTGTCTGTGTGGCTCGTGATACCCTGCAACAGAGATTGACAGGAACCAGAAGCCAGGTTCATCAAAGGCACAGATTTCTGATCCAGAATTGCAGTGACTGATCTGTGCCAACACAGACCTAGACCGGCCAGATAGACTGAACAGGAGGAAAATGCAATGCCAAAAAGGAAGAAGCTGAAACCTAATTAATCAGAAACAAATAAGTCATCCTAATGGCAGCACAGAAGTGGTACCAATTTAATTGGAGAGCACCCTATGTTCCATGAGGATGACACTGTGCGGCAATTCCACTGCCAGTTACAGCCGTCACAAGTGCTGAGTAGTGAGAACCAAGTGAGTTAGTGCCTCAAATGGGCTGGATTCTGCTTATTTCAGTTCAAGCTCCCGGGGACTGGAAGTTCAAATCCTGCTTATGGATTTTGGCCTCTTTTTCTCTGGGTGTCTGTGTGTGAAATCTAGCCCATGGGGCCTCTCAAATCCATCAGCGCTCTGCATGGTCTAGAATAAAGGGAGTGGGATTCAGGGAAATGAGATGGATGTGATGGCATGATAATGTGGTGTGTTCACCAGGCAAACAGGACGGGAATCGGCTGCGGTCTGAGGCACACCTCGGAAATTTGGGGCATGGCATGAACTGCAAACAGGTGCCTTTTCACCACAGAAGGGGGAGGAGGTGTGTGAAGCATGAGACCAAGTTAGCAAAGGTCGCAGTGAAGAGGAAATTAAGGGAATGAGGGAAAGAGTTAGTGTCCAGGAGACTAGTCCCACACTGGACTAGGAGAATGCTAAACAAGAGGAACACCATGCAGAAGTGGCACAGCTGGTGTTTCAGTGTGGTCGAGTTACATTGTTTGGCATGTGGAGCCAGGCTGGAACAGTGTAGCAGGACTCCTTCGCTGTTCCCTCTGGATTTGCCATAAGCCCCTCCTTACTGCCTTGGAGAAATGCACTTACAAGGGACAGAGCCCTTCTGAAAAGAGTCGATGCAGGTGTCGTGGCCAGGAGAACAGTAGCCAAGCCCATGGCTACTGGGTATCAAGTTACTGGAAGTGCACGAGCAGTTCCGTGCTCAGGTTATCCTGGGGGACTCTTAACAGTGCGTCATATCATTGGAGACGGGTGCTGTGTCCTGCCTGGGACCAGCAGGTAATGAGAGACAGCACTGGCTAGGAAAGCTTGGACTTGAAATGCTCACAGTAGGAAATAAAGAAGAGGGCAGTCACAGGTGCTAGCTAAAGGTAAAGAAAGAAAGGAGACTGGTATCCTGCTGCTGTGTCTGGAATGCTGGCTTTCTCTGGATGGAATTTGGCACTCAGTTTTCAACAGCTATTAGACCCCACAGATTTAGAAAACCCAACCCTTAAGAGCAAATGTTGGATGAGAGAGAAAAATCACTTCTGTTTCCTTGGTTACAGAAGAACATGAATAAATTATATGGGGGGAAAAAAAAACCTCCATACATTTTGAGTGGTCATTTGTGACAACTGGTCCTGTCAATGTTTGCACTGGGAGGAAGAAGCAAGATCTCTTCCTCTCTGGAATGGCCCCTGTCTCCAGTGTGAAAGGCTGGACAGCTCACCTCTGTGGGCAGCCAGGCTGGCCGGGTCAGTGCCGGGGCGGGAAAGGTGAGAGACCCCCACTGCTGGCAAGGGGCTCGGGGATGGGAAGAGGCTCTGCTCTACATTAAGTGAACCCTTCGTATCAGGCTCAAATTTCAATAAGTTTCTGCAGCCTAATTTAGAAATCACCTAATTTTCTGCTAACTGGGTTTCCAGAGCCTGTTTGTGACTTAGGTATTTCCATATGGAACTGTTTTACCATGATGAGGTGTGAATTTAAAAGTCCCTTCTCTCTAGGAACATTATTTTCTGGACTATGTTATTTTCAGTGAAAAATACTTTCTTTGCAATCTAGTTGATGTCATTTTAGAAATGGTTTGAACCGTGCAAGCAAGCTATTCTTAGTGTAGAATAAGGGATCCTTCTGGATAGTTGTGCCGCTTCAGTGATCTGTGTTTATTATGGACATGCATCAGTGACTCTCGTTCAATTCAGCAGGATTATGGATGTCTGGGTACCGAATTTGCTTTAGAAATCGGTCTTGGAACCGGTTAGCTTTGAATTCTCCTAAGCCTCAGTCCTGTCTCCATTCTAAAGGAGCTGTTCTCCGAACCTGGATCTGATTTCTAGCTGGAGTGCCTTCAGAGGCTAGTGGGCAGAAGTTCTTGGTGATGCTGCTTTGCTTGTACAGAATGCTTTTCATTCAAGAGGAGAGTTTGCCTGTCTGTACAGTTCCTGCTCCAGAGGCTGGGATACAGGTCATCCTTTCCAGGATGGTGATCTCAGGCATGGCATGTGTAGAGGGTTGCTTTAACATTGTCCATGACTGCATCCCATGAGTAGTCTCACAGCATTTGGTGTGTTGGCTCCTGCAGTAAGGTGTCAGGCGGGCCAAAGGGCCACCAGGCACCAGGAGCAAAGGCTGTGAGAGTTTGCTTTTCATTGCATTCCAGATGGTGAATGTGGGGTCACAACTGTCCTGAGAATGGAACCAGCAAGGATTCATTCCAGAAACAGAGGCAGTTGTTGAACGTGGTGCCACAGCAAACCCAAGTGTGCTGTCCTACAGCAGTGGCCTTGGGGTCCTCTTGAAGTAACGAATGGCTGGGGAGAGCGGGATGGACTCCAGTGGCCAAAGCCTGTCCTGTGGGGATCCTCTGCCATGGAGTTGGGGAGCTTCTTAGAGCCCTTGGGCAGGCGGTGGAACTCATGTGGCTCCAGGCAGGATGTGGCAGATGCCAGCATCATGGACCGCTGTTCCTGACCTCCACTGTCTGTGCGGGCTCGGGAGCATCCCTTGCTCACACCGGGCTGTGCTCAGCAGCTGCAGCTAATGGGGCTGCTGGGGTTGGGGCTGGAACAAGGGCTGGGAGGATCACTGCCTTCAGTTCTGCCGTTTGAAATTCTAAGACGGGAAAAGTTAACACACTTTGGAAGAGTTTTTTTTTCTTTTTTTCTGGCACTTACAAGTTCAGCACGCTTTTGTGCATTCCAAGCAGTCCTACCCAGATCGACCACCTGTTCCCTAATTCTGGGTATAGGCAGGCTATAGTTCTTTTCCATATGGGCAGTGTAATTCCATTAAGTAGCAATCCAGCACTCTTTTTTTAACATTAAACCTCGAGAGTTAATCATCCATCTGTGTGTAATCATTGATTCCATTAAGCCTTATGGCCTTGTCAGATTATCAAACATTTTAAACAGCACTTTTTTCTTTTTTCCTTACTCGACAGCAAAAGCATTTGTTGGGGGCACGATTAGAGTGAAGTTTTCAAGCCATACCCCAATCTTAGAGACATTTACATTTCCCAAACCTTGTCCCTGTTCCCAAAAACAGAGCTGGCCTGCATGGGGTCATTTGTGTCACACACTGAGTTGTTCAGGTGTTCCTTGACAGGCAATGTCAAGATGTTTACTTGATGTTGACAACTCCCCCACCCACCAGAAAAACAATAAAACAACACAAAACCCAACAAAAACACCCAAACAACCCACACACATGCTTTTCCCCCCCGCCGCGATTATTCGAGACTCAGAGCTTACTCACATTGCCTTGAATTTGGGGGAATTACGGTAGTTATGCTGCAGTCAGAACAGCCCCTCAGACTGGTGGATGCATCTGACCCTTATTTTTGTAAGAACAGGGCAACCTGTTGTGCGACGGCACGAAGAGTTTTTAGTATGAAAACAGAACCAAAAGCTGTTTCTCCCACGCAGGATTTGAAAAATAAGGACATGATATTCCTGGAATTAACCGTGTTCTCAAGTGATTTCCTAAATGTGACAGTATAACTTTTCATAAGCGTGTAACTACAGCCTGGTTATTGTCTAGAAATTCCTGGAATCAGAGCTCAGTGGTGGGTGTGTTGGATGAAGAGGAAGGAGATGCTTCAGAGCTGCTTAGAAAATGGTAACAGGTGAGGGGTTAATGGAAGGAGGCACAGCTTTTTCCCTCCAGACTTTTCCTTCTGTATGTACTCATTTCCCTTAATTGTATTTAGTGTCATCTCTGAGCCAGGAATGCAGTTGCCCCAGCCCAGGCACCAATGGCTCAGTTGTGCCCAGCTGTGGAAAAGCAGAGGGTTTCTGTGTCATTGGGGATGCATTTCCTGCAGCTGAAAAGCCTTCTTAAATCTTTGATAAAATCTACTGGAATAGAGCGAAAGCTGATTGTAGAAGTCACGCTGGTAATTTTTGAGTTTGGATCTGTTTCCTTTGGGCCTGGATTAAATTTGCCCTGTGATTAGGTCAGATAATTCATCCTATGAGAAGTACATATTTCAGCTGGGTTTTTGATGGCACTGTTTTCTCAAAATCTTTTTTAGTGAAGAAACTGTGAAGATACTAAGGTGACTTGAGAGGTGAAGAGAAAAAGTGACCAAAGAAGTGGTGAGGTTTTGATTTTGAAATATTTTATGAATTTCAAAATCTGTGAAGTGCTGGCAAAGTATCCAAATACCATATCTGATTCCAGCCAAACCACTGTGATTACTACTGAACCTGATTTAAAACCCAACAAAAATAGCAAGCCGGGGGGGCTGGTTTCTTAGTTCCTTCTTAATTACATTCATTTCTTTTTTTCGGAAAAATATTAGACTGATAATTAGGCCACACATCATGTGTGGTTGGATAAATACTAGTTACATGTTGAGAAAGGGGGCAGAAAATTGTATCTAATGAAAGGAACTGGTGCCAAATAGTACAGAGATTTGCGTTTGTCTTGGAGAAGTGCCGTGCATTCACCTCGGCTGAAGGAGGATGTCATATGGAGCGCTCCGCATCCACACAGCTCCGACAGAGCTCGGGATCATTCCACTCGCGAATAGGTCACCAGTTCGACTCTGGGAAGCACAAAGGCTGTTCTGCAAGCAGTACCTTTGGGAATGTTTGAGTAGAGGTGTTAATTCCTGTATTTTGTGCAAAGCTTAGGTCTGCTGTTCCCAGCTGTGGGCTTGAGTCAGCCCTGTCGGGGCACAAGGCCACCAGGGTGGGATGAGGGCTGGTTAATTTAGGAACAAGCGGAAATGTACAGGACAAAAACCCAGTGTCCCTGCCATGACCTGTGTGGTTTTGGTGGGGTTTTTGTATGCTCTGGAGGTTGTATCCAGTCTGGCTCCCAGGGCCATCGATGGCAACACTGCAGTTGGCATGAGGGAAATCACTGATGCCCTGTGCAGGTGTCTAGAAATTCAGTGTATTGTGAATTCTGTGTGGAATTCCTTGTGCTTGCACATTTCTGAGCTGGAGCACGAGGCGATGCCTGGTAGGATGAAATGGGGGGCGTTGGAGTGTGCCAGACAGTCCCACTGAGTTCAATTTGATGACTTCTTCTGGCCTAGTGCGAAGCTTGACTTTCTGGCTTCGTGGATAACTTAGGCAGAAACTTGATACATTCTAAGTCTGAAATTCTGAAAATGAGGAAGTGTTGAATGTTGCAGTTAAGAAAATTGAGAATTAAAGCAGTGAGCTGTCTGGCTGAGGGACTCTTACTAAAAATGTATTGAGCCCTCAATTTCAAAACTGCTGATATTTTTTCCCCATGAATTTCAAAAGTACAAGAGGGGAAGCAAGTTGAATTGCTGTCTGTGTCCTTACACGTCTCTTGAGCAGGTAGAAGGTAATTGAAAAGAATTTGTAGTGAGTTTTCTCTTGCTTTGAATCATGCCATAAATGTTAGGTGTTATGGATATAAAGTAAATACCACACACAGCACAGGTCTGGTAGGAAAAGCTGTCCACTATGTTTATACCCAAAATCTGCACTGGGTCCTTCTCTATCTGTTGTAGAGACGAGGTTTCCTCGTGCCAGCTCGCATGAGGGCAGAGCCACCCAGTCCTGTTTGGAGCAATTAGAAAAGTTGCCTTTCTCCAATCAAAGAGAGGTATTAGCGAAATGAATGGGAGTAATTAAATCTAATTTAGTCATGTAAATGAGTTTAATTAAAAGAAATCTACCCTTTAATAACTTGAGGGGGAAAAGGGCTCCGCACGGAGTTTGGAGTTTGGTTAAGCTAACAAGACACAATAGCTGAGCTGATGAGCCCATGCTGTTGTCACCTGCTGTGTGCCTGGAGGGCTTGGGGGGCTGAAGCCTTGGGTTGGGCACCCCGGGAATGACAGCTTTTCCTTTGGCCTTGGAGTTCCACCTACTGACATTTGTTGTACTTGAGCAATTTGGGGAGAAAATCCACAAATGATTTCAGGTAAGAATTGGCACACAGGTTGAGGTTTGACATTTTGGGAAAAGAACCCCTGAGCTGTTTAGCTGCTCTCCTGTGTTGTGTCCTACAAGACCTTTTTCTGTAAAGCTCTATTAATTCCTTAAATATCTAATAATTGGCAATAAGCTTTTACTGCTTATCAACGAGTCCAAAATGTAGAGAAGCAGTGTGGGGAATGGTGCCAGGGGAGCTCCCAGTTTTCTAGGAGCGGATGTCTGAGCCATGTGGCTCCATCCTGGCAGCCTGACCTCATTTTTCCATGGCTTGGAGGGTGCTGCTGCCAGGGGGAGTCATTTGAGGCCCTTCCTGACAGGGGAGTCAGACGTGCCCCGGGGTGTCCTGGGACATGAGAGTGGCCCAGAGATGAGGATCGTCATGGAAAGAACAGTTCTGCTCCCAGCAAGGTGTCATCTTCCTCCTTAGAGAGCAGCTCTCCATCCCCTACAAGTTGTTTCTGAGTGTATCACTTGGAGCTTTGACCTTTATTCCATGTGGTAAATTAGAAGTAATCTTATTTGCCGTATCGCTGTGGAGTGCAGCACTACAGGCAGGACTGGGGAGGACTTGTTTGTTCCTCTCAGTATAACAAGAGGATTGAGACCTTGTGCTTTCCACATGGAAAATGCCAAGGTGTGTTAGAGCATCGGGGAGGGCTAGGGCTGATAAATGCAGGATAAATGCCAGATACTAAGCACCATTGAGGCTGCTCAGAAGGAGGGTGGCCCTCTTCTCTTGTCTGGGATCCCTGAGTATTACAGAGTGCACTCAGAGTGGCAGCCCAGGGCCTCCCAGCTTTGGGAGCTGGGCCTCTTGGCTGGCTAGGACACAGCAGTCTGCCATATCCACTTCCTCTGGAAACAAGTAATTCTGGCGAATCATTCTTTCAGAGTCATCAGCACTGTCCATGTGTGCCTGCAGGAATCGTCGTTAAAAGCCCAGAGGCAAGTTAAAAAAATGAATCCAAACAGCCACTGAATGGAGCTGGGCAGGGGAGAGGGGCAGGGGCCAGTTCCAGCTCCCTGCCCATAGCTGGTCTCAGTTCTCTAAGATTCTCCAAGATTGTCAAAATCATCTGGTTCTACATTCTTGCCCTGTCAGAAGCACGATGTGCACTGCACAGAGCTGTGTGTGCCAGGGAATGCCTCTGCCTTCGAGTGGTCGAGTGTTCCTCAGGGATATGGGCAAGTGTGCTGGAGGGGCTGTATCAAACAGACTGCTTGGAAAAATCGTGAGAACTGCAGCTCCCATCAGCATAGCTGGGAAGTTCTTCCATTCCAGACGCTCGTAGATTTGTGTGTTTATTTTTCTGATATAATTTACACCAGTTGGGACATATTTGACCATTAGTTTCTGTTACCCCTTTCCTGTTGAGGAACCCTGGCTAAATGATGTTCTTGTGGATTTATGCAGAACACTCATCTTCTGCTCAGTGTAACCAGTTGAGCCTGATAATGTACACTGTGTGGAGAGATTTTATATGTAGATAAGGTTGTGTAGCTAAAAATAATTTCAGTAAGCCCAAGTGTATGTATCAGACCCAACTACAGCCATTAAGTGATTTTTTAATTTCTATTTTTTCTTTGACTATTACTCTTCGACAACAGTTGGTAACTGCAGCATCATATATTTTCTCTTTCATGGTCTTTTGATTTTCTGAAAGTAATCTCATAAAACACTTCATTTCTTCTTCAATAATAGGGAACATTCTGCAGCTGGAATTTCAAGTGCTGGTTTAGATCAGCATGTACATTTCGATGGGATAAAGCAGCTTCTAAAGAGTTAGCGTGTGGTTCTGATAACCAGTGCTTCGGTTCAGCTCCGCTCCCAACGCCGTCTGCTGAATTTCTTTTTCCTTACAGGCAAATCCCAGTTCAGGTGGACACTTCCACCACCAAAATCCTTTCTTTGCCAGCTGCGGAGACTGAAAGTCTATTTTGAGTTCAGCAAGAGGGACAGTTCTTGCTTTTGGAGGTGCTCACTAAAAAAAATTACTGAATTTGGATTCCTCTCTTCCTCCCCTTCTCTTTGCCTTGGATCAAAGCAGTTTTTTAGGAATTTCTGTTTTGAAGACTAAATTAAATTCAGACAGCTTTGTTAATAATGCCCTGCACTAGTTATTTGCTTTCACTTGGCTGAAATTAAAACTTTATTTTCTCTGCAAATTATTTGCTTCTTCAGGATTTTGTCCAAACTGGTTCATCAGCAAAAGCCCTTTGAGCTGTCAGAGGTCTGCTGAATGTAATCGGGTTTGCTAGCCTGACAGAAATGCATCCAAGACATCAATGTAGAATTAAAACTTGGGAAAAGGTACTGGAGTCAGTCAGTTGCTAGAATGAACTGTCTGAGGGCTAAGCTGTGGGACTCAGCAGGGTTTTGCAGGCATTGTGCTGCACGGTGATGGTGTTATTAATCTCAGCCTCTTCTGGTAGCTGGATTGTTGCTGGAAATGTGGGGGCTGTGCTCTGCAGCTCCCAAGGAGCTGCTGGAATGGGGCTTTGCTAAGAGTACTTGAAACTGCATGGAAATGTGGACCAACAATCCTGAAGCTTGTGTTCATCTTGAGCTCTTTAGTTCCTTGCCAGGAGACCAAATGCTCCGTGGTGCCACCCAGGGAGCAGGGCACGCACAAGCTCTCCAGGCGGTGTGTGCTGCAGGGCTGAGCACTGCCACTGATGTTGTTTCTCTCAAATATCCTCCACCCCGGGCAGCAGTAACTGCTGCAGAGCTGCCTGCAGCTGCCCCAGCCTTGGTGGACACTGTAGGTGTGGGAGCTGCCCTGGGATGCTTCAAGGGCAGCCACTCCCTTAGATACAGACATGAATGGCACCAGCCTCGGCTCGCCGGTTCTGAGAGCTGCCTCCTCCCTCACAGCTGTCGAGGGCTTCTCTCAGGCACCACGTGTGTGTAAAGGGAGAGTTAGACAGTGATGGCAGCAGGCATAGAAGGCTGTAAACTGAGACTAAAGCTGAAAATACTATTTCTGTAATTGCTGGGGGGAAAAAGTCAAACTGTGCTGTTATTTACAGCTGCTGTAGCAGGGAATAAATCCCATCATGAACTGCACTACTCTGGATTGACACCAGAGAGCAAAATTTATCCTGCTAACTGGGTGTCCCTCAGATTCCATCAGGCTGCACTGGCTGGATAATGATAGAGGGTTCTGAGCTTTGCTGCTGTTCCTCAGCCTCTTCATTGCCTG
Organism: Atrichornis clamosus; assembly: GCA_013400975.1. Taxonomy (NCBI): domain Eukaryota; kingdom Metazoa; phylum Chordata; class Aves; order Passeriformes; family Menuridae; genus Atrichornis; species Atrichornis clamosus. The sequence continues at coordinate 91,230 of WBMZ01001775.1, read as the reverse complement.
CCCAGCACACTGAAGCTGCTGTAGCCCTGTGGGGTCCCTGCTTGCGATCGGCGCCATGGGTGCCCCGTGGGGCTGTGCAGGGTGGGCAGGGGGATAGCTGCCATGGGCAGGCAGGGACCCTTCTGGGTGCTCCCAGGATGTGTGGGCACATCCAGGATGTCTTTGGGGATGCCAGGGTTTGGAAGTGAGCCCTGCTCCCCCTCCTCCCACTCTCCAAGGCACTGGTGGAGCTGTGTGCCAGAGTGGGTGATACATAATTGAGCACGGCTGTATCTGAGTGTGTTTGGGGTGCAAAACAGCCCTCTGTACGAACAGGGGTTGTGTATTAATGTGTTTTTACTTCATGCAGGCCTGGTTCCATTAGGAAGGGAAGCATTGTGTAATACAATAGATATGATTAACTTTAATTGCACTTCTTTGTTGGGAAAATAGACATGTAATTAAAAACCTGACATGCGTTGTATTTTTTTTCTTCAACAATTTATTTGTTGGCATGTCTTCAAGCGGATATTCTGCAAAGCCCTCACCATTTACCTTGTGCCCATGTCTCCACAAGTCCAGCTCCTGTCTTTCTGGAACTCCAGTGTCTGATGCCCAGACTGAACTGTCTAGTTAGCACATCTTGCTGGTCATTGCCTCCTTTCCCTGGAGAAAAAGAATTGCGGGTCTTAAAATACTGCTCATGTTATGGCATACTTTGGGGTATTGATTTACTGGAAAACGAGATGCTCTTTACCTTGTCACTACTGAGGAATGTGCCTGGTTCTTGCTCAGTGTCTCCTGTCCACAGGAGGTGGGGCACATCTCAGGCCAGGCTTCAGCTGTACCAGTTAAATCATAATTCTGGTTTGGCTGGTGTCCAGGCCCCTTCTCCAGAGTTGCTTCTGTGTATGCTCAGAAAATCTTTCAGGGTTTCTTAGAAACACTCTCATTTCCCAGAAAAAAGGTAACGTTTAGATAGCCCCAGCCAGGCAGTGTTACCCATGGCTGATTTTAGTCATCTAGCAGAATCCTTTCCCTCTGGGAATTCCTGTCCCTTTTTTCTGCTCAGGTCCCTAAGATAGTGCTGAGCTACTGACCTGAAATGTTGTACCCTGGCTCCGTGCCATGGGTGAAATGGAGTGACATGGAGCGATGTGGGGCCCTTTGCCTCGCAGCACAAGGACGTGTGAAAACCTGAGGTTGTCTCACCTACCAAACACCCCTGGATGGATACAGAGGAGTGCTCACAGGAGCAGGAGCTGAACAGACACCCAGAACCTGAGTTGTAAGGCATGGTTAAACATTTTGGCTGCAGTCCAAGGTGTAAATATCTGCCGCGGTGTCCCGGGCGCACAGAGCAAACCCCAACAAAGACCCCCCAGGAGAGATTGGGAAGTATGTTGGCCTCCACGTTCCTTGAACTGGGCCACACCTGGGCTCTCGACAAAATTCCTGCTGTCCTGGAAGACACTGTTGCTGTGCTGATGATTTGTGCTCAGCTGTTCCCAGCCAGTAGGAAGGTGGGGCTTTATGCACCCCTCATTCCATTTGTTCTGTTTATCTCTGCCACATTTTATTTTGTCCCATCTTTCCATAGTCTGTTGTTTTCTGCTTCTTTTATTGTCATTATTCAAAACATGAATAGAACTGAATATCCTCTAAGTTATGAATGTAATCAATTTTGAGTCTTTAATTGTAATTTTTTTTCCATAAAATTCTTTTAATTTAGTCTAATATAATGGCACATCAAGCAGTAATGGGTACATTAAATTGAATCATGATGTTCATATACACATTTTATGACACAATCAAATATCCAAATGCATTAATTCATGTCAATCAGTTAATAAAATCAAATAGGAAACATTTCTCTAGTGCTGTTAACTGCATTTCTCCCATTTGGAGGGTGACAAGATGGTGAGGGCCTCTGTATCTTGCCTAGTTCATGTTTTCTTGGCTGTGTTGGAGTCAATATATTTACTTACTCGATGAGTACCAAGCTTGTCGGTTCCCGTGGCCCCTGACCAACATCCAGTAATGGGGAGCAGAAGGCCCCACCTTTACCTTGTCCTACCCCGGTTCCATTGGTACACTCCTGTCCCCAGAGACTCCCCTAAATAAGAAAGCAATATTAGCTGTGAACTTGGGGGATAGGTTCTCCTTAAAGATGTCTTGCCTTCTGATGTTTGCCTTCAAGGACAAAGAGCTGCAGCAAATTTATTGCACACTGTTGTGAGGAAGGAGAAAAGGAAACTTCCAACCCTTCCCAAGCAGTTGGCATTGGAACAGTTCTTTGGGCTTCTCATTTGCTGCACTTCAAGAGTGGGTACCAGCCAGGCTCCAGAGGGTGCTGAGCCTGCAGTAGGTCTGTTTCCCTTCTTCACTTGTAAGCACAAGTTTGCTTTCTAGTAACCATATTCTTTTCCTTTGCAGATAGCCTGCTGACAAGTGTTTTACCTCCGGTTTAAAATGCTGGATTGAAAATGGACCCTTCGTGCAGCAGTCACTCAGTGTGCGTCACAAATGGACTGTAACAAAGGTAGTGAGCTATAAGCCTTACAGGCTCTCCAAATTTTAGATTGAGGCAGTAGAATGTAGGTAGTAGCAGCTCTTCCTTCTCAAGTGAAGAAAGGACTCATGTCAATAAGCAGCTAAGTAGCTGAATGAATTGTGTCTGGATACCCCAGTGTCCCAGAACTGACATTTCCAGCCCACACATGGATAGGGTTTGCTAGAGTGGTTTCCTATATGATGCTTAAAAAGTTGATTTCTTTTCTCTTTTTTTTTTTTTTTTAAATTTTCCATTGTTTTATTCCTACCTCCAGGGCTCCTAAGTATCATCCCTAATCTCAGTGAGAGTGCCATGACACGGCAACCAAAAGGGGGGATTTCTGGCTCATAGGGAAAGGTCTGGCTGTGATTTAATGATTTTATCAAAAATTCAGTTTCTTGGTTCCAGAGCTTCAAGCAAAGGCCTGAGATGTGCACAGCAGCTAACCTGAACACTGATAGCTAAGTGTTCACCAGTGGAGTTGAGTCTCAGAAGTCAGGACTGAGATTGTAGGGATATGTTTAAGTCGATGATATTGGTCAGAGAGAACTTTCCATCAGTTGGCCATTCACTGCTCTCCAGCGCCTTGTTCCCTCATATAATCCTGTGTGTCACAGACACCATTTGTGTTGGGAAAGAATTGAGGAAAGAAGGCAGTGCTGTCTGTGCCCTGTCTGTCCATGGTGGTTAACAGCAGTGTCAGGGGATCCCTCAAACGGGCCAGGCAGGAGCTGTGCCAGAGGAACAGCTGCTTTGTTCCTTGTAACCCCAAGGCTTGTGCCCTGTGCCCTTACCCTCTCTGCAATTAGAACCTGGCCAAGCTCACTGGCAAGAACTTGAGGAGAGGACATTTACTGATTGCTGCTTATTTCTGCCTGAATTGTCACTGAAGCCTGGCTCAAGGTGTGCTGACCTTGGGTGCCTGCTCTTCAGTACATCTGGTGTTAGTAAGGAGTAGCCATTCTGTAAATGTCACTGAGAGTGGAGTTGGGTGATGAAAATAAGCAAAGTCCAAGATCTACAAAATCGTTGTACAAGGACAAGGAATGTTGAAGGCAGCTGTAAGGTGTAAAATATCTGTAAGAACACAGCATTTGGACACCAGTTTTTCTGCTGAGTGGGTTGAAATCCTTCAAGGCCTTGTGTTTTGATATCGTCTGATATTATGGTTGGTTTGAGAACAATGAGGAATGACAGCATCATGCATCTGGATCCGTGTGAGTGTTTGTGAGCAGGGAAGGGCAAGGGAAGGCCTGGGCTGTGCTGGTGGGCTGGCAGGGGCGAGGAGGTTCTCTGCTAATGGTACAACACGCCCAGCAGTCCCATAGAGGCCCAGCAGTCTCCAGAGAGTATTTGCTTTTTCCCCTCTTTCCTCCCCAAAACATTATATGAGAGAAGAATTTTTAGGAATGCTGATCTACAACGTAAGTGGAACCATTAGGTTAAAGTTTAAGCTCAAACACTGACCCGTGATAGTCACCCTGCGCTGTGCTGTGCCTGCCAGGGTGAAGGTGCTTTCAGAGCAGGATAAAATTCCTTCTAAATAAATAGAGTTTTGACATTTCCCTCCCTATGTAGTGCCTCTGAGGAATGGCACCAGCGGCATCTTGGCTGGGGCAGCTCTGCAAGGTGGTTTAATGGCTGTGTGGTGTCCCTGGAGTCATGTTGGCTGTGGGAAGGGATCAGCACCTCTGGTTTGTCATCTAAAAGGGTCCATGGGCTGATGGCTCAGCACATCTCCCAGGTCTGCTCTGTCTGATGCAGGAGAAGATGTTTAGTCAGCAGAAACAGAGCGCAGTTCTTGGGCTGTTGGGGTTTTTTCTCATGCACCACAGTATTTGTTTGCAGTATTGTTACAAACCCAACAAATTTGTCGGAGGTGCTTGCTGTCAGGGGGCATTTCAGAACTGTTTCTGTACAGCTGGAATTGTGCTCCGTGTTCCATGCTGGCTCTGTGCTGGAATGGCGTGGGGGAACTTTTGAGAAGGGCTCAGAATACCCTTCACTAGAGAACCAAACTGGTTTCACGACCAGGAGAGGGACTTGAAACCTGGGAGGAAGCGTGGCAGGTGGAAGGGGCTGAGGGACAGGCCTGGCCTGTGCAGCGCTGGGACTGGGTGGGATTTTAGAGGAGAACACAGCCCAGAGCAGGCGGTGAAAGCCCTCTGAGCTGAAGCTGCAGGGAGAAATGCAGCTGAGCTAAGGAGGTTTCTTGTCTTATTTGTCCACGTAATATTGTGGGAGTGTAAGTGATAGAGAAGAGATGGTCCAAGATATTGGGAAACCCTGAGACTCATCAACACCAGGCTGTTCTGAAAGCAGCTGCTGCTGCTGCCTTGGTTGAAAACTCATGAAGAGGGACCAGAGTTGAGAGGAGGAAATGGAATTGGTTCATAAAAAGTCTCCATCCCCATTGCATTGTCCCTGCCTTTGCAGCATGGAGTCAGGATGGAGTCCCAGGGGTGCTGGAGGGAGGTATGCAGAAAGGAAACAAGTGTCTGAGTGGGACAGGAGGGCTGGGAGGTCCCTAGTCTCGGAAGTCTCTTTCCAGAGCACAGACAGATGCCACTGGGTTTGTGCTGCATGCGTTTTGGAGTCCAATTCCCAGCAAAGGCTCCCCTTGGCAATGGAATGGAGAGTTGTGGAGGCAGGAATAGCAATCCTTCCACAGCTATGGAGCTGATAAACAGCTGCCATGGGGGCTGGGCAGAGCTTTTTGCCTCAGGCTCGGACCTGTCAGGCATTTTGTGGGAGCGTGCCAGCATCCACATTTGACAAGGCAGTGGGTTGAGGTGCTTTCCCTTCCTGGCTGTCCCGTCCCACTGCCCCTGGACTTAAAATATTTAAGGAGCCGTGTTGTCCTCCCTGGGCAGGATGAAAAGGTAGAGATGGGTTTGTCGGCAGCGGCGTTGCCAGGAACCAGACGTGGCTCTGCAGGCCCATCCCTTCGCATTCCATTTGGGGCTCCAGCTCTGACCGCAGCCCCACGGCAGCTGGAGTGGCTGGGAGCAGAGCACAGCATTCCACCTCTGCCCCTGACAGCTCTGTCAGCCCTTCTCCAGGTGTGCGAGGGGAGCCTGGCTGTGACAGTTCTGTCACTCGATCTCCAGGTATGCAGAGGGAGCCCTTTTAAAGGAAAGTCTTGCCTGAGATAAAAAAGTGCTTCAGAAAGCACAATCCATTTTTGCCTCTAACCTGAATTCACAGCCCGTGGGGTGGCTGCAGCAGGAGAATGGGCCCATCTTCTCTCCCATTCTGGGGCCTCCAAGAGCAGCATTTCCTTCCTCCTGCTTTTATCTCTGGCAGTAGGGATTGTGAGTCGGCAACACACAGAGCTCTGGTGGCTCCAGAAGGCAGCGTGGCTTTGGGAGCCAAGAGCCAGGACGCTTCTCTTCTTGGTGTCTGTCTTGGATCATTGCAGAGGCTTTGAACAAATGGAAAAAGAATATTGTGATTAACAGGAGTTTACTGTGTGCCAGCTGTTCTACCTTCCAGCTCACCTTGAGATCATGAAGACCAAACTGAAAAGGTTTCAGAGACAATCCCTTTTTTCATCCTTGGGATGGCATTATAGCTGTCATTCATGCAGCGGTAGATAAGCTTAGTATCAAGGCTGTAAGGTCAGTGAGGCACAAGCCCCAGGGCCATTATTCCTCTGTAGGCTGAAGCTGAGGTTCCTCTTGTCTCAGCTCAAACCTAAACTTCTTGGCATTATTAGCACATGTTCTTTGTTGTTGTTAAAATCCGTGGCTTACCTGGAATGAAGCCAACCCAAGGCACAGTGAAGGAGCCCTGGATCCAGATCTTCTGTGTTTGCATTGAAATGCCTTTAGGACAAAACTAGTTATTTTCTAAGCAGCACCTCTGAAAATAGTTGAGGAAAAAACTGAAATGATCTGCCCTTAAAATTAAGAGATAAGGTGAAGAGTTCTAGCCTAGCTACAGTGTTTTCTGTAGGGTCTTTCTGTTCTGTTTCTGCGTTCCCATTAGAGCAGGATCCCTTGGGACCAAAGTTAGGCAGTGTTTCCCTTGCAGCATCTATCATGATGTGTGTGTGTGGAATGTGGAGGAAGGAGGGGTATCTCCAAAGACATCACTAATAAAAATATTCATTTTAAGTGAGAGAAAGGGTTCTAATCAGTCTGCCTCATTTTAGATTATTAATGTAATTGAAAACACAGTCTACCTAAATCATGCAAATTATATGCAGGGTGAGGATTTTTTTTTCTGCTATCATAATGATAATCTAAATAAAATGTGAGTTGTGAGTGGAGTTGTGAAAGACTGGATCTGAGATTAATATGAAATGCAAAGATTAAAAAAAGACAGGCATAGTGTAGAGCTGCAACCCTGCTTTTATGACATTTGAAATCCTGATTTATGACCATTGTAACCAGGTTTTTAACTGTACAGAAAATGGAATGAGGTTAAACTTCTTCCTATTCGCATTAAGAGTTACAATCACAACACATTACAATGGACTAATAAATGTTACTTTTTGAGTAATGAAACTGCCATCAAGGCCCCGTTATGCAGAATGAGGCTGTAAGTGGCGTTGGGCTGTGCAGGGACGGGCAGAGATGGCCAGAGCTCCCACGGCATCCCAGGCACCACGGGCAGTCCTGGCTCCAGTCTCTACCTCTGGAGTGCTCCTGTAACACCAGAGAACACCTGGATCTGCTACCGAGTCCCCTGGAGCCAGAGCAGTGTGGAATCAGTATTCCAAGCTGTCAAGGACCTTTTGGGAAGTGGATACGGATTGTGAATCAGAAGGCTGAGGACAGAGCTTAGAAATGTGTCTGTGTGATAGGCAGAAATTCTGGGCTGTCAACATGTTGGGTTGGATTTCAGATTTTATTCCTGTAGGGAAAGGTGCTGAATTGACAAAGCCAGAGTGGGGATCAGATGTCCTGCAGTGACTGGAAGTTCCCTAAAATACCTACAGCTTAACCATAAATAGTTCCCAGTATGTTTCCGAGCAGCTCCAGCACAGGCAGCATCATGGTGAGCTGCCTGCATTTCGCCACTGTGTTCACTGGCTGGAGCTGTGAGTGAGGCACGAGGTATCCAGGACTCCAGGGAGGGAGTGCTGCAGGTACCCACAGCACCCATATTCCATCACAGCCTTGGGAAGGAAAATGCTTGCAAGTATCCATGCAAGTGGATCCATTCTGTGGCTGTTCAGGGACACAGGTTTCAACTCCCAGGCATGTCCGTGCATGGGAGGTGATCTGAAATGCTGGATAGTGCAAAGGGATCTTTGTCCTGAGAGCAGTGGAGACCTGGCACCATCTGACAACTGGGTCCTACTTAGTGAAGGTGTTGGTTCCTGTGCCTTCCCTCATCTTGACCAGAGCTCTGGCCTGCTCTGTGCTGGGTTGCCCATGTGAGAGGGGACAGGGAAAGGCTGGTTGTGTTCTGGTATGAGTTGTCTCTGGATTTTTTCCTGATTTCCCATGGCTGGATGTAATGGAATCAAACCATTAGATGGTGGTGACTTGTTCTGTTCAGCCAGCACTTGAGCAGGTAAAAAATAAATTAGATATCAATTACAATTTTCAGAGGTAGCTATACAAATCTTTATAGATCTTCCCAGTCTTTGTTCCGGGATGTCCCAGAGTGGGTGCACAGCTTGGCATCGAGCAGGGATGACTTAGCTTGGGAAGGGGTTCTGCAGAGCTGTGGCCGGCAGAGCCGGGCTCTCCTCGGGGCTGCGGGGAGCCTGGTTGCAGTGCGCATAGGCAGCAAAGGCACTTGGGGATGCGAGAGGCAGGGGGTTAAGTGTTGTGAGCACGAGTCATACAGTCACTGCTCTCAGGCCTATTAGCAGGATGTCTTGCCTGGACTGTCATCCTGCCCTTTCCCATGGGCCCTGGTTGCTAACCCGTTGCATTTTGACAGTAATTACCATCCAGGCAAGCACAACCGATCACGAGCTCCAGCACAAACCCACTGTCATGGTAACGCAGAAACCCCCAGTTCCTCGGGAAGAGGCAGAGTTTTATCTTGTGTGCTTAAAATGGGGCTGAGCTCAAAGCTGTGCCAAAAAGAGCACCGACAAACTTTATGGGAAGCATCAAATGGAATGTAGTATTCTAGGCCACTGAAATCATGTGAAATAGAGACTTAATAAGCATAAGGTACTTAGCTGGAGGAAAACAGAAACACTCTGGTAAATAAAGGATGTTAGTCCCTGAAAACTTGTCTGCCCTTGCTGACACCTGTGTTGATGTGGTGGAGGATGCTGGCTGGCTTCCCTCACCAAGGCTTACCCTATCTGGAACTGTGGTTTAGGACGTTACCAAAGGTATTCCCAATCCATTTCTTCAGGAGCATTTATTTCTTTGTGTGCACTGGAGATTGCTCTTTGGACTAACGTCACGGTTCCTGTTAGGGAGGGAGGCTGATGGCTGCTTCCATGTGGCTTCTCTCCTTTTAGAAAACATTTGCACTACAAGGTGTTTGAAGGCTATGCATAAAATGCAGCCCAAATTATCTTCACGTACAGATCAGCCTGGCTGCATTGATGTCAGTGCTGCTGGTCCAGACTACTAGGCATTATATCCTCACAGTGGAGACACAAGTTAGCTCCCAAAAAAGCTTTGCTCCCAGGACTTCTTTGTATTCCTGAATCTTTCTCCCAGGAGCCCTGTGGCAGTATCTGCATAGCATGACAGCTGTGGGGAAGGGGGTGTCACACTGCACTGGATGGCCAGCCAGGGCTGGGAACAGGCCATGGTGGCATGTGGAGAGTTAAGAGTGGCATGTAGCATCCCCAGCTCCTTAGAGGTCTTTCCAGGAAAATAATTGTCTAACCCTGAGTTACAGGGAGTAGCAGCACTGTCCCTGTGTTATGTCCCTGTCCCTGTGTGATGTGTCCTATTGGTTTCACTGTCTCCCATTTAATAACAAAGGCTCCAAATTTCATTTTGGCTTGTCTCCCTTTGGTTCCCACACCGGCTTCTGTTACAGCTGGAAGAGCCATCTAGTGCAAGGAATTATTCCTGCCGTGGAGGGTGGACTTCATCCTGCAGTTCCTCTTTGCTGCATGGCCTCCTGTCGTGTGTCACCCTCAGCTGTAATGTCATGCCGCTGGCATTCGTGGATGCGTGTGTCCACACGGAATGCATCTGAGGGTCACAGACCTGGGGGATTCTGGCCCCATCAGAAGCAGAGGGAGTTGGGCTTCTCTCTCCTGAATTTTTTTCCCAGATGTTGGGGTCCCTGAGGGTTATATAACACTCATCAGGACTGAACTTCTGACTTGTTAGAATAAAATGAAGTGGTTTAATCCACTGCTGCTGTTTGGTGCTCATCTCCATGTCCCTTCCCTGGGCTTTTCTGAATGAATGTCGTGTACAGGCATGTCAGAAATGAGCATTTTGTGAGTAATCATTTTGATACCTCCGTCAGAGTACTGGTACCCTGTTCCCATTCCTATGGACAGCCCCTAAATGCTGGTTTGTTCGTTTTTTTCAGAAATGCTATTAATTTACTTTGCAGTTGCCCTTCTAGATCAGCATCAGGATGCTAAATTAGATCTGACCATACAGACATTTCCTTTAACCCTTTTGCTCTCTCTTTTCTCCACAAACACAAGCCAGTGCAGTTCATGTCCTGCATTCACCTGGGGTTGGCTGTTTGACAGGAAATAGGGCAGGTATCTTACATAAACCAGAGGCTCTTCTCCCTGCCTTTGTGTGTTACAGAACAAATAATCCACACGCCTGACAAAATTCTGCTCCTGTTCAGTTGCACACACAGTCACTTCCTATCCAGAATCTGGTGGTACCGAGGGTCAAAGGAAGATGGTTCCCCCTTTCTCTATTCCCCCAGAGCAGATGCAGAAGTGAGCATCTGAACCAGGATGGCACTTGGTGCCCCTTCTCCAAGGGGCCAGTGCAGGTTGGCCAGGGCAGCGGGCCAGGCAGGAGGCAGCAGCACAGACAGGAGGAGCAGGCTTTGTTTGCTCCAGGGGTTCTCCTGGGCTTCTCCTGGATCTCTCCGTGGCACGCTCTCTGCCTCGCCGGCTCTGCTGCTGCCGCCGCTCTCGCTGAAGGTCACTGCTGGCCACTGAGCCCGGCTCTTTGTCACTTCCAGTCTCCAGGCAGAGCCTGACACACCGCTCACAAGGAGCAGCCTCTCCCGACAGCTAAGCTCCCTTTGGACAGGTGATTGATTCCTCTGTAATACTCTTAAATGGGAGCTGTATTGGGATCCAGGACCATCTCGGGATCAGAGAGACAAGGTCTTTAGCAGTAATTGGGCCACCCTGTGTCAGGTGAACTGCCCTGCTTATGGGCCAAATGCAGATGTCACTTGGTGTCACTGTTGGAGGGGATGAGCGTGGCCATGAGAGCATCACTGGTGTGTGGCACAGGTTCCGGCCCTCCGCCTGGGAGAGCAGATCGTGCCAGCAGTGCTGAAATCATCGCTTGTGACACCGGCGGTCATGGATCATCAGGGCTTACAGGCAGCAATGTGGGTATTTTTTTGTCGTGTGTTAAAATCCAGCTGTGCTCTGAAAGGTGCAGGGCCTGCCAGACTCCCAGCTCCAGTGGCTCTGCCTGTGGAGGAGCACGGCAGGTGCTCTGGTGGCAGCCCCGGCCTGGCTCTCACATGGCCATGCTGCAGTCTAACCTACAACAGCTTTTTAATGCTATTTATCCTTTTAATAAATGTTGCACTAAGTGACAAGTGAGAGCAAGAGGACACTGTGAGGTGAAGGTTGTGCTGACACTGGGAGAGGTGCTGGTTTTCAGGAACAGTGTATTTGTAGAGTTTTGGTGTTGAGTTTGCACAAGGATATGTCCCTGCAGCCCCACTACAGAAGTGCTGCTGTAGAAACCTTCCCAGATGTCTGTGTCCGAGACACCTGAGCTGGCTGTAGCCCCTGGTTGGCTGAATTTGGGTATATCTGTGTGTACATGAATATACTTATCTCTTCATGTATTCAGAATGACATAAATCTATTACATGATCTCATATACCAGTCTGGAAGAATAAACTTTTCTGACTTCTCTGGTGGGTCACTGTAAAATCTTACTGCAGTCAGTCTAGGCTAAAATCCTGGGACTCAGGAACTTGGTTCCCTGTGAGCCCAGGATAGTGCCAAAATCCTGCTTTGTCTTTCTTACCTGAAAATCTTCAGTCCCAGAAACTAAAACACCTGACTCATGGAAATAGAGGGCTCTGACCTTGGCATGGGCTGTGTGATGATGTATCTAAAGCAGACCTGTCTGGTTTTAGTGGTTTGTTAGGGCATGATGATAACTTTGTACAGAGACTTTAAAAATGATTTGTAGTTAGGTCCCAGGAACTGTCCTCTTCTGGTTCATCCAGTCAAAAAATAAATCCTCTTGGCTTCAGCTTCTCAGGATTGTGCTCAGTGACCCTCACCTGCTCCTGCCCTTCCCCTTTTCCTTGTTGTTTGTCTACTGCATCATGCCCTTATCCTTTATTATCCACACTGCCCTCTCTTTTCTAGATCCATCCACCCAGGTTTCTCAGCACATGCTGCACACACTGAGCTGCTGGAGCTGTTTACTCCTGTTATTCTTTTGCCAGCTGTGATTTATTCAACTCCTCTCGCGGCTGACGTGCCGAGCCTCTGTCAGTTCAGGGGTAAGACACAGATAGCACAAATGGCACTAAAGAGGGGAAGTCCTCCTCAGCTGGAGCTCTAATGCTCTCCGGTCACTTGTTCTTGTTCCTTGGGATGTAGGTGAGGCCTGAAAATAAAATACACCTTGGAGCCAGGTTTTGCCCTGCCATGGCCGGCATTCCAAGTGCTTCCCTCTGACACCCAGGAGTGCTCTTCCAGCAGCACTGCCAGGCAGGCAGCAGGATCCCAGTGAGCACACGTGCTGCTCTGGATGTTCCTGGCAGCCTCCCCAGGCCCTGGCTGCCCTTCCCAGCGGCAGCAGGCTCCGGAGCACCCGAGTAATCCTTTTGAGCCGACAGACACCTGATCAGTGTGTCCAGGGAGTTTTCATGCAGGCTTATATCCGATGAAATCTCCCAGTTTTACTTTAATTGCTGTTGGCAACATGTGGTCTCTGATAAAAAACATATTTTCTGTCGAGATTGCATTCATCAGTTGGGCTAATTTTTCCTGGCCCTCCACCCATCAGAGCTTCTTTGGAAAGGGAAACAGCAGCTTGTGGGTTAGCGAATGCCAGGCAACTGAACAAAAAGAGAGAGAGGGAGAGGGGGAAAAGCAACTCCATGCCTGCTGCAGAGCATTTGCACAGAGAGCCCTGGAAGGGTTCCTGTTCCCCAGAGCCCTGCCGATCTGGTGCACCCTTGGGTGGCGGGATAGGGAGCGTGTGGCCCCTGGGCCCCGTGGCCGGCGCGGATCCACGCTCGGAGCCCGGGAGGCCCGGCAGGAGCTGCTGCGCAGACAGCTTGCGCGCCTGACGCTGTGCCAGCACCAGAAGCTTGCCGGGTATTTCTGTCTCGGCAGATGCACGTTCTGTTGTAAAGGTCTGTTCAGCTCGTGCCTGCCTCATTCCCAGGTAATGCTCAGCACAGGCATGCAGCAGGATTTTCATAGCTTGTACCACAGGGTTTTTCCTTGACACGGGGGAAAAAGGGGACAGGGGAACTGGTGTGTGATGCAACTCTGGATGGATTGCTGTCAGGATGTTTCCCAGATGTGCCGATCCCAGCTCTCCATGCCAGCAGCTCTCAGGCTCTCGTGTGAATGCTGTGGGTGACCTTGTATCCGCGTGTAATTTAAAAATAAGACAAGAGGAAGAATGTTTAGTGGGCAGGCCATAGCTCGCTTAGGATTGCTGAGCTGGCTTAAAACGCCCTCTGGGTTCTTGGAAACTCGCTCCAGAGGTAGCAGAAGTGGGAGGGGAGGGAGGGGAAAGAAGTTCCAAAAAAACAAAATTCCAAAAATTAGCATTAGTTTTGAAGTGATACTGAAATGTTTGCAGGGTTTGCATGCTGGTCTCCATATGTCTCTTTTCAATTGCATGTGCTGGAAGAAAAAATGGCAATGCGTAAAGGGATTTGTTAAAGTGGAGAAAGGGAAGCACCATGTACTCCAAGGCTGCGGAAGAGAGCAGGGCCCACCCAGCCCTTCCCTACAAGGAAAAGACATGTCATTCCAAAGTCCCTAACTTGAGAGTAATGGCTAATGGTTTCATGTGAAGCATCATTCCTGTGCTTTCCCCTGCCCGAGGAATGGAGTATTGTAGCTGTCTGCTCCCCAGCCCCATGCACCGCCCAGACTGTTCAGTGAGGAGCTGGAGACAAATATCAGCCTGCTCCCTTTGGGGGACGGCTCCCACAGCCCTGCCCGCCTTTTTTTTTCCAGTGTTTTTCATTCCTAGATACAGACTGGATACTGACTTAGTCTTGTGCTAATAAAAGCCCCTCTCTGCCCAAATGCAGGCTTCCATCGTGTGCAGGGGATGGCAGCGCTCCCGCTGACTCCGGGGAGGGCAGGCCTGGGCCATCTGTCCCTGCCGCTCCCGGAGCCACGCACACACCACATCCCGCATATCCCTCCCACAAACCGGAGCCGCTCCGTACAGCAGTGCCTGCGTTTGCTGAATGGATTTATAATCCGTCCAATACGGTACATTCCGAATGTGTTACAAAAAGGACAGATTTACAGGAGACAATCTGCCTTCATGATGATTGCATATTGTGGCATTTCTAGTCCATATGGATCAGTAAGACTTGGATAGCAGGCATTTGACCTTCAAAATCATGCAAATGTGAAACCAGACTTCCATTTCTTACAGCTGGGAAAGTCACAGTGTGGCTTCTTCATCTGATTTAGGAGGCATTGATTAAAATACAGTTTGACTTCAGAAATTACTGAGATTTTCATACTGCCTTTTTGCAAAGCCATGGCTCCAGATCTTTCTCCCTCCTTCCTCACCCCTCCTGGCTAAGCCTGACTCATTAACGCCTGTGACTCAATTGATCATTTCAGAGAGAAGTTGCTAATTTAGAGCCACGGGCTAGCTATAAACAAGATTTTAAACCTTTTTGCTCCCGCCATAGTTAATCTGTAATAATAACTCCTGAGATCCTCTGAAAAGGTCTGAGTGTGGCTTTCTGTCAGCAGCATTAGGGAACTGTACATTTTCTCACGGAGAAACCTTGGCCGTGCCAGATCCAATCAGGGTGTTGGGAGCAGCATTAACCTCCCACTTTGCAGAAGAGCTCCCCAGGATTGCAGGGAGGTTCTGCTGGGGCAAGTGTGTCTGGACCTTGAGGGTTGCTTGGTCTGGGCTTGTAGTGCTTCTTTTGCCTCTGTGGTTTGCTGAGCTGGGCTGGGCAGGAAGGGCTCTTGGCTCTGCCCAGTTTATGCCCCATGTTCCCAGCCTAGGCAGTGCTGCTGTGCTTGCCTGCTTTCACCACCCCGCATGTGGAACCTTTGTGTCACTGATGCAATGTCCTCACAAGAAATCCTACCCAAACCCCTTCATTGGAATCATTAGGTTTGCCCAGTTCCTCCCTTGTCAAGTTAAAAACCCCAAACCCAAGACAGCTTATCTTTCACAGTATTTTGGCTAGAGCCTGAAGACGCAATTTACTTGTACCACATGCTTCCACAAAGCTGTCTCATGCACTCCAGAAGGAATGTGTTCAGGCTGAGATGAGGAGAATCTATCCTGGCATAGGGCAAAGGGAGAACTAGAGATGGCCAAAACACATGTGGATTTAATTTGTCTCATTTTCCAGTGAATCTGTGGGTTTGGATTGGTAATTCTGTGGATTTCCTTTTTTGATGGGTTTTTTTTTCCAGTTCCTCCCTGGTCTTGATGCATCTACAGAACTTTATGCCAGCTATATACACTTCACACTCTTGTACAGAGACAACCATGGCAGGGTTGGTTCTGCAACCCAGGAGAGGGTGTGTCCAAGGCTAGGGGAAGAGGGAGAGGTTTTATGTGGTCTAGTGTAGCGGTTTTTGAAAACAATTTTCTGTTTCTTCTGTTATAAAATTAACTCATGGACAGAAGTTTCTGAAGTTTCAGTAATTTAGTGGCCATATGCCACAGAACTGTTTCCTGCTGTGAAATCTGTCATGGACAAAGAATTGAAAACAGAAGGAAAACCTACACTAATCTCACCAGCTCTGTGGAGAAGAAAGAAGGAATCTTAGATTCTGGACACTGAAAGTTCAAAGCAGTAATTAAGGCCAATGTGTACTTTTACCAGTAAAAGAACACTTGAAGGAAATGTCTTGCCCCAGCAGGAGCAGAGGGTCCAGATATTGCTGTCAGCTGGTAGTTCCCCACAAGCAGAACTACTGTAATTCAGGGTACACTCTGCAGTAAGGGCAGTAATACCCAAGGCACACGTACTTCCTTGGCCTCACCAGGCTTGGGGGTCTTGGCTTGAGATCCCATGACACAGTCTTGGCAAATTGAAGATATTCCCCCTGTGACTGTGCAGACTTCATCCATTTATGTGGATTTACCTTGCTTTGTGTCCTTAACGACAGACAGACTTGCTTTTCCTTTGGGTCTTAATAATTCTGATCAAAGTAGTTGCAGAAGGTCAGGGTTGCTGGTTTTTCTTCTTTTTTTCTTTTCTGTAAAATCCCCTTTTTAGAAGAATCTGCAAGGATATGACTGGACACTAAAGAGAAAATGATAGGATCATTTTCCTCTGCATTTTCTTAGTTCTGTCACGTTTTGAATGGCACAATCTATTTTTTGTCATGGATTGAAGCAAATGGTTATTTTTCCCTTAGTTCTGCCAGAGAGCTGGCAAGTGCCACCATGCAGTGCCCTCTGCTCCTGCCTCTGGGGCTCTGGGTTGGCACTGCCAGGAGGGACCGGTTTGCCTGGCACCAGAGCCTGGGAAGCCTTTGCCCAGCTCATCAGCAGCAACTCCGGTCAGAACAGGGTGCTGGCAGTTCCTGGTCCTCTGCACTGAGCTGCATAATGGGGGTAAAAACAGGGGTGGGGAGCCAGCGTGGGCCCCCTGTGCCCCCACAGAAGAGCAGCTAGGTAGGGAGTGTCCATCCTCCCGTTCCCGCGGCACAGACACATGGGTTGGGCATTCAACTGGTCATTGTGAGAGAGAAAGTAAATCAGAGGTTTTACAGGGAATATTCCATCTTCAGCCACTCACTCTCATCATGTCTGTTTTTATCAGCTGCTGCTGACTGGTAAAGCAGCAGACCTTAAAGATAATGATATTTGCTGGAATGTGTTTGTCAAGCAGCCAGCTTTCCTCTTACAGCAGCTTTTATTCCTATATTATCCCTAAAGCACTACTTGTGCTTAACTCCTGCTCTCCCAGAGCTGTTCCCATTCCTGTAGCCCCTGTGTCAGTGTCAGCATGACAAACCTGGCAAACCTGGGCAGGGCTGGAGGAGTCCTGCAAACCACCTTTCCAAAAGCTGAGACCAAGTAGACACACCAAGTGCTGTGTCTCTTAGTCATAAGAGCTGCTGGTTCGTGTCTTTATTCCATACACAGGTGTCAGCTTTTAGGGGAGAAAGTGTTTGGATACCAGGTGAAATTTACTGAAACCTTGCAAGCAGAAACTTGATTTTATTCCCCCCCATCACTGCCTCTTATACTCACACACACAGAGATATATCTATATCTGTATACCTATGTAGAGAGATATGCTGGTGAGTCCACCATTTTGGGTGTCTCCGCAGGCTGTGGGTCAGTCCCCACCATTTTGGGGCTCTCAGCAGTTTGTGGGTCCGGCACAGCCATTTTGTGGCTCTCATCAGGCCAAGGTCAGTCATGGCCATTTTCGGTAAGGATACGGGTCGGTCACTGCCATTTCGGGGAAGGACGTGGATCCGTGATGGATATTTTGGGGCTCTCAGCAGTGCATGGGTCAGTCACCACTGTTTTGAGGCTCTCAGAAATCGTTGGGTCAGTCACTGCCATTTTGGGGCTCTCAACAGACCATAGCTCAGTCATGCTCATTCTGGGTTAGGCCGTGGGTCAGTCATGGACATTTTGAGGCTCTCAGCAGTCTGTGGGCCAGTCACTGCCATGTTGGGTAAGGCCATGGGCCAGTCATCGCCAGTTTGGTGCTCTCAGCAGTCTGTGGGTCTGTCACCGCCATTTTGGAGCTCTCAACAGGCCATGGGTCAGTCATGGACATTTTGGGTAAGAATGTGGGTCAGTCACAGCCATTTTGTGGCTCTCTGCAGTGCATGGGTCAGTCATGGGCCTTCTGAGCCTCTCAGCATTCTCTGGGTCTGTCATGGCCACTGTGGGGCTCTCAGCAGTCCGTGAATGAGTCACGGCCATTTTGGGGCTCTCAGGAGTCACTGGGTCAGTCATGGGCATTTTGCGTAAGGCTATGGGTCAGTCACCGCCATTTTAGGGCAGGCCATGGGTCGGCCTCTGAGGGTGAGGGGATGGAGGAAGTGGGTGTGTAGATGTCAGCAGTGGAACAGGGTGAGTGTGACGTACATCTCAAGCTGCAAACAATGACAGGTACTGTAGGCTGAGCACCTCTGAAATATTGAGCAGGATTAGGCAAGTTTGTTGTTTCTTATCATGTCTGGCTGGCTGCCTGTGCCCTTTTCCAGGGCACACAGATCACACTTTTTAAGCTGTCCTATATATCTCTTGTCAGAAGAGCTACTCTGTGCCAGGGCAGGAGTGAGATCTGATCTAGCTCTTCAACTGGAACTTTTGCTTTTGTTTCTTTTTAAAACCTGCCCATCTCTCTCCCAGCTCTCCTCAGGTATCCAAACATTCTGCTAAGTATAGCCAAAAAGGGATTCTTTGAGAAGAGCTAGGGCTGTGGTTCTCTGGAGGAGTGTAGTTGGCACTCTCTTTTCCACAGTGGTACCAGTACACACCCAGTTGGCATTCCTCACACTGCTGGGGAACATTAAGAGGCAGGATTGGTCTTGGGGAGAGAAAACGAGCTGGTCTTGTGGATAGAGATTAACCTGTGGGTTAGTGTAGTGTCTGGAACATATTCAGGGCGGGGGGAAAAGGTAGTTTTTTTCAGTGCTAACTCCCTTCTGCTGGGCAAAATCTACCTTGGCAGATTCTGACTTCTTCTGGCTTCACAAGAGTGTATACATTTTGGATGGTTGAGTTTCCATGGAAATTCAGTGCACCCATTAGGTTTTGAAATGACTTCACGTGCACTCTGGATTTGAGAACAATTGTTAGCTTGACATTTAATTTTTTACACCGTCTTTTGATAGAATTGGCCTGTTCTCTTTGTAAGTCATGGAAGAGCAATTTCCTAAGCAAGCAGACTCTGGAAGTATCTGCTCTCCACGCAGATATATTTACAGGCCTTGTAAAAGTCATTGGGGGAGAATCTGCAGGACTTCGGGGATGGTAATAGGGGTGCTTTCAAATGTTTGTGTGTGTTTCTGACATCTTCAGAGAAGTCGTTCGATTCCAGTGGGTCAATAATCTGCATTTTTAGAAGAACCTAAATATATATTGGCATAATCTGCATTTTAACAAGTCCTTACTTGTGTATTTACGTGACAGATCATAACAGCTTCAAAGGAACCGTTACTGTCTGCTGTGTCACTCCTAGTA
This sequence comes from Atrichornis clamosus, assembly GCA_013400975.1. Taxonomy (NCBI): domain Eukaryota; kingdom Metazoa; phylum Chordata; class Aves; order Passeriformes; family Menuridae; genus Atrichornis; species Atrichornis clamosus. Next base: position 72,174 of record WBMZ01001775.1, on the reverse strand, counting down.
GACTTCCATGAGGGATATTTTCCTGCTTCAGGTTGCTGTTTGTGCATCTGAATGTGAAGGGACTGGCAGTGGCAAGTGGGGCTCTCAGAACAGGCAAGAACACTGCACCAGAGCCGGGGAGGGAAGGGCTCATCCTCCTCTCCTGGGCTATGGGCAGCTGTTGTGCAGTCAGAGGAGTTGTCTTGAACCAGCCCCTGCTGCTGGGTTGGGTTTGGGCTGTTCTGCTGGAGGCTGGGCAGGGCCAGGGCTGTGTCTCTGTGGGTTAAAGCCCACCCTGCGAGGGCCCCCCTTCCCAGACCTCGTTCCCTGTTCTCCTGCCTATTACCTCCTAAGCATTGTAATAACTCGGGTAAACTGCCGGGACAACAACGCTGTCTGGAGATCCTGCATCTGCCTGCCTTAATCAGCTTCCTCCCTTGAACAGGAATTTAAATAATGAGTTAATTAACGTTCTCAAATGCCAATGAGATGCAGAAGAGATGGGTGGAGGTGGGAGCAGTGTGAGCAGTTCCAGCACTGGATTTTATGAGGAGTCACACACTGAGTACCCAACTGATTATTCATCCCACACAGATGTGCCCACCTGGCACTGCTCCTGCTCCTTGTGCCCAGCTCACCAGGAAAAGTCTCCTTTTCCAGAGGGCTGTAAACTTTTCTGCACAGGGCAGCACAGTGTGAGAATTGCCACACACCTGCAGGCGTGTGGCAATGGTGGTTTTTCCATAGGGTGTGGTAGCTTTTTTTTTTAAGGAAGGGTTAAAAACACAAAGCAAAACTCAACTTCTGCATCCTAAGTTCTGCTTCTGTCCTTGCTGAGGATCATTTAAGTCATCCCTGCAACCTGCACAGGTTATTTTGTCACATGCCTGGTCTTCGTTGCTTTGACTTCACGTTTGCTTAGGCAGCACTTCAACTCTTCTTACATACTTTGTTCATTCTAAACAGTAGCAGTAACTAACAATGACTAAATCATCACCATAATTTGTGGGATTTTCTTTTACTTCACAAACTAAATGCAGGCTTGTAGTGCTGGGAAATGGTCTGATATATAAAAATGGGCAGAAGGAAAAGAATGGTCCATAAATTTTAAGTACTAACATTTCAGTTCCTCCTCTATCTCTCTTATCCACAAAAAAAATCTTTTGTTGCTTTTTGTCCTGTGAAGATGTAATTTGTAATCCTACCTCGAGCAGAACCAGACAGGTAGTGTGGAAAACACATTTCCTGTGCTCCTCTGACTTTCTGTTTTGTGCTCTTTATTGCTGTAACATGCTGGGCCGAGTAATGTCCTTAATGTCCCAAATGCCAGAGCTGAGCCAGCTATAAACACTGCTGGAGCGCTTTGTGGCTGGGGGGATTTGCCATCCCAAAGAAGAGAGGATGGCTGTTGCCGCTGCCTTCGCAGGGAGCCTCCCATACTGGATGAGTCTGTGATCTTCCTCACTTGTGACAGGAGCAGGAGCTGCTCGATCATCTGGCACACAGGGGTGAGCCATGTTCTGGTCTGTTATTTCTGTTGACTCCAAAAGGAGTCTGCTGGTGGGGTGCTGGTGAATCTGAAACCTCCTTCACCCCTGTAATCTGTGCACAGAGACTGTGACTAAAGGCAGTTCTAGGATGCATAGAGGTAAAGGCCAGGGGATGGAGCTGTGCATCCTGGCCAGTCCATCAGGTCCCAGCAAACCTTCCCTTCAATTATTCCTCTGCTGGTGACTCAGAGAAGCCCAGTGCAGAGTTATTCCACCTGACAGCAGCAGCAGAACATCCAGGTAAATAAAGATCACAGCCTGGTTGAGAAATGAAGTTGGACAGTCAGATCTAATCAGGGTTAGCTCACCTAGAAATGTACCTGTCAGTGCATGAGGGGCTCGGATACCTTCGCTCCTCCTGGTGAATTGTGAGCGAGAGTGTGAGGCTCTGTCCAGTGCTTGGCCGGGAATTTGCTGCTGTCTGGAGTTGGAGTGGGGCCAGTCCCTCTAGAGGAGTTCCTCCCTGGGCCTGTGGGAGAAACACGGACACACCAGGGCCTCCAGCACATGGCCCCAGGTTTATTGGTATCCCAAGGCTTGTGAAAGCATGGATCTTCCCAGCTTCCTCCTTAGTAAGTAATGACCTGTATGTGGGACACATTATCCCTGTCAGGAGCCCTGCCTAATTGCAATGGGAAGTGTAACATTATTCTTTAACTTCCCATTTATGAAGCAATTTGCTGTGGAAATGGGGACTATGTGATGGCCTTTCAGATAGGAGCTGCAGTGCTGGAAAACGCACACAGTTTAACAACTGACACATCCAGTTGTGAGGCAGAGGAGAAGCACTGTGATATTTCAACACTGGTTAAATATCCCCTCATTTGCTTGCCACGTGTGTGGAATATGCTGCTGGTTGTTATTGCACCCTTTGAACTCGTGGGGCAGATGAAGCCTGGGGTGCACCAGCAGCCCTGGCAAGGGAGCCTGGTTACAGCAGAGAGAGGCAAATCACTCTGGCTTGGATATTTGTGTTTGGTCTGAAATGTGTTCAGAGTGTGCCAGGCTTGGGAATAGGAATAGGAATAGGAATAGGAATAGGAATAGGAATAGGAATAGGAATAGGAATAGGAATAGGAATAGGAATAGGAATGGAATAGACTTCTGATGAAGGCCAGAGGAGCCAAGCGTGCCCATGGGTTGGTCAGGCTGCCCCCAAGGCACTGAGCTGGGCTGTGTGCTCTGCAGTGGGAACATGGAGCTCCTCTAGGATTTCCAGTGCCACTTCCTGAGCAGAATATTCCAGATGAGTTTCTGCAGATAGGCTAAGCAGAGTACTTACTCCAGTTCTGCTCAGCAGAGACAGGGGCTGGCCGGCCTGGGATCCCTGAGAAAACCTGTGGGGTAGATGACCCACTAAAATTTGTGCCTTTGCATTTTTGTCCACACACGTTTTCCATCCTGCTCAGCGTTTCCCATTAAAGGAATTGGGTGTTAAAGGAGCTGAACATCACTGTGAAGCTGCCAGCGACCAAATATAGACACATGATGCTTTTCCCTCACCTCTCTGCTTCACCCTCACGGCCGCTCAGCTTTCACTGCCTTCCCCTGCTTATCTCCATCATTTGAGAATGATTTGAGGCTTTCAGAAATGCACTTTCCGTACCCAGTAGCCAGAGGTGTTATTTCTACCAGAATAGATTTTCTGTCTCTTTTTCCCCTGTGTCTCCATGTGTAATTCCAAGGCAGAGTGAGCGATACACTGTGCCACAGCTCGGTGGATTAGTCACTGACCTTTTGCTGGGGGATTCTCTCTGATGTAGCCTCGCTTCACAGTGGAAGTGCAGCAGCTTCCAACAGTGAGTGCAGGAGCTCGCAGACTCCTGACGAGTTTCCATGTACCCTTCTGGGGATCTCTGCTCTTTATCCATGGCCTCAGGTCCATACTTTCACCAAGTGTTGGGATGGCTGAGGCAGGGCGAGTGCAGGGGGCTGGTGCCAGGATCCCAGGGAGCAGTGTTGGAAGAGGAGGGGCTGGTTTGGTTATGAGTTACTGAGCCCCACTGCTCTGCTTGGTCATCGGCACTGCACTGTCAGTGCCAGCACGAAGCACTGGGCTGCACATGACAGGGTAATTCTCTGCAGCTCCAAATCCTGGTAGCCAGAGGATCTGAGTCTCTTGAGGAGCAAGAGGTGCACTTCAATGTTGTCAGATGCAATCAGAATAACCTGGTTTATTATGCAGCTTTTCTTCCCCTCATTCAGAGGCTAAAGACCAACCCTTGGAAGAAGTAAACATGAAAGCCATTCTCTGAGTGGAGGCTTGGGGGTGTTGCTGTGCTGGGGTAGCTTTTCCATTGTTTTGTCACTGCAGAGGAACGCGTGGAAGAATCCACCTGTTTACCTGAAGCCAACTGAAAAAGTTGGCACAGGTTCCTTGTGGGATTTGAAGGGAAGAAAGGAGGGCTGGAGTGGAGAACTTGATGCCAGAAGGTGGACATTCATCACTAAAACACACTCGGGTGCTCTGGAGTGTCTCTGGTGCTGTGCAGGACAAGCCAGTGCTGGGCTTCACTCCCACAGCCTTGGGGAAAGAAGCACAGAATTGGTGTGAGCCTGATGAGGAGTGCATACATGGAGGGTGGTGTGGGGCTGGCTTGTGCTGTTGCCGTTGTGGAATGTCACTGTTCTGGAAACCAGAAACAAACCCAGCAGCATCTGCAGGAGTCCTGAGGAGCAGCTCTCTGTTTCCTGTGGAAATACAGCATAAACTGGAGGCAAACTTCCTGGCCTTTTCCTTAGAATGGTTTGGGAATCGTGTGTTTCTGTGGCTGTGTGATACATTGTCATTAGCCGTCTGTATCCCTAGGGACATGTGAAAAAGCTTTTTGTAAATTGAAAACACAGCTCTCACTGGCTAAGTCACATAGGCTTTTTGGAAATACCTCCCAAAATAATTTCTGAGCATGTCTTCCAAAGGGAATTTGAGCACAGGATTTGCTCCCTTTGAGGAGGAACTGCTGGCAGTGTGATTTATGGACTGTGCTTCCTGGAGTCTGGGGATCAGTAGCACACTTGAGAGGTGGAAAGAGGGGAGCAGAGGGCAGGCTTGACCATCAGGTGCATTAATGGAGGACAGTCCATCATGTCACTAATGATGGCAGTGGCACTTCATTATGCTGCTGTAGTACCTGTGGCTGGTGCTGAGGGAGGAGGAGGAGATACTCTTTGGTGTGTCATTGTAACCTTCTGTGCCATGGCATTCGTTCTGCTCTCAGGGCACCTTACCTGAGAACACAGGGTTTTCTCCTGAATATTGGTCCTTTCTTCACTGATTTGGGTTGGGTTTTTTGTTACCATTGTGGCTTAGGCAAATGCAGGCATTAAACAGCAATTAAAATTAAAGGCAGGTTCAGCCAGCTGAAGGGACCTTCAGAAAACTGGGACAAGCAAGAGGAGACAGGGAGTCCGTGGCAGCAGCACAGACTGCAGAGCCAGGGGTGAGTTGCTGCATCGGCGGAAGAGGTTGTGTGGCATCAGGAACTGGAGTCCTGTGTCCTCCTGTGCCCATGGGCTCAAAGTCCTAGGGGTTGCTGTGCCTTTGGAAAACCTGAATAGCAGATCCTGGTGCTGGGGGGAAATAGGGCAGCTGTCTTAGCTGCAAAATAATTATGATGGCAAATGTATCTCAGGTAAGCTGCTGGAGACCTGTAGGCACTGGAAGGGTCCTTTCTGCACCGCTTGGGGTAACATATGTCGTTCAGTAAGGGCACGGTTGGTGTCCTGGTGGCCTACGAGCAAGGTGGAGGGTATGGAATGAAGGGGTGATGGTAATCATGTCCGTGTGGCTTTCCATGTCCTTGTGTTATCTGCCTTCTTGGTGAGATGTTCTATCAGCAACAGAACTAAAGGTACAGGTATGCCCACAGCTGGTGAGCTCCTGCTCCGTGTTGCCCCTGTCCCCTGGCTGGTGTCACCGGTCACTGTTGGGCTCCCTCACTGCTGTGCTCAGCTTTGGGCTCCAGGCATGTGCTGATGGTCTAGCTGGGTCCAGCATTCCACTGAAATCCAAGGGAACAGCCTGGCTCATGCCTTGCTTGCTGCATTTCCTTCTCGCTGCAGATACATGGTGGGTAGGCTTTGTGTTGTTTGTCTGCTCCACACACCTGAGCCGAGATCTGGGCTCTCCATCCCCCTCAAAATCAGCCCGCGGGGGTCAGCAGATTTACAGGGGAGCTCTCCCAAGCTGAGCTGGGGCTTTTGAGGCTTTACTGTCCCCTTTGGCTGCCTGTCTGCTGTGTGATATGTGGAGGGGCATATAAAGATTGGAGATTAAAAAAGGAAAAAAGTTATCATTTCTGTGTGGGAATAAATCCAGAGCCAAGTGGTTCTGGTGTGTGGGAGGAGGGCAGGGCCAGGTGGGCCGCAGGAGCCACAGCGCTGAGGGGAGCAGGGCTACCCTCCTGGCCCCAGGAATGCAGCATTAATGGACCATAAGTGCTCCTGCAATGGCACTGGATCTGTGGCAGCTGTTTGTTCAATGTTTCATGCTTTTAGCCACATCTGCTCCAAATGAGTGTTAATATTGCAGTGGCGTCCACTAAGGATGGGCTCTGTCAGCTCTGCTGAGCGTCAGGCTGACCCTAGTGACAAGGAAAGAGCAGTTCAGCCCACAGTGCTCCCTCTCCCTCCACCCCCCGTATCCGTCTCGCCTGGCTCCGCTCCATCAGAACGCCTTCCCTCCCCACCGAGGAGGGTAAAGAAAAGGGAAAACTAAGGCAGTGATTCTCAAGGAGAAAAATTGCATTTATTCCTAGCACCCTGTCCAGCAATGTCAGATAACAGTTTATTCATCCCCTGGCCCCTGTATGACATTGAAGCATATCAACAGTGACAAAAGTATATTGAATAATTATCTTGAAATTAATACATTATCCCAAACTTAAATAAATGTCATCTGATCAATATATCTTGGAATGGAAAGGGAAGAGAATGTGAAGGGCATCGCTTCATTATTCATTAATTTTAGAGTAATGTAGGCAGATGAAATGGTTATTTCAGAGCACTGCTATTATACTCACTGGCATTTTAAATAACTCCCAGGATTTAACAGTATATATTCCCTTGTCGAAGCAGCTTACACTCATTAACACTGTGGGTTCCAGATTTCTCTGTTTGACAGTGCTGGAAAAGACCAGAAATACTGTTCTGACCCCATTCTTTTTGGTTGGGTTTTTCTTCCTTTGCCCTTTCTGTTTTCTTCAATGGTTTAAAAGATTCAGTTCCACTTTCACCAGTACAGCACACACTGGGATCAGTCCAGCTGAAACATCTGGGCATGAATGTAGAATTCCTGGGAACGGGAGGTGACCCCATTTCATCCATATGTACGGCTCTGGCTCAAAACCAAGCTGCTGGCTGCAGATTCCTCTGCAAGGTGAAAATGGAAGCAATCTTGTGCCTCCTGGAATCAGGATCAGTTGTTTGGGCTCTGACTGGCTTTCCCCAGGAACAGGTGAGGTGACGTCCTCCCACATGGCCTCATGTGGGTTGGACAGGGCTGGTGCTCACCCACGGACATGGCCAGGGAGCTGGCTCTGGCCATTTGTCCTTTCAGGGGCCACTGCAGAGCTACTGGGACCAGCAGAAGCCAGTCAGGACACACATCTGTAGGATTATAACAAAGACCAAGAAACCACGCTGGCAGCTGCTGTAAAACTGCTTGACAGAGTTGAGTTGATTAACTGAGGGATGCGTCAGCTGAGAATCCAGCCTGATAGAGCATAGCGCCTGTGCTGGCACGTGCAGAGCATGGCCAGGGCATGCTTTTGGTTGGAAATCGTGGGTAATCAGGCATGGCAGGGTTTGGATGGCAGAGCCTTAGTGGTGTAAGAGGAGAGACCGCAGCCAGCCCCAAGACTGTGCTTGTCCCAGGCACCTGGTTGTGTCAGAGCGCTGCCAACTCCAGTCCCATGTGGGATCCTTCTGGCCACAAAGGCTAGAGCCTCACAAAACCCATCTTAGATCTGTGTGGCCAAAGCCCCAGCCATGCCGGTGCCTCCTTCCCCGCCTTAGGGCTGCTTTCGCACTTGCCATGAGCGTTTTCCCCTGCTGTGCCCCTTCTTCCCACCTCACGTGTGCTGCAGTGCCCCGTGCACTCAGGTTGAGCGAAGCTGGAGCAGATTTTAATCTTGCCCAACCTTTGCCTCACACCAACAAATGGCCTCCTCAGCAGCAACTAATGACACCTAATGATGTCTGTGGTGCCAAATGAGTCAGGCAGCCTCACTCAGAGATGCTGGGAATGGATTATCTGTGCCCAGCTCAGAGATGCTGGGAATACACTATCTAGTGTCTCGGGCTTATGGCTTGGAGTGGGGCTGGGAGAAGAATGATCTGCCAGTAATTTATTCCATAAATGTCACCTTTCAGTCTACTCATGATAATTCTTCAGGAGTGTCCCAGGTGTCATACACCCAGTTATGATTTTGAAGTTACTCAATGAACTTTTCTGTTTCTCCTTCCCTCATGTATGGCTGATTGTATGCAAGTTTCCAGGCAAATTCATGACTCAGTATGGTGGAAATTCCAGTTCTTGCTTGGTTTAAGGCAGTCACCTCTGTGGTTGGTGGTTTATTTCCCTTGTGCAGGTCTGTGGAGGGGAATCACCTTGTTCATCCTCCAGCAAAATCAACCCTCTTTTTTTCCCTGTGGCTTCAGTTGGCCTGTGATCTGGCCAAGGTAAATATTACCTCTACCAGGAAGCGCTAACTATATTTTTCTCTAGAAAAATATTGAAACACGGTGTAAAGTTGAGAGATGCCATTGTGTGTATGCATGTGCTTGTACGCGTGTGTGTGTGTACCTGCAGAGCGTTCCAGGGACCTGCGTGCTCCCAGAGGAACTGAGAAATGTTCCTGTGTGTGGAAGGAGAGAAAACTATTCGTTTCTCTGGGGAACAGAGCGAGGGAAACAATTGCAATGACAAAGCAAAGCAGGGCCTGAGGTGCTGGTAAATTGGAGCCTTTTGGAAACATTGAGGCACATGTGGAGCGCCTGTGTCACCGAGGCATGCTAGGCCCTAGAGTACAGGGAGCCATTTGAATGTCTTTCAGGACAGCATATCAGGGAGCAAATAGAGTGAAGAGCAGAGCAGATGAGGTCCAAGAGCAGGATGTGCCCTTTGTGTGACTCACTGCTCATCTGATGCCATGCCGTGGTGTGTGCGGAGCGGCAGGCAAGCACCCAGAGCCCTGCTTCCCAAAGCCCTTGCTTTGCCTGGCCCTGCCTGGGAGCTGCAGTCAGTGCTGAAACATCTGTGTTTATTTTGCATGACAAACTTGTTCCTGGGCTCTGACAAAACGCATGCTGGTCTGGGACTGGGTTTTGGGCTCCTCGGCAGGGCTGTGCCATAGTGTGCGGCTGGCCCTGTGCTGCTCTATAATACATATTACATGACTTCATCCATAGTTAATGACAAGTGTGCTATATTTTTAATCTTTATAGCTTTATTGTGTGCAAGTGGTTTTAATAATTGGTGCTGCAGGATGGTTACTTCCCAGAATTACCCTGCAAAATTGCTGTGTTTTCAGCCTTCAGTCGCGCAGGTTGTAAATTATAAACTTGGCCCTCTCTCACTGCTCTGTGGAGATGCCAACCTGTAACAACAGCAAAAAGATACATGTTGGCAAAAATTCCTCCCTGAAGCTCTCCTCATCCTGTCTGCAGGGCCTGTGGGATAAGGAGGTCCTCTGGTAACCCCCGCTTGTGCTTCATGTGTGTGAGTGTCAGCAGGAAAACAACTGCAATGAGACAGGGATAGTGGTAAGGAGCAAAGGATCTTGGGGGCTCCCTGAACCCCCACCTCCTCCAGGAAATTCCTCGGTCTCCTTCCCACGTGGAGCACGGGCAGTTCTGCCAGAACTGTGATAAACAAGACTGGTGGTATCCAAGTGCCTCTGTTGGTGTCCTGAGCCTGCACGGGGCCCCATCCTTGAGCTGGGGCTCTGAAACCAGGCTGCACACTGCTGGTGCTGGGGCTGCAGCCTTTTCTCATGTGGAGTTTGTGCTCATCCCATCGGAGGGCTGAGCTTGGGGTGCTGCGCACCAGCACAACACAAATACTGTAAAGCCTGGGCAAGCAGAACATTTTTAATTAAGAAAAAGAACAGAAATAACTCAAAACTGGGTGAAGGTGTTCTGGAGCCTTTGTGCTTCAGCTGGCTTGTGCTGTTTGGCATTTCCCAGTTCTCTTTTTCTGTGCACATCCCCAGCAGGATGATGACTGAGTGCCTCATGTTCCCCCATGTACTCGGGTGATGAAGGCTGTGTCCTTCCCTCCTGTGCTGCTGTGGCTCCCAGTTTCCACCCCAGAGAGCTGGGGGCCCAGGTGCTGGGGCAGCCCCCCAAGCCCCGCGCCCAGACAGTCCCCAGCATCCCAAGGAACGCTGTGAGCAGAGCAAACACACAGCGGCTCTCCAGAGGGGCAGCGCTGGGATGGCCTCAGGTAACAGCAGCTCCTTTGATCGGGCTCGTTGCCTTCAGCCTCCAGCTGCCGGCGACGTTCCGCTGCCTCTGAAACCCTGTTCACCCGTGGGCAATATCCACCTGTTGCAGTCCTCGGAGCCAGGCAGAGGATGTGAAATGTGCTCTTGGAGTGCCTGCTGGAGTTACTGGAATAGCTGATGATCAGCCTGCAGGAAGCTGGGAGTCTGGGGGAGGGTGTCAAGGGCCAGGCAGCACTTCCAGCAGCCACACAGCCTAGAGAGCTTAACAGTACTTGGCTGGGGACAGACTCGATTCCTACCAGCCAGCTCTGCTTTAAAACAACACAAAAACCTTCCTTAAATTACTGAGTTTCTTTTATTTTGGCCTGGGATGAAACTGCGTCATTGTCAGTGACATTTTTAAGCTTTACATGGACACGATTAGGTATTAATAGCTGTAGTAAGACCTAAAGAGACAATTCATAAATAAATTATGTGATGATTTAAGCTTCTTTCCTTCACCCGGAAACACCCGGAAAAAGACACGTGAGGTTCTTAAAAAAAAAAAAAATCTCTAAATCCCCAGGTAATAATGGATGCAAACACTTTTCATTAGGTCTCCTCAGCTTTGAGATGCCAACACTTGCTTTTCATCCCTGTCTCTGTGTGGGCCTGGTCAACCTCTAATTGCAGGGAAGTGACTGACTTTGCAGTTGGCTATGCGTTTCCAGGATACCTGTCCTCCATGGATACAAGTGAATTGGGGAATCTTTGTTGTTTGACCAAAGTGCTTCAGCACATGTTGAATGTGTGTCTTTAGGGCTCAAACATGTGTTGAATGAAAGATTTTTGATCATTAAATGTTTAAGCATTTTCCTGTGGCTTGGCTAACCCTGCACGGTCCTTTTGCAGGCATTGCAGTGCCTTGTGGCCCAGCAGTCTCCTCTGGATCTCCAGTGACCCAGCACAGCCATGATGTGACTTCCCAGGTGACAACCATGAGGCACCGCAGGAGGTGAAGACTAAGGTAGGAGATATTCCAGTCTTATTTACACATTAAACACATTAAACAACAGATTAATGCTGACTGAAGCACACAAACACACATTAACACTGATGGAAGCACACAAACAGATGCAAACATTGTGATTCCAAATGCGTTCTGGGACATCCACCTTTCCCCCGATGGCTGGAACAGAACAGCTATCCTCTTGGAGCAGTGTTGGACTGAAGAAATTAAGGTAAGGGTGTGGTTAAAAAAAATAAAGCAGCTTTTTTCTGCATGCGTGCCTTTGTTGTCTGCTTTTGGATGCTGTGATTTCCATTTTACTTTGTGTCTGTTGCCAGTTATGTGGAGCATTGGTTCATTGTGAGCACTTGTCACACTGCTTGTAATTTCTTATTGGTGGTGTCCAATTTGTTTCAGTTAACATATTTGTGGACAAAAGGTTTCATTCAGAGGTGTGTTCAAGACCACCTGATTTGATAAAGACTTCAAGCAGGGTTTAATCTGCCTTGTGGAACACATTGAGGGGTGCCAGGCTGGGTGGAGGGTGGCTGTGCCCACGCTGCGCTCAGCGGAGAGCTGCTCCACTGAAGGCTTTGAGGGAGTTCTTTTCACTAATTAGTTATCCTGTCTGCAGCAAGTAAGATTATCGCTGGTTTATACTGAAATTTAAAATCCTAATATGGGTGTGCTTGATGGAGGGGGAGCAGGTTCAATAGTCCCTGTTTCCAGTGTTCAGGTGTTCACTTTCACTCAAGTTGCTGTGCGTTTGAAGACCAATGCATTAATGCTGTGTGTGTGCCTCACTCCCCCGAGACCAGCTGCAGTGCCTGTTTTATCAAGTGCACAGTACTCCTGTGTGGTAACACAGACCTTTCCCACGGGAACTTTTCTCTTCTCTCTATGTTTTGTAAATAGAGATAAAAGCTTGGATGTTATTGAAAAACTGTCTCTGTAAAGATGGACATTCTGCTTGGCCAATTGGCCTAGGGGGAGGTTATGAATTGACCCAATCCGGATGACCTTTTGAAAGTCTATATAAGTTTTGGAATTAAATAATAAATTCAGATTTCTGCCTCACCCGATCTTGCCTGGTTCTTTCGCTCTGCCAGTGGTTCAACAGCAACACTCGTGGAACTGGGACCTCTTTGTGACATGGGAGCTTGAAGCCCACAACCTGTGGGCATCTGACAGTCTCTGTGGGTGCGATGTCTGGGAGATGAAACCTTAGGAAATGTCTCTTGGGAAAGGCCTGCTGCTGTTACTGAGGTGCTGAATCACACAGCGGAATTGTGCAGGTAAGGCTTGAGGTACCCCAGTGCTGGGCAGCTGTGGGGCAGGGGCACAGCCTGCGCATGGGCTGCTGGGCAGCTGAGTGTGCTGAGCTCAAGGCTGGGCTGTGGCATGTGCTGGGCTGCCTAAAACAGATGTGTTTCATGTACCTTTTGCAAAAGCATAAAGAGACAAGTGTACAAGGTCCTTCCTAAATGGGAGTGTATCAACTTACCCCAAAATCAGCTGTGAGGTGAATTTCATCCCAAATACAAGGACACCACAAAGCATCATCCTTAGAAAGCACACTTCTCCTCTGACAGAACACAAATTAGTTAATAGTTTCCAGCAACCAAAAATGTACTAAAGCATGATTTGAGCAGGAAGGAAGCCACCAGCAGTGCTGCCACTCTTTGACAGCTCTTCTAATCACCATAGCTTTATCAAGAAGTGTTAAGTTGTATTTTTTTATTGATATTTAAGAATAAATTCTTACAACATCATCTCTATAAAAGGTTCATCACAGACCAAATACCATTCTAACCTTTTAAGCTTCTACAGTAAAAACTGTCGTCTTTATTTATCTAAGTTTGGGAGAGATACAAATGTAATCATAACCCCCAAGGCGAAATTTTATGGCAGTTTTCAGAACTCCTCTCTATAAAAACTACTCAAACCTACCAACATAAAAGCTCCCAATAAAATTTGCTTTAGATCCTAGTCATAAAACATGAATTTCTTTCCCTGGTCCTGGAGCTACAGGTGTCCAATTGGCAGCACTGGTCGCCGCCAGCTTCCCTGGCAGTGCCGGCTCCACGTACCTGCTGGGTCAGGTGGGCAAGGAGGGGCAGCTGCACGCTGAGCTGTGCCTTGGCTCATCCCAGCACAGCCCGTGGACACCTTGTACTGTGCCTGCTGGTGAGCAAGGGCACAGGAGAAGTGGTTAGACTAGGGCTGGAGCAATTCTGGTCTGATAGTGAGGAAAATCTTTGGGTATGCAAAGAACCATACAATAAAAACAGGCTGAAGAATATCTCAGGCAGTAATGAAACTCTTCCCTCTGTTACTCAGCTGTTTAAACATTGGGGATCTGCACTTGCTTTCAAGATTGGTGGCCCTCCAGGTGACATAGAGCTTGGTGCCACGCATTAGAGGTTGCTTTAATTAAAGATTCCTTACTGTTATTTGCATGTACGGTGTTAGCAGCAAATAGAAAATTTTTTATTTACATTTAGCTGAGAAACCTAATCCATACCTGCATGCCATGAAGTTGGGCTGGGCTCGGCTGGGCTGGAGGGAGCCTGGCTGGGCTTGGGGAGAGCCAGGCTGGCCGTGTTCTTGAAATGCAGTGCAGGAATAAATCTGCAGACTGGGGCTTTAGAGGATTCCTGGCAACTAAAGGATCATGCTTTATCAGCCTAGATTAATTTGCTTTTATTGTGCAGGGTGGATTTAACCCCGATACCTCACTCTGGATGGTTTCTGTTCTGAGCCTGTTCTTCTGATTTCAATTAGAAGAAAAGCAAACATAGCACAAGGCTGCTGCTGGTAAGGGAGAGCAGAGGCAATTCACAGATGTGAAATGAAAAGCACAACCGCCTTCTTTGAGGTACACACCTCAAAGCATCCTGGAAATGTCATGATAAGTAAGAACAATTTCGTGTAAAAGTGTGCTTGGATGCAAGTATTTTTCTAAGGCAAAAATACTCATACGTTGTTTCCTTAAGCTGCTTTCTTTGGGAACTGCGGGAGGCTGGAGGTGGCCCAGAAAGCCTCCAGCTGGTGGCCCACATCTTGTGCTTGCAGGACTTTGCCTTACTTGTCATTCCAAGCATGCTGCACACTCCAACTACTCTATAGCTGGGAAAAATTAAGTGATTGCTGGTCTCAGCTGATGGTCCTTGTGAGGAGGGAGGGGAGCCCACAGTCCCCATCTTTTGGGAAGTTTCCTGGGCACTGGTGCTTCCTAAGGGGTTTTTCCTCCTGACTCCATATGCTCTTCTGCAGAGATGCCCTTGGGAGCTCTTGGATGGGCAGGGCAGGGGCGGTCAGGGAATTCAGGTAGATCCAGTAGTTGCATAACGTGTGTAATAAAAGCTATGATTCATGACAGGGCTTTTCTGTTTATCTTAAAGTAGATTTTAATTACAAATCTGCCTCCCCAGTTGGGTGTGATGTCAGGAATTGGCTCTGGGAGCATTCCCAAGCCAGCTGTTAGCTCTGTCTTCCTATTTCCCTGTCTGTGCTCCGTTGGAGAGGCTGTTGGGTACTTCCTGTCTGCTGGGTCTGTGATTATTGGCTAACTCTGCTTCATGGGCACTGTCTGACATGGGAATTTCTCTCCAGTGCCTATCCTGAGTTACCACTTGTCTTAGGGCTGTTGGGTCTTACCTATGTCCCAGCTAAAAAAAGCTGCATTTAAGAGTCAGCTTAAAGGTGTGTTGGTGAAAAACGTTCAGTGAAAGGGTGTTTTTTATTGTCTAAAGGATTGACAAAATGATACCTTCTCTGGCTGCACAGGCAAAACTACACAGCAGCCACCAGCTCTTCCTTGCCTCCCTTCTTCCTGACAGTCCTGAGGGAGCCCAATGCACAGAGTATTCCCCGAGTCCTAAATGGCCTTCAACAGCCATGTCCTAATGAAGCCAAGTTAAAAAGCTGTACTGAATTAATGAGACTGTTCCTTGTAGTGGCAACCATCCATACACTCCCTTGTATGGCACCTTTTAATTATTGTTACTAATGACAGAGGTTTTGGGTCGCTGCTTTTGGAAAGGAGCAAACCAGAAAACTTGTTCTCCTAGAAGCAGGCATTCTGAGCTCCAGAGGCACAGGCTCAGCGGGGACAGGAGGTAGGTGGGTCCTTGGCCAAGCTGGGGACGCAGGGCTGTGTTGACTCTGTGTTTTGTTGATATACGGAGCCATTCATTCCCTGTGCCTTTATACCTATTCCCTCTCACCAGCTCCAAAGGCATTTTATTTTCCCTCAGTTTTGGCATGGGATGAGAGGGTGGCTCTTAGCCTCTGATCTAAGTAAAATAGTCATGATTTGAGGTGATGCTGTTTGCATTATTCATTGCTCCTGGCAAAGCAAATGTTGATCTTATAACATGGCCGTTAATATTTTGATAAAGTAATGAAGCCACCTGGATTTGGGCAGAGTCAGGCTGCTGGGTGAGGGGCCTGGTAGTTCACAGACCCAGGTGAGGAGACCCAGCAATGGCACCTGAGTCCAGGGCGGCATTCCCAGCCTGGAAGGTAGAAGCGCAGGTGGATTGTCACCATCCTCTGTGTCCTGTTCGGCTGCTGCTCAAGCAAGAGTGGCAAGGTCCCAACCCCAGGTGCTGCTGGGTAGAAACAGGCCTTCAGTGGTTTTGGTTCTCTTGTGAAAATAAGCGTGTTTGTAACAAGTGTGAGGTGGGTGATTCTTGTGGGCCTTTATCCTCACAAGATTAGGGAAAGGGAGGAAGAAACTGTTGGCAGTGTGTGCTTGCACTGAGCAGAGGCTTCTGTGTGAGACTTCTGTAGCTATTGATGGCCTGAGCTCCCCGTATCTCTGCCTTACACAGGGCTGTCAGGCACCTTTTGTGAAGGCTTGGCAGCATCATCAATACTGGCATTAGAGCTCCGTCTGCAGCTTCTGAGGACAGGATGGGTGTGCTGGATACAGAGCCATGTGAGAAATTGGGCAAGGTCACTGCCAGTTTTTTCCTGGCTTTCACAGAGGCCATGTTTGCTTCCCTGAGTCCTCACACAGGGACATGAATTGATCAGTGATGTTACAAATCAGTTGGCAGGAAGAGTCAGGAACCCCCAGGGGCTCTGCTGGACAGACAGATCAGTGGGTCCAAACAGAGCTCTGGGACAACTGGGCTGTCAGGCCTGGGGTGCAGGGCCCCCCCCTCCGAAAGCCCCTGTCTGGGGACAGACACTCTGTGTCTGTGTGCTCTGTGAAGTGGAATGGTCTGACAAATTGCAGTGCCCATACAGGGCACTGCAGAAATTGGACTGTTCTGCCTGTTCTCTGAGCTCCAGTTTAATTTTCCTTTGCTGCTGCTGCCTCTGACTGTGGGAACAGAAAATGATCCTTGCCCAAATGTATCCCAGTCAGCACCTGGAACTCGTGCAGCTCATCCAGATCCTCATACTGCCCTCGGAGCTTGGCTGGAGCCTGAGAGTGACTGCACCAGTTCACTTGTGGGGCAGCAAGGATGGGGTGAGCAACCGTATTGCAATTCCCAGCGTCTCTGTGGCTCCCTCACTGCTCCAGCTGGGAAATAATCTGCACCAGACTTGCTTCCTGGCACCGGCCAGCTTCCTTGGTGCCAGCTCCTATGTGTAGGCTGGCACATTGCAGCAATGGGGAATGTGGTGGGCTGGCGTGGAAAGGAGTGGACACAGTCCTGGCTCCATCACCTCTGCTCTGACCTGCCCTGGCCCCTGCTGGTCCTCCATGGGCTGGAAAAACTTCCAGGACAAGACATCCCCCTTTCCTCTTGGTTTACACCATTTCCTCCTATTCTCTTTACTTATGGTTCTTACAGACACAGAAGCCACCACGTCCCAGGTTAAAGGCAAATAATTCCCATTCCACCAAGGATGGTTCATACTGGAAGCAGGAAGTCACTTCCACTGAGCTGTTCATGACAGTCCCCCCAAAGCAGCTCCAATTGGGAAGAGCCAGTTTTAAGCAGGTTAGATGTTGCTGTGTTCCTCACAAGCCAGTGGAGGTGCAGCAGCGTGTGCAGCTGCCAGAGCCGTGGCTGCCACAGGGACATGACATGGGAGTGAACTCCTGTGCTTGTTTTACAGTAAAGGCTGGCTTGGTGCTGCTCCACCTGTAAAATGGGATTTGCCTTGAGCTGTGTTTTTAGCAGCTTCTGAACATTGAACTGCTGGGGCTCTTCTGCCTGTCCTGCAGCAGGACGCCAAGCTTGTGAGAAATGGTGTTTTGCAAAATAATTCCACAAGGTTTTTTAATGCTCTCACTCTTTCCAAATGGGCCCCAGTTCACCCGAGGCACAGGATAGGCAGCAGCTGCCAGGACAGCATTAGAGTGGGATGTTCCCACTGCATCAGAGCCAGGGTGTCTGCCACAGAGAGGAGGTGGGATCCTGCCTTATCCTATTAACTGTGGGACCTTCTACCTGGAGATGAAAGAACAAAAGCCTGGGCAGACAGTTAATTATAGCTTCAGCTTCACTAGCAGAGATAATGAATTTTAACGTGCCTCAATTAATAACTAATTGGGTTTTGCGCCTCGGCTGTGAGTGGAACTGGAGGGGTGTCTAGGAAAAAAATGGTCTAAAGATGAGAGATTTTAATTGAAATAGTGTAGGATTCTTGTACAGGGAAATGGTACCTGGTGTTATTGTATGGTTTGAATGCATAGGGAAATTAAAGGAGAAATTGTTTCCTAGAGAAAACACGTGGCAGCATTACGGTGCCAACAAGACATGGCATTATTGTGTCATCTGTAGTGTACAGGTTAGAGAGTCCTCTATTCACAGCATTCCTGTGCCACAGGGAGGTGGGTCCTGCAGGCACACCAGGATGTTCCACCTCAGAGTTACATGAGTCAGAGAATTTAGGCAGAAAGAAATGATACGTAACATAAATTTTTTTATACTCTGGGCTGGAATGTGCCTGGTAGTGCTATTGGTCTAATGAGATATTTTATGTCTATTTCTGTGGAAAGAGGATTATTTTTTAAACCCGCAGTTAGGAGAATGTCCAGTGTTTTGCTGTGATTAGCATTAATTCAGGCTCTGGTGGGCGAAAGCAAATGACCAGAGGTAAAGGTAGCACAGGTTAAATTGTGTTTGCAGTAGTTTAACAGAGCAGTAAATCCTGGAGAGTGCAGAAATAGAGGAACACTCTGCATCTCAAGCAGCAGAAAATTGTCATCTTTTGAATTTGATGCTCTGAGTGTGAAGGAAGAAAGGAAAATATATCTATATGCCATTTCCTCCTTCAATACCGTTTCCAGGGAATATTTATCAGCAGCCTCAGCCACCAGGCAGAAGAACACCCAGAAGCCAAAGTGCAGCTTTAGTTTGTTTTGTTTTACTCTTTCATTTTGTTGGCTGGATTCGAACCCCCCTCAGAGAGAACATGGCATAATAAGAAAAAGAAAAGAAATCATTAATTTATTCAATGCAGCATTGTCAGCCACCGACCCTCCACTGACGACTATTTATGCTGGGCTGCTCATCATGCCCTTCACAACTGCTGCACAATAAATAATAAAAGATTAAAACCTTAAACCTGGAAAACTTAGGAAAAAAATATTAGAAAATTTTATTTCGGATTATAAAAATCCGTGAATGATTTACTTTAAAGGACAATTTCATTGCTGACATGTGCGGGAACTAATGATCGCGGAGGGCTCCGGATTGGTGAGGAGGCTGCTTGGGAAACATAGTAATGGGTAGGTGATAAAGTCCTCCTTGCTCCCGCGCTGCCTCACTGTCACCGCAGTGGCTTTCACCGTTTGTTACAAGAAAGTGATGGTCCGTGTACATATTTCTACCTGGATGGCAATAATGTTGGCAATAACCCTCCGAGAGCAAGCCACCTTGTTTTAGGGGGCCCGGCTCACTTCCCGGTGCCAGTGGCTCTCGTCCTGCGTGCGGGGAGGTGAATGGAGTTTGGCTGATGGACGTTTGCATTGGCAAATATTCTTTGTCATGAAGGATGTTGCTTAAACTGGGAGCCAAGTGTGCCAGGTTCCCCGCAGGTGCTCTGCTGGCACCCGCTTAGTGAGATGGGTCTGCTATAGCCTTACAGTCCCCTCCAGAGAACAGCATGTCTCCTGGGTTTCTGGGATTTGAGTGGCTGGAGTGTGCCTGGCTGGGCACTGCCCTCACGTAAAAGTAGCTTTGTGCTGGCCGTGGGGAAAGAATGGATGTGCCGGATGGAGGGGTGGTTCGGCAGGGAACCATTGTTTGGGTTTTATTTTGTGCTTTTAAACACACCCATACACCACACCACACTCTCCCTGCTGTGCAGCTGTGCCATTAGCACATTTGTGTCCAGACTATCATTGGGCAAAGCTGTCAAAGGGAGCAGCAGTTGGTAGTGCCAAAGCCTAGAAAAAATACAATTAAAAGTGAAAGACCATATAGGGTACAGAAGGGAACTGGCCGTGCTTTGCAGCACAGAGGGAGACAGTTGTGGTGGATGGAGGCACCTGGGGGGTTTGATAAGCCCCATTTGGAAAACTTCAGTGTGTGTCCCAGCCTCTTCCTTGTCCATGTCTTGCTGCATTTATTCACTCTAGTGTAAACTAATTGTTTGCTCCAAATTCAGTGCTTGCCATTTATGTGCCTTGATTCCTGGCATTTGCTGTATTTTACCCCAGTCTGTCTGTGTCTGGCTGCAAAGTTCTTTGTTATTGGTGACTTTTTTAGAGTCTGCGCTTCTGGGTGTGGTCCCTTCTTGCCCTTTTCTCTAGGCCTCACGCTCAGGAGGCTGCTAAAACCTTTCTGGTTCTTCACTACCACCTTCTGCTGAAAAAAAAAAATCAGTGTGAACTGGTAGGAAGGGGGTTATAAACTTGATGCTACTGTGATTACTGAGTTCCTTCCATGGGATGAGCTGACAGCAGACGGAGGTGTTGGGAGACAGTCCTGGTGGCTCACAGACTCTAGTGCTGCCGAGTTCCACCTTCCCGTCACCCTCTGAAGTGCATCCAGGCTGGGCAGCGTTTTGGCACCTGCCTGTGGCTGCACAGAAGGGGCTGGGAGCAGAGCCTGCCAAGTCGCGGGCCCTGGAGGAGCCGCCAGCCTGAGCCCCACAGGTCACCGGCCATGCATGCAGGGCACCTGCTCCACGTGCGTGTCCGGCTCCGTGCCCCGCAGCCCAGCTCCTGGCTGGCATCCCCGTTCCACGTGCCTCCTCCCGAGGGGGCTGCGGCCAGAGGCAAGGTCTCAGCCACGGCAGGTTTTTGTCAGTCAGGGTTCAGGAGGGCACGGGGCTAGCTCGGCTCTCCAGGAGGGCACGGGGCTAGCTCGGCTCTCCAGGAGCCACAGGGAGCCCGTGTGAGGGAGGTGTCACGGCGCGCTGGCTCCTGAGCCCGGAGCAAACAGCCTTTGCACTCGGACGGGTGTGAAGTGCCACTCGGGAACCCGTGAGTCTCTGTGTGGCTCTGGGTGATGCTCCTCACACCTCCGAGGTGACCGGGCCGTGGGGAGGGCAGGCAGGGCTGATGGGCGGAGCTCGGCTGTTGCAGGGAGGGAACCGGAGCAGTGCGGTGCAGACATTGCCGTGGCCACCGTGCTTGTCACTGGAGCCTGCCAATGTCCTTGCTTCCATAGCCGAGTCAGCAGAGGCAGGTTCCTCATGGGAAGCATACACACATTCTGGGCTGAGGCACAAGGTTGAAGGCATCTCAGAACAGCCATGGTCTGGTGTGGCTGCCTTAGGAGATGCTGCTACTTGTATTAAAAGGAGCAAAGTAGACGGGGAGAATCCCCTCCCTCGGCCTGCTGGCCACGCAGAATGTTTTAAATAGTTGTGTTTGGTTGAAAGTTCTTTGTGGCACGGCTTGTGTTTCTGCTGGTCTTAATGAATCAGTGCTGACTTAATTTATCAGTGTTAAATGTTTGTTTCTCATTTGGAAGTTGGATGTGGGTGAGGATTTAAGGCCAGCATTCCATGTTTTCTCTAAGCAGGTCTGCACATCTGTTTTCACAGGGAGTAAACATGTAAGGTCCTTTTACAAGGCCAAACTGCGAATGGCATTCAGAACCAAACCAATATGCAGTGTATTTTTGCCCATGTTTCTTCTGTTTCATTTAACATCTGCCAAGCATTTCAGGAGAGGCCCTTGGTCAGATCAGACAATTCCTCATGGGCCACCAGGCATCCTTCCCTGTCAGCTGCTGTCCAAACTCTCCATCCCGGTGCTGCTCTCCCCAGAGCCCTTGCAAACCACTCACCTTTGGTTACCTGCAGAGCTGACAGCTGAGTGCCCTCTGCCCTTCTTGGCAAAGGGAGGTTTTGTGATTCAAGCCTTCCTTTAAAGCTGTTTTTCTCTCACATGCACTGGTGGTTTTGCCTCACAGTCCCTGGCTGAGTGAGCTTCTGCGTGTAGGGACACCTTGCACTAGATCAGGTACAAGTATCAGTGGCAGAAACGTGTGATTCAGACAAGGCAGTGCAGGTGTAAACTGGTTTTATTCTCTCCCACCACACTGGTGGAGGAACTCTCACAGGCACTTACTGTGGCCATGTCTTATAGTGATGTAACTCTGTCTGATCCCATGGGGATTTAAGCTGTATTTGACATGAACTGGAGTGAAATGGATTTCCATTCACCCATACAGACACTCCAGCAGTTTAACTAGCTCAGTTTTGAAAGTGGTTTTAGGGCATGCGATCTCAGGCACAGCTGGGGGAGATGGGGAAGGAGAGGGAGCTGTGGTGGCTGAGAAGCCCAGAGGTGACAGCCCATGAAGGGGATGGTGCAGGTACCTGGGTGCCCAGTCCAGCATAGCTGGCAGGTGTTAATCACAGCCCAGTTTTCCTGAGAGGAACTGAGGGCTGTTCCCGCACCCTCGGGTGCACCAGCACACTTTCTGCTCAAAGCGCAGCAAATGGGAATATTCTGCCTAAAGCACTTTAGGTTCTTCATGTTGTTACTGCTCTGATACTGAGCAGAGATTTACGAGGTACTCCAAGGTGGTGATTGAATGTATTTGTGCTTCAGGACCTAATCATGTAAGCAGGAATTAAAACTGGGATTTTTAAGAGGAATACCAACTCTCCAGCAGTTGCCACAGTTACCGGGGATTCTACCAAAGCCCACAGCAGAGCTGCATTTATTTCATTTATTTTGATATCCAAGTCTACTTAGGGAAGGAAATGAGTTAGATAAAATATTTATAAAAGAGAAGCTGGAGAAAAGATGTGCAGGTTCCCCACCTGAAATATATAGCACGGGGTGTAACAAGACTCCTGGCGTATTTAGTGTTTTACTCTCCTGTCTCGTTCCTGCAAAAAGAATTTCTATTATGTGTATGTCAGGAGGGTGGCAAACCAAAAATGCCATCAGTGCCTTTGGAGAGAAAGAGGGGACTGGTCAGTACTTCCCAGCATGGGGAATCCCAGTGAATGGGATCAGGCTAAGGATAGGAACCATGTTCTGTACCTACTAGTAGCAGGCAGGGTTTTATTGCACTTCAGTGAGTACCCCGAGCTAGAACAGTTTGTAACCTATGAATAAGGCACTGCCCTTGCTGCTTCTGTTTCCTGCCTAGTGTAGACTGAGTGGGTGACTTGTAGTCCCCACGCAAGCCCGCCAGATGTGGGTTTGCCCCGAGGGTCACTCAGATGTGACCTCTATTTCTATCTGATTTTGGTAGGGTTTTCCTTGTGGAGCCAGAGCACAAGTTTGAGGTCAGAGCTCTCTTTCCATTCATGTCCATGCTACCAACTTTCCCAGGGCAGCTGTCCTTCCCCAGCCCCTTGGAAAGGAGAGAGCCTGAGAATCGCTGTCTTGCCAGGGCCAAAGAATACGCAGAGGTGACTGTCAAAGCCAGATATGTGTCACTGTCCCCTCTCCCAGCACATCCCATCCATCCCACTGCCCTGGGAACAGGAGGAGATGGGAATGGAGAACAACAGGGTGTGAACCCCTCCCCAGGAGCCCTGCCCGCACCCAGGGCAGCAAAACTGCACCGCTGCCACATTGTCCCTCCTCACGGAGCAGGTCCGTTCCTCCTGCTGCCACTGTTGCCTTTTGGGAAGGGGGACCTTTTGTTGGCTCTGTGAGCTGGGAATTCCCTTTCTAGAGGTGCTCTTGGCTTCCAGTTTGTAACATATCTCCCATCGCCATTTCTCAACACCTTGGCACCACTTTTATTGTAAGACCAGCAATTTTCATATGGCATGAGTTAGATTTGGGGTTTGCTAAGGGCTGTAGGGAGAGATCCCATTCCTTCCCATCTCTCCCTGTACACTTTGAAGAGCCGTGCTAACTGTTCCCTTTGAAGAGTCAAACCGCTGAACTTTTGAACCTCACTTTCCTGCTGTTGTGCAGGAAAAAGCACTGCAAGATCCTTGTCTCCTGAGCTTTCCTGACCACAGATTCCTAAAGCAGGTGCTCAGTTTCCTTGGTAAGTCTTTCAGGCATTACAGGCTCCAAAGTGTCGGTGTAGAAGCAAGTTTCTGAGTGCAAGTCAGAGCTGACCCTGGGTATAGTAACTGCTGCATAACCCCATCTGCCTGGATCTCTAGGCGATCCCAGAGCTGGCTTCACGCTTATGGCTACAAGTCAGTACAAGCTTGGAGCTAACTACAGGTCCAGCCGATCGGAGGAGTTTCAGGCAAGGTCACTGCTTGGCTTGGCTGAGCAGTATAGTTGTTTCAGCTTTCCTCTCACTCCATGGGCTCTTAAGCTGGACACAAAACCCAGGAGGGAAGAAGAAAGCTGTTTGGGTCAACTATGAGGGGTCTGAGGAGCCTCAAAAAGCAGAGTTTACGTGTTGTCTCAGTGCTGTGCTGGCAGCAACTGCTGGGCTCTGCAGAGGCTCTCAAGGTCCCTGCATGCGGCACTGACTCACTGCAGCCACAGTCCCAGGAGCGTGAAAAGTTGGACCAATTTCCAGCCCAGAGTTTTCCAAAATATGAATGTTCGTGAAAAGAAAAAAAGACACCGAGAGTTTTTAAGGATTCAGTTTTGTAAAAGACATCTGGGTTGAAGGTTTATGTTACCTCATAAGTATCTGTGTGTTTTGTGTGCTGGTATTTCACTGCGTCACCTGGCTCTGTCTTTGTGTTTGGATTTCCTTCCTGTATGCCTTCACTCTTGTCCCTTTTTTACTGAGCTTTGAGCTTTCCAGAAGTAAAAACAGTTTGTAGCCTTTGCACTCCTTAAATGTCCCCCACCTCCTCCCAGCTGCTCAGTTCCCTTGGCTCTGCTTTAGGAATGTTTTGGAGGAGCTAGGACATGTGACTTTGTTGGAGCTACAGGCAGACAAGCTCTGTGCAGAGAAGCCCTTTTCCGCAGAGGTGGAAAACAGCTGCTTCAATTGCCTGGAGGTGAGGGGAAGCCAGCCCCAGCTTTCAGCAAGGTCCTAAAAACAGTCCCGAGAAACTGTTGTCAAACCAGTGGCCCTGTCTTTTCCCCCACCACCAGTGGTGCCTGTTTCTCAGACTGGTCAAGTGCCACAAGAAACCAGTTCTTTGAAAGGCAGGCTATGGTACCGCTGGGATTCTTTGTGCCAACCACAAGTCAGGCCATGACGTCACCTCTGTGGTCTCACCACTGGTGACGCACAGGAATTCCTCGCCACTGACTGCAGCCATAATCCCCTACTATGTGCCAGCCAAAATCCCAACCCAGCAGCAGCCCCCTGCTTTCCATCATGGAGGGCCAAGGATGGAAGGAACCAAACCTGCTGCACTTGGTTTATGGGGCTGGTGATTAACAGAGCCCAGCTCTGGTGATTAACACAGCACAACGCTGGTGCAGGGCCTGATAAAAATAAAAGGTCTTTGCAGTTATAATGAGATATTCATGCGTGGCAGCTCCGGGTATAAACTCAGCTTTTACTGTGTGCTTAGCTGTGGGAAATGGAGCAAAACAGAGCTGAACTCATTGCGTCCCACCTCAGCTGCATCTCACAAATAACAGACTTGAACATCCTTGTCAGCAAGTCCATTTCCTGTGGCTGCCAGCAGCAGTTCCCAGGCCAGGTGTCCTTTGCAGAGACAGGCGAGCCAGGGGTGACACTGGACGGTGGGGAACGGCTGTTAAGTATTAACATAGCCTGTTTGCGGGGAATGCTGGTGGCGACAAGGCCACAATGGGTGTCTTGCACCTTTTGTCCCTGCCAGGGAAGGGGAGCTCTGTGGGAAGAGGCCATGGTGTGCTGGGGATGGGGAAACTGAGGCAATCTGTGACCAAAGCCATTGCATGTCCTGCAGCAGAGTTTGGAG
Source organism: Atrichornis clamosus (assembly GCA_013400975.1). Classification (NCBI taxonomy): domain Eukaryota; kingdom Metazoa; phylum Chordata; class Aves; order Passeriformes; family Menuridae; genus Atrichornis; species Atrichornis clamosus. The sequence continues at coordinate 46,996 of WBMZ01001775.1, read as the reverse complement.
CCCCAGGAAGCCATGACAGGGGAAGAGGAAGGCTGGATAGTCCCTGATGATGTCCCCCCAGCCTCTTGGGATGGTTAGTGGGAAATGGGGAGCTGAAGGCCAGCTCTCATGTCAGAGGGAACAGGTGAGGAGGGGTGACAACCTTGTGGCTGTGTCTCTCAGGTTTGCAGGAGACAGACCTCCCTGACTCAGAGAATTTCAGCTCCTGATGTCCATCCAGGCTTTTGTCTTGTTTTTTTGGGATTTGGGATGGATGTGGGGCACAGTGTGTAGGTTCATTTTCCAGCTGACTTTGCAGAACAGAACCTAGCATCTTGCGCACCGTTCTCCTGCTGGAGTCCCTTGCAGAATGAAGAGCCCTGCCTGAAACGCTGGATACTTTGGCACTGCTTCTGTTAGATAGAGTAGAAGTTTGCTGGTGATAATCGTGCCACAAATTCAGAATTAATCACAGCATAATGGAATCTGGTAGTGCTGGTTGTTAATTGTCTATTGAGTCTCCTTCCCCGTGTTTGTTCTCATTTGTTCTGATCAGGGCCATTGTCTCTAATATTGCTGCATAAAGGGTAAGAAATAAATCAGCGGTGTTTAGCTTTCCTAACCATCTGCTCTGGCTTCCATCCCAAACTCAGTTTTTAAGTTGGGCACAGTTTGTGTAGTTTTGCCTTGTGACAGAGAATGTCTCTGGGGAGAGGAGGGAAAAAGTGACTCCTGAGCTCACCCCAGGGATGGATTATTCCCGGGATACTGTGCTCCAATTCACCAAGTTTTCTTTGTCATGCCTGTGGTTTGGCTGAGCTGTGGCAAAGGTGCCAAAAAGAACTTCTTTCTCTCTGGAATAATGGGATTAATGCTTTTAACAGCAATGTGTAACTTGGAGGTGTAAAGCACTTGGTTTGCCTGTGGCATTTATGTGCTTCGGTGGCATTCAATTCAACAAGGTCAGTCTCCAGCCTGTGGACACGGTGATGCACCCCTTGGGTCGTTACTGAGCCTTCCTGTGGAGTGCAGCCAGTTGGTTTTAAGAGGTGTTGTTAATGCAGTGAAATTCAGGGCATTTGGGAGCTGCTGCATCGCCACAGATGGGACATACATCTTGTAAACTATAAATTTTTAAAAAATTATTTAGCATCTCCATTACTGTGTGGGCCATGTGGCAGCAAGCACGGGATAATTCCACAGCTTTCATTAGAGCACAGAGTCATCAAACATTTAAAGTCCACGGGTGGTGTTTTCAGGAACTATTATAATAATTAGGAGAGGAGAATGGGTTTAATAAGAGTTGTAAACAGTGATCGGCAGCCAGACCTTGTCCCTCCCTGCAGACCCATCTGCACGGCACATCTGGGCACGCAGAGCAGGGAGCAGCATGTTCCATCCTGCCTGCCCTGCCTCCGAGGGGAGGTGTGGGGGTCTGGGGTCGCTCTGGGATACAGCAGTGACAAACTTGAGGAGAAAAATCTGTAAAATACACGAAAAAGCTCAACGCTACCCTTCTAGTAGACACTTGTGCTCGGCCTCCTGGCAGCCATCACTGCATGCTCGGGGCTCAGAGGCACAGAGACCTGCAGGCTCTGGGCTGTGCTGGGTGGGCACAAAGGGATGTCTCCACCAGCGAGGAGCTGGGGCCAGAGCTGGGAGCCTGTGGGATGTGGCGTGGCCTTGCCCTTCTCAGGGGCCTGGGCACAGGGTGCCTGAGCCAGGCTCTTGCTGTCAGGCACTGCTGCTCCTCTGGAGCCTAGCAAGAGAACTCCACAGTTTTTGAGAGGTTAAAATTGTGAACTCTTGCTTAGAAGTCATAATGGCCACTCTAATCTACTTAATCATGCCGAGCAGTGCAATCCCTAGGAACACCTCCTTGCAGGGGTGCAATGTGGTGTGGAAGGAACCTTTGACAGCTGGAAATCCTGTCAGGCTGTGTTGATCATGAGCATCTTCTAAGTGATGAGAAGTCCCAAATTACACCCAGTGGAGGAATATTCCGGAAAGAAGGTTCCCATGACTGAGGTTTGATATTCCACACACACCAGCCATGGTCTGGAGTGCTTCCCATCTGTGTGGGGCAGTGTGGGGTGTTTGTGTTGGACTACTCTGGTCTCCATTCCCTGGCGCTCTCTGCAGTGCTTTGGAATTCCTTGGTGACAAGCAGCGATTTTGTTCAAGGTGATGAAGGTGCTTGTCTTTTTACTTAGGGAAAGGAAAAAGAGATGTTTAAGATAATGTGGAGGGGAAAGAGATTCCAGTGCACTAGTGAAGAAGTTGTTGAATAAGTAGCTGCTTGCTGCAGCTGCATTGTGTGTCCTGCCAGGTGTTAAATGGCCTTTGCTCAAGTCAGCAGATCTGTTATGTCATTCTGTATTCCATACAAATTGAGCCTCTTGAGGAAGCAGCCAAGGCACTGGCCTGGGAGGTATGGGCTGGCTGTGAGCCCCTCTGGGCTGGATGAGCCCCACCCAGGAGAGGTCCCCAGTTCAGGTGGTGCTTCCAGCTGAGCTGTCCCTTCTCTCCCTGAGCACATCTCTCCCTGGGCCAGGGACACAGAAACGCAGCTGTGGTGACCTGCCAGTCATTGACCGCCTTCTGGAGAGGCCACCAGCCAGGTTTGAGCAGGGTGCTCTGCTGGAGCCGTCACTGGCTGTCACTATGCTCTGCCGCACCCCGAGGTGCACTGCCAGGCAGGGGGGCACTGCAGAATGGGGGAGATCACCCCCTCTTTGGCTTTGAGCTGAGGGCTCCTCACTGGGCTTGGCAGCCTGGCTCCAGAGCCGAGGAAGCAGCGTGATCTCACCTGCCCCGCGGAAGGGCAAGCTCCTCCTCAGGAGCAGACACCCGTGGCTGGCGTCCCCTCCGTGTGTGCCCCCACAGCCAGCCTAGCACGGGGCGGCTCTTGTCCACTGACCTAAATCGAGGCTGAGCAAAGAGAGCAAGCAGCTGCCCCACTGCTTCTGCTCTGTTTTCAGTGCGGATCGAGCCTCCTTAATCCCCTCGGATTTTGTATCTACCAAAACAGCTTGGGCCCATCAGTAAATTGCAGTGGCATATGGTCCAGGTTTATGAGTAATCTGGCACACGCTGAAGGCAAGGAGGACGTCATCCTTCAGCAAATACAGAAAATATTGTGGAGGTTTTTTTATGACTGTATTTAATATAGTTGATGAGAAAGCTGTGAGAAATGATTACCTTTGAAGCCACCATTCCTGTTTCAACTTCAGCTGCTGGGAGAAGTCGCTGTGTAATAGGAAACAAATAGAAGGAACGGGAGTTTCGTTGGTCCTGCAAAGGTTTTATCACTTAAACTGACCCCATGGGGTGTGTGTGGGGCTGGAGGGGAAGGCAGGCAGCTGGTGGCACCAGCCACCCTGGAAAAGTTTTCGTCACCTCCCTATGGGTGAAGTTCCTTAGCTGGGGCGTGTGCCAGAGGCACAGCCTCATCCCTGAAGAGAGGAGAGAAGAGCAGTTTAGGCAGCTCTGGGAGAAGGAGCCTGATTGTGTGGTGGAGCCACCTAGGGTGGCCTGACCTTGTTGTGGTGGCAGCGAATGTCCCGGCACGGTTTCCAGATGTTAAGTGAAGACACAAAAAACACCCTTCAGTGTCATTGTACTCAGAGTTGGCTTCATCAGGGCAATTCACCTGAGAAGTTTCTGGGTCCTGGTTGAGGAACCCTCTGTGCAGTCCTGTCCTGGCAGGGAGATGAAGCTGTGAGTGGTTTGAGCTGCACCAGCCAGCATGATGGCCCTTCTGGAAGGGCTGGGGACATCCCTGGGCTCAGCTGACATCCCCAGTTCTCTGTCAGAACTGGGGTATTTCTGGAAGCCAGAGGACATGGGGATGGCATGGGCTGCGTTGGGTAAAATGCTGCAGCAGCATTGCAAGAGCCTTTCCTTGGCCCTCGATTGCTTTCTGTGGCTCTGACCAGTGATGCTGCTTTTCCCTCCAGCTGGGATGAGAACTAGCAGCTTCTCTTCTCTCCTTCCCACTCAGCTGCCGTGGGCTCTGGAGCCCCATTCCACAGAGGGCTTGAACTTCCTTTCACTCTTCACAAAATTCAGGTTTCCTCAGTATGTTTGGAAGCCCAGCTACAGGAACCTCATTCTCTCACAGCCTCCCTACACAGCGTAATGCTTTGGCAACACGAAAATGCTTTGGCAACACAAAATGTTTTCTTTGGTTTCACAGACATGGCCATGGCTGTGACATCCAAGGGGGAGTCATCTCTGAGGGGAGGTGCACACGTCCTTTCCCGTGACCTGGTCAGCAGCATGGAGAAGAAGAACACGGTTGGCTCTGAGGGCCACCTTTCTCCTGCTGCCAACTGCCACTTGGAATCACCCCAAACTTCAAGGAAGGTTTCACCTCTTTAATCCAAGAAAGGGCCTCAAACAGTTCACAAATAGCTTAAACCTTGGGCTTTTAAAACTTTAAACAGAGCCTTTGGGACTGTATTTATTCAAATCTTATGTATGTTGGTGGCTCAGATTTTTAACTCTCTACTGCAAGCTTTGAAGCAACACACTGTGCAGTTTAAAAGGAGCTTTGCTTTTTAAGTAGGAACTGATTTTTTAAGGCTGGGGATTGATTGTTTTCTGTCTTTCTTTTGCATAGTCCAATTTTCCATGCTAGAAGAAAGTATCTCATGTTAAAGGGTGGGATCCAGACCATGTGATCTCAGTAGCATGATGGAGCCGGGTGCAGTGTCCCAGTGGGCATGGTGTCTGCTGTGGGCCCATGCTGAGGCATTCTGCCATTGCTGGGGCAAGTAGCTGGAGCTCCAGGCCAGGAGCTGAAGTTTCCTGCAGTCCCTGGAAATCCAAGGGCATCTGCTCACAGTTCTTATTTTAAGTGTGTGTTGATAGGATGTTCACATGCTCTGTTGCTTTGCTGCCGGTGGCGTGTGTGTGCTCAGATGGATCAGGCACACATTCCCCTCGTCCTTCCGGGTCGACCTGGCACAGCAACGGCCCTTGATGCCCCTGTCCTGCTCGGTGCCAGGGACAAGGGCATCTCAGGATCCCCTGCATTGGTCCGTGGCTGGGAATGCTGAGCCTTATGTCACGCCTGGAAAACAAGCACCCACGCTGTGTCCCCTCATGCTTCCACTGTCATGAGGGAAGGCACAACTCACACAAAGAGGTTTGTTGGGATTTCCAAAGCAATTTGGGCAAGGGCTGAGCCCCGGGTGTGCAGCAGAGCTGTGCTCTGCAGTTGTCCGTGCAACTCTCCTCCGCTTTCTTGTGGGTGGGACATTCAAAGATCACCAGGTGATCTTTGCAGCTGTGACGACACCTCAGGTGTTTCCTCCCCAGGATGTGGCAGTGCGTGGTGGTGACTCAGAGACTCTATTTGTAGCCCTACACAGGTGGTACCCTGGTGTCCTGCTGCTGTTGCAGGTCACATGCTGGGCCTCGAGAGCTGAAGGAGTTAAACTGCTTCCAATAGGCCTCTTCATGCTAATAAAGTACCTTGGAGCTGGTCCAGCAGGACAACACCTGGGTATTATCCAAGCATCTGACACCCCGAGAGAACCAGAGCCTTGATGAGCTTTGTACATGCTCAGAAATCTTGGAGAAGAAAAGAGGCTTTCCATAGAAAATGGATTTTCAGGGCCAGCTGAAGGACATGACGTTCAAGATCATTGCTTTAAAATAATTTCAACTGCAGTTAATGTGAAGCAAAGAAGAAAAGAAAACCCAGGACAGTGAAAGGATAATTCATTCTGAGTTGGAGCTGCAATTTGGAAGGGCTGTATTGTGAAGTGATCCTTTTCCAACTGATACCTGGACTGGCTCTTCTTGGAGAGCCCTTTGCAGTGAAATGTTGTCTTGTTTTACTTTTATGCCGTATATTTGTTCTCCCCTGGTGTTACAGAGTGATCTTGAGTTCCAGCCTTTCATAGAAAGGCTCAGCATTGTGAAGAGGTTCCACAGGGAGCCCTGGCATGGGCTGGGCTGAGCAGAGCCCTCCAGGGCCAGCCCCCCTTTCTGTGCCATGGCAGGACGGCACCTGGCTGTCCCCTGGGCTCATCTCACTCTGCCATCCGTCCTGCTTTGTGCCTCCCTTCTCCCCAAATCACCACAGCATGCGCTCTCACCAAGAGAAGTTTTGCAGAACCCCTTTTTGGACCATGGAGCATCCCTTTGGAGGGGCACAATGTCCGCACTCCCAGGGTCTCACCCCACAGAACTCTACGTGAAGTTGGGTCAATGGGTCACCCTCTCTGACCCCGACCTCCTCTCCCTGCTGCGTCTCCTCCATTCCTAGCACATTGTACTGAATTTCTCCAGAGGCTTAGAGATGCTTTTTATGAGGAGCTGTTCCAGGGACTGAAGCCTGTACACAGAATACCATGTTTATTACTGGGCATTTCCGGCCTACTTGCTCTTCCTCAGCTTACATAGAAACCAAACAAAAAGCATCGAGGCCAGAGCTCTAATGAGATTCACATTTTGGACATCAGATTAGTACAATAATGCATTTCACACTGTTGTTTCCTAATTTGCCTAATCAAATAAAAGGAGATGAAGCATCACAGAGCCCAACCTCCCCGTTCCAACGAGGCAGTGCTGAACCCATCACTTGGCGCTTCAATTAATTTCCCCCACACAGGTTGGCCAAAGCACATAATTTAATCAGTGTCTTGCAGCTCTGTCAGTAGACACCATCTATCCCGGGGGTTGGCAATCCCAAGCAGCTGTCCTGAGGAACCACAGAGTGCGTGGATAGCCTGGAGAGGTTTTGGGAAGGAGGGAAGGCATCCTGGGCCACTGCGGTCCGTGCTGTCGCAGCAGGATATCGAGCAGTCAGGAGGTGCTGTGCTGTGCTCTGCTAAATCCCAGGTAAATCCTTGCTCCAGTGCCACAGTTGGAGCAGATAAGTCTTCCTGTGCCCAGGAGATTGTCCAGGGAAGTGAGGGCTGTCACTGGAGCTTGGGCAGGTGGCCAGGGCCAAGGTGGGGCTTGAGTTAACGCTAAAAGCAGTGGTGTAGTCAGGGAGAAATCTCTCTGTGACTTAGTCACGTCCTGTGACATCCCGAAATGGGCAGGAATTGTGCTCCAGGTACATCTGTGTCCCTGAAGGCAGCTTAGAAGCACCGTGCTGTTGGGAACAAGTTTTCCTAACTGTCCTGCTGAGCAGTGCTGCAGGGAGCTGGCAGCTTTTTGGGTACTGCTCAATTCACCACCCAGAACAGAGCAGTTCCCCTTTCAGAACCTGAGTGCTGAGACCTGGGACCCCTCTTCTGGCTGTGGAACAGACCTGCGAACCGCACAAATACTGCAGAATTGGTGCCATTGCAGATGCTTTTCTCCTACAATGTGCTGGAGAATTTAGCAGAATTTGAGGTTGTGCTTTTAAAGGAGAACCAATCAATGGATGGGGTTTAGGGTTTTGTTATAATTCACAGTGAGTCAGGAATGGCATTTCAGTGCTAGTGACACCAGAGCAGACCTAAAAATTGTATTAAAAACTCACAAAGTATAAAACCATGTGTGAGTTCTGTTTCCCAGGAGATTTTTCCTGGGCTTGGCTGTGCTGTAGAGTACATCCAGCTGTGCAAGGGGGATCTTTGCCTCCAAAGGTGCATTTGTTCCCAATCCCAGTGAGGATGGGTGTGGTTTGTTGCAATGGGTCCATGCCCTCCTGGCACATCCCAGAGCTCCTCAGAAGGCAGCAGCAGGCACAGCCCCCAGCTGAGCAGTCCTGTGCATTCCAGTTTGGGAAAATAAGCTCATTTACAAAACCGGGCAGAACAAGCAAATGAAAAAAACCAAATGTGAATTAAATAATATATTGTTGCAAACATGGAAATCAAGTCTTGCTTTTCCATAGGCTGTGGAGTCATCCTTGTAACACGGGAAGAACCATCATAAGTTCACTGCCAAAAACCAAAAAAATTATCAAGTAAAGGCAGTTTCTTGTATCCGAAGTCCCTCATTATATTAAAAAAATTATTGCAGCACAATATTTTCAAGTGCATCACAGGACCCACTTGCACTGTTAAACAGATGGCACCTACACAGGACTCAAAAATATATAACAATTTTAATTGAGCCAATGCAAAACAGATTTGTGAAATAAAATAGGACATGCCAGGTCTAGTAAGGCCCTCCCTAGAAATTGTGACGTTAATTTTTTCACGGCACGAGACGTATTCAGAAGCTGCTCGTGAGCAAATGTAGCACTGCCTTGACCTGCTCCCTGCAGCCTCTGAAGTTCCTGCTCAGCACGTTGTCCCTGCTGTGGATTTTCCATTTGCCTGGTGTCCTGATCTGGTGCAACTCCTTGGACTGGGCAGCAGCCAAGGCCCCACTTTGGCAGTTGGAAGGGGATGTTGCTCTGGCCACACCTGGGCTTGGTGTCCGCAGCAGGTGAGCTGTTACCTGTGCCCATCCTGCTCACAGGGCCACACTGTGATGCCCATTTTGAATCCCCAGCAGTGCATAAAGCGGGGTCGGAGCCAGGTCCTGTCTCCCAGCACTGCATAGCTGAGCTGCCAGAATTCCCCTCAGTGGCTCCTCTGGTGAAGGAGGAGTTCCCTGAGCTGAACTCTGAAGGCAGGTGGTCACAGCACCTTTGCTACTTCCCAGTGAACTGAGGAAAACACCTGTACTCTGCAGCAGAGCAGGGTTCCTGTAATCATGCAGCAGCATCAGTGACACGGGATCAGACAGGGATTTTTCCCTCACTGATAGCACTGTGTTTCTTCAACTTTCCCTGCAGCCTGAATTATGACCAATAGAGAGCCACTTCTCCCATAGCTGGAACGGGAGGTTTGGTCTGAAATGACATTAACACAGAATCCCAAGTTCCTCCTGCCTGTGCAGGAGGAACAGCAGAAAGAAAAACCTAAAACCTCCCCTACTTAGAACTTACACCTGTGGTTTTTTTCCCTGGAGTATGTCAGCATGATTTGAACTGCGAGGGCATGTTAAAGGTGACCACAGCGACGGGGGCAGTCTGATGTCACCATGGGTTTTGCAGAGGCTGGATATCTGTGTCCTGGGAGTCTGTCAGAATCCCAGGAAACGCATGCAAACATGACCTGCATGAGGTGCCATTGCTGAGAGGGGTCAAAGATAACCTTATCTTTGCCTCTAAACCCCAGCACCCCCTGGAGTGGGAAAGGCACCCACGTGTGGGAGCGTTCCAGTGAGATGAGGCTGCATCAAGTGTAAAATAAACTGCAGTGTGTGAAATGCAGAGCTGTGGTGTCACATTAGGGATGATCAGAAGAGGAGGGATGTAGCACAGCAATTTCCTGCAGGAAAATTCCCAACAGGAGTTTGTACTGGCCAGCTTGGGCTGACCTGCAGTGCCTATGGCTTGGGGTGAGCCTTCCTCACAGCACTCAGAATTCCCTTCCATTTCCCCTTGGAGCCTGATGCAGCTCCCCTGGGTTACACATGGCAGGTGCATGCCTGATGAATGCTGCAGTTCGTGTTAAGGCAAGAAACTGAAAAGGAACACTGCAAAAATAATTTTTATTTCATATTTACTCCAGCCAATTCATTTCTGCAACTATCAAAATGTATCAAATAAAACCAGCCTTGTTGTATTGAGGATCCTCTTGTTCCCATGAATCCTGCCTTGCCTTGCTGGTGAGAGCAGCCCATCAGGATTGCTTGGTGGCATTGCTGGGCACTTTGTACATGGCTCTTTTGGGGGGGAAAAGAAGATTTCAGCCCTGTGTTTTCCTTGCTGGTGATGCTGTGGTATGTGGAGAGGCGTGTGTTCTATTTGTCAGTGGGACTTAGGTTCTGGGTTCACACGTACCTGTAGGTAGAACGTTTGCTGGATCACTCTTAGGCCTATTTCATTGCACAAGAGTTACTGTTCTCATGCAGCCTAAAACTGATGCCAACAGTGCTATCAGGACATGGTCTGCTTGTAAGGAAACACCAAGGTTTGACACCGCACAAGGAACATACCCTTGTAAACTTCCCTCCTGTAGTTCTCCCGGGCATTCTGAGCCCTCCTGCCAAGGAAGTCTCGCTTTTGTCATTTGACTCAGTGGATTTTAAAGTGTAAGTAATTACCACCCTACACCTCTTGCCCCCAGATTATTTGTGACAGATATTCCACACCGTATAATAAGAAAACTCTCAGGTATTGTCTGCGGTGAAATGTCAAGTGTAACGTGCTGTGATATCGTGCCAATTAGGAGGCACAATCCATGTAGAAACCCAAAATCCAGTTTTGCTTGGGATTAGCCATTCTATGAGGAACTGCTCGTTCCACGGGTTTGAATGGACACGGACAGGCAGAGAGGAAAAGAAATCATTGGTGGATTTCTGGTTTTGTGTCTCTGTTGGTTACAACTTTTCTTTGAGAGGCAGCAGATACACGTGAGGGAAAAAAACCCTCTTCATCTGCACATTGTCCTGTTACACAGCACAGCTTGGAACACAAGCGGACGCTCCAGTGATACCTTGGAATGGGTCATGTGTACATGGAAAATGGAGGAAAAGTAAGAGGGAGCTGAGTGTGTTTTAACCTGGCATCTGCTGAGCTCAGCGCTTCCACCTGTGCTGCCTCAGCACCCTGAGGAGTGGTGCAGGACCTCACTTGTGTGCTGGCACATCTGCCCAGTGTTGGCTCTTGGTCCGGCCTTAGGCTGGAGAGCGCACAGAGGTTTAGCCAGGGGCTTCAGCTAAGCCAGAGGCTTGGTGGCTGGGCTCTGTGGGTTCAAACGTGCCCAGGCCAGTGCCACCCGAGCTATGGTTCCGCAGTGATAGGGTGTCGCTCTAGTCACTCAGTGGTTCTGGTTGCATGGCTGATGCCCCATATGGCATGAGCACCATCCATACAGTGTTGGAAGGGTTCTCCCCAGCTGTGGGCAGTCGGGACCCCTGGGTGCCTTTCCCGGCCACACCGTGCACGGGAAGGTGCTGCCTCTGGAAGCCAGGACCACAGGTGATCATGGAGCTGGAAAAAGAAGGTCTGAGCTGTGCAGATGATGGGAGGCTGTGGGGGAGGAGAAGACAGAAATAATGACCGAAACTTAGATAATAATTTTATTTATAGTCTAATGTGCAGACATGGCTGTTGCTGATGAGGCTACCAGTGACATAAATAAACTCAAGCAGAAGATGTAAGCGAGTGGATAAATGTAAAGGCATCTTTGGGCAGTGCCACAGATTTGGACATGGACCAAGAGATTTATTTCTGTCCCTTGCGATTCCAATGAAGAGCACAAAGGAGATAATTAGCCCAGGATGCTCCACATTGCTCTTTCCATCTTGTGCACATTCATGCCCACCAAATGTGAAATGTTCGCCTTTTCCCCTCCAACGTGACGGTTGTTGAACTTATTTTTAGTGTCATTTGATAAGCCTCCCTGCTCGCAGAGAGACATCCCACTGACCCAGCCACTGGTCATTGTCTATACCGGTTCCCATCAAAGCGGGCGCGCTTTGTCAGGTTTCGACTCGAATATCCATTCTGCCTCTGAAGTACAGTATCGAAAGTGACTGGATCATTTGAGCCTTTTTCTTCAGCTGCTCCCTCCTTCCTCCCCCACAGTGTTTCCGCTCACGCTAACATAATTTGGCATCGCCGACGTGACACGACACTGGTTTTTCTAAAAAATTATAATACATACATTGTCGATGTTTTGTGATGGCCGGCACTCCCGTAAATTTAATTTCCGAATTGATGGAAAGAGGTCTTCCCCACTGCAGAATCATACCCAATTCTTGGTGCCCCCTCCGCCACTGAGAAACGCACATACAGTAATAGGTCATTCAATGTCAAAAGGCATAAAAAAGATGAGCAAAATCTTCACAGGCTGCTGCTTGCTGTTGCCTTTAATTATATTAATTAAACTTTGAAATTCTCATGCAAAGAGAGTTGCTGGCTTGTGACGCTGAAAAGCCTTTGGAGATTTGCGGGGGGAAAAAACCCTGAGATACCAGCTTAGTGGCTACTGCTTTTTTTAATCTAAAAAAATACACAAGCCTACAACTGCTAGGTATGTTTATAGATGATGATGTTTTATGCGCTACTGAACTGTGAATGTAGGAAAGGGGAAAAAACCACCAGCCACAGTGTCAAGGTCTTGAAGCATCAGTCCCTCCAACTCGTCTCAAGATCTCTGCTTACAGGCTGTCTTCCCGCAGAATAACGCTCTAGTAATTCCTTCCTGTCCCAAGTGCATAATGAAAGAAAGGTGTCTTCAAAAACTAAAGGGCAAAGTCTCGCTCGCTACCGATACCTCGAGGCATCCTGTCTACATTTTGTCATGCGTGTGCACTTTTCAGTGTTAGAGTGACAAGATTTCCAGTCAGAAGGTTCCCGTAAGGCACGACGGAGGGAGCTGGCGAGGGTTGGGGATCTGACATGGCTCTGAGGCACTTAGCTCTGCGCCTGCTTAGCCTGGTGGGAATTACTATCCTATGCCTGTGGCGAGTAGTCCCTGTGTAAATACCACGTGCCTCCGCCGCAGCTGAGGAATGCTGCGTCTCTGCTAAAAGCACATTGCATCCTGAGAATCTGTAGTCCTTAAAAAACAGCAAATAACAAAAACAGAAAAGCATTCTCATCTTTGGTGTCTGTGCTGTCCCTTTGGTGTTGCATGGAGCCAGGCACACATGGCGGTGCTGCTCTCCAGGGCACGGGCAGAGCACCAGTGCGCGGTGGGAATGCAGGCTTCCGGAGCAGGGATGCAGGAACCTGTGGAGCTTGGGCTGGAAGATGGTCCAAGGGAAGCGAGGAAGGGCTCGGTTCTCTCAGCTGGGTAGGACAGTGGCAATGTGGCTGTCTCTTCTCCTGGTATCTGCTTCTCCTCCTCTACTGAGAGGGAACTCGGGTGAAGTTTATACAGCGGCCCTGAGGGAAGAGAGAAACTGTTACTGGCAGAGCAGCACACCCAACAGAGGTTGCTGGATGCTGGAAGGAGGCTATAATTGAAATTCAGATGTTTGGGAAAATAACAAACCCATGAAAAACCTTTTAAGAATTAATGGAAATTACCCAGAGTGAGACACCACATTTGCCTTACAAATGCGGGCTCTAGGCAAGCGCGAGGACACGGGCGACACATTCTGACACTCCCAGGCCTTCTGTGAGCATAAATCACAAGTTCTGGGAGACTGCAGTGAGCAAACCCAAACCCATCTGACCGTGGGAAGGGACGAGCACAGGGAAGGCAGATCCTGCCCCTGGATCGCCCCCCCCCACCCCGAGTCAGGTCCTCACGCAGTGAGCGCCGATAGATGTGACTGTTAGCAGGGCTGCTGCTGATCTGGAAGTGCATTTTATTAGCAATAACCCCAGCTCTGCATCTACAAACTGTACTTAGGAGCTGAAAATTGCTGTCCACAGAAGGAAAGGGGGTTTCTTGTGATGCCATATCCAAATGGGCACCATTCGCCCATAAAGGGGCCCAGTGAATCCTGACAGCTTTTGCTGTAGCTGAATGAAACAAATCCCCTAGCAAAAAGTTTCAACCTTTTTTATTCACGTGGACCTCATTTAAATGCCTTATCTCCCATTTGGTCATGGGGTGTTGGAGCAGAGTGTGCTCCCTCAGAGCAGCTCTCTGGCACAGCAGTGATCCCTTCTTCCCTTTGGTCATGGGCATGTGTCAAGGGTGGTGCCACGTGAATGGTGCTGCGTTTGGAGCAGGCAGAACTACTGGAGCTTTGAAACCTTATTTCTGCTTAAAGAGCTGCACTGCTGGGGGAAAATTAACTGCTTTCTTCTAAAAACCTGTGGGAGTGTGGAATTGCCAAATGAAATTCAGGCTGGGTTTCATATTCCTGTCATTTATTTAGTTTGATCTTCAGTTTTACTGGGTATCAAGGAGGGTGATGGCACACAGTTATCTGGCGTGACTCAAGCAGGTCTCGGCTGGCACGAAAGGGGCAGTGTTCTCATCAAGGGTTTCCTAATGCTCTGCTAACTGTTCTGTTTCTGTCAGCTGTTTAAGAAAAACCAGTGAAAAGGTGGGGCCAGGAACTGTAGGAAATTCTGGCTGCTGCCATCTGTATTATAAATGTAGAAGAGATGCAGAGAGATAAATCATGGAATCCTTTAGGTTGGAAAAGCTCTAAGATAATCCAGTTCAACCATTCCCCCCCCCCAGCACTGCCAAGGCCACCGCTATGTCCCCAAGTGCCACATCCACATGGCTTTTCCTTCCAGGACGAGTGGTTCCAGGTACAGCAGGGAGAGAGGAGAACCTTAAACAGGCAATGCCCATTCTGCTTCCACACTCATCTCCCATATCTCTGCTCCCAGCCCCCTTATTCCATGACTCATAGGGCTGGGAGGAGAGAAAGAAGAAGTTGTGTGGTCAGGCAGACTCCTGCCCATGTCACTGGTAGGGAAAGCATTCTGAAATGGGAAATCTCAGAGCTCTAAGAAATAGCAGCTCTCTCAACATTGTCATCAGCATCAGACAGTAACAGGTGATAAAAAATACACTGTCAGAAGTGGGAACTTCAACCATTTGCATTCTAGATGGGCAAACTGAGGCAGGCAGAAAATAAAAGGCTGATGTTCATCACTTCAGATCAATATGAGCTGCAGGTTTTCACTCCTAGAAACTCAGGTTGTCCGTGATGTGACCAAAAGTTTCTGCAAACTGGTGTGGAGAAAAAGCTGCAGACTCACGTAAGTCCTTTCTCAAAAGGCATCCACAACCTCTCACGCGGCAATATCTGTGTCATCACTGAGACCAGCTTTTAGAAACAGAATATTACATTTTTCTTCTGATTAATCGGACCTTTACAGAAAGAACTATTTACTTAAGTAGAAGCACTATTTACCAAACATTAGGCTCGCCAGTCTGGTTTTGGCCTTCGCAATTAAAACACGCGTGTTCCCTGTAACCAATTCCACCAATGCATGCCCATCCTCATGGCATTGCCATGATACCCCAGTGTGGGGAGTTACTGTTACACTCTTGTCCCTGTGCTCAATTAAACCATCAATCCGACCAATCTGAGTTCTGATGCACTATGCCTTGTAAATCACTGGCTCATAAACATTAACAATACCAACATGTAGTCAGTATGAAATTGCACTAAATTAGTGGTTTAGGAGTAGAGTAATTAAAAAATGAGTTATGCGGACATTTTGTGATCTTTGTAGGGAATATGGGAGCTGTCTCCATGCACCAGATCCAGTGGGAAAAACCCCACCCTTCATGCTCGCAGGTGCACCAGAGGTACTGCCAGGGAAGAATGTGGCAGGTGTTTAACAACAACAAAAAAAGAGGAAAGAAATCTATGGCAAGGGGGTTTTACCTAAGAATGAACTCTTTTATATTACATCAAAGCCATTTCTTTAATTGTTGAATTTCTTACTGACTTTTAAGTTGCAGGGTAAGGTGGAAATTCTCACAGGGCACAGGATCTCAGGGAGTGGGTGCTCACACTGAACCCCAGGTTAGAGCCTCACCTGGCAATGCCCAAAACAAGGCACTAAGAGCTGCCAGCAGGAGCAGCTGTGTGTCCCTCTCCAAGCCCATATGGCTCTGTGAGCAGTGCTGGGGGCAAGGTGGGGAAGAGGGATCCCTTTGGGACAGTGTTCACCCTGAGCCTGGAGCTTGCCTGTTGATGGTGGCCAGGCAGGTGTGACGAGCACTTTGGGGTGTGTATGTGAGCAGAGACATTCTGCTGTCCCCCGATCCCAGCAGAATGCCAGGCTCCAGCAGGGGCAGGAGGACACAGCAAGAGTTCCTCTGGAGCCCCTTCAGTGTTCATCAGCAACTCAGGAAGGGCAGGTGAAGGGGGCTGGATTTGGGGTGGGATGTGACCACACTGAGCCTCCAGGCTGAGCCACTCCACCTGGTCTCAGGTGCTTCTCCTTGCATGTGACTAGATTCCTTTAGCATGCTGAGTAGCTGTGTCTATGGGAGAAGCTTCCCTGTGCAGGGCTGATGTGTTCAGCATCTGGCTCGGGACTAAGAACAACTGCCTTCCTCAGAGGAGCACTTGGCAGTGCTGTTCTGTCAGGACAGATGTTACCTCTTGTAATATCCAGTGTCCTAAAAGCTTGGCTTCTCCTGGCTCTGGAGGACCGAGATCTCCACTGCCCATTGCTGACACTCATGTGCTCCTACCTCGACTGCAGTGTCCCAAGAAGAACACATGCCCTTTAGGGATTTGGCATTGATTTGGCACACATGAGCTCTGTGATTGGTGCCCACAGAGATGTGAGGAAGGAGAGGGCTTCGGAATAATGTCCCTCCCGAGACATGTATTGAACACTGTCATTTCTGTTGGCCCAGTCCTCACTGCACTACAAGAGCATCTTTCATCCCTCATGGGCACATCCTTGCAAGCCCAGGCTGTGTCCCCTGGGAAGCTGCCTGCTCCCGACAGCTCCCCAGGACAGCCTGCCCAGGCTGCTGCTGCATTTTGGATCAGCAGGCAAGAGTCTGCTTTACCTGATTCTGTTTCATCTCACGTTTACTCACCCTGTGGCCTCGCCTGCGCTTTGCCTCCCTCTCAGGATCGAAGTTGAGGGCTGTGGGTTCTTCCATGTAGACCTTGTAGTAAAGGACAGGACTGTGTGCACCTTTTCCTCCTCGCAAATGGAAGGGAACAGGCTGTTCCCTGCTTTCCAGACCTCTTCAGAATCATTACCTCCCACTCTGCTACTCACTGGGATAACGAATGTGCTCTGGACCTGCACACTCGTGTGCAATGGTGACAGTAAAAAGGAATTCTGAGAGAGTAAAGCTGGGAGGGATTCAAACTAGGCACTGAGGTGCCAGCACCTGGCAGCACCTGTCTCAGAGTCCTGTTTCCTTACTGGATTCATTCTGACACTTCCCCTGGGCAGTGTGAGCAAAACCAGTTTTGGCCTGTGTAGGGCCAAACCCTGCTCTCCGACAAGGCCCTCAGTGAGTTCCCCACACCAGACATGGCAGAAGCAGCATTAGCTAGAGCCCATGCACTTTGCCCATCTCCTGGGTACTAAAATTCCTCTAGCATTAAATCCGACCGTGCCTTCCCTGGCTCCGCCGCCTGCAATGTATTTCAATGTTACAACACTCACCCCATAAATACCCACCAACAAGTGTACAGCTGAAGGGAAGTTTATGTATAAGATAGCTCTTTCCTGTGGAGAGGGGCTGCTAACCTACCCAGTCCTGTGCAGCTCTGAGCAGCCCTCAGGGACTGAAGCTGGTATCTCTCTCCCACCTGCTCTTTGGCCCCCACGATCTCTCATCCCAGAGATGCGGAAAGCTCAGAGCATTGTGAGCAGTCGAAACTGGCTTTGCACCCTGCTGGCACCAAGCCGATTGCTGTGCTCCTGGGCTCTGAGTGCTCAGACCTGCTCTCTGCCCAGGTGTGTTGCCACCAGCACATCTTCTGATGTCAGGCAAATCCACTGCCAGTTCCTCCTCCTCTCACCTGCGGCAGAGCTCACACGCTGCCATTCCACAGGCGGCACCTGGAAAGATACCAGTGGGCACCTCTGAGCCCTGCTGTGGGAGTAGAGCTTTAACCCCTGAAGAGCTGCCTCACAGCACTACGTACTGCTGGTAGGACCATTTGTCACACAATTCATCAGCAGGAATTCCTTAGAGGAATGATCCTGAACCAGTGTTACTGCTGCAGGCACCAGGATCATTCCTGGGGTTGCCTGAGGAGGCTTCTCCCCAGAATTCCTGAATTGCTGGCTGAAATGCATCTGACAGAGCCAAACTGAGCTCTGAGCTTCAACAACACTGCAGGGTGGGCTCAAAGGCCTCCTAAAGTAACAACAGCATCATAAAGAGAAACAAACTACAGCTGAATGGTGCTATTCGGGCCCTCACAAGGATTTTTCACTTTAACAAATTTTGCCAGCAACTTCAATGGAAAGGCATATTAATTTGCATACTTTCCCCAGATTTATGTAATGTAGCCTCCTTAGCATGTGTGTGTGAACCTCACGATCTTTCCCAGCAATCCTACAGTCCTGTAGGTGAACTTCCAAAAGTCACAGGGTCTGGGATCCAGGAAGTATGGTTTGACAAGAGAACCCAAAGAAAGGCTGCTGAAAGTGAGGACAAAGTGCCAGCACAGTTACAGGTACCTCACAGTCACCTTCCACTCCTTGGACCTGCTTTAGCTGCAGGCAATAAAGGGCAGGAAAAAGAACACAGGACTAAGTTGTTTTAAAAGATAATTCCTGTCTTATCGCACCTGATAAATGCTGTGTTTTGGAGCACAGGCCAAACCAAACCTGTCAGAGAGAGGTTCCAAAGAGGTAATTTAAAGATGCTGTGTTTAAAGATTTCTTTTTTCAGTGCCTATGACTTAGATGTGTGTTTGAAGCAAACACTGAGGAGTGCAGGGCTGGTGTATGTGTGTGAAATGCTGCTGTTGGCACCTGGGTTGGCTCATACTCACTTTGTACCTGCTGTCTGCATGGAAATGCACACACCTGCTGCTGCCCTGAGAGTCAGAGATATTCCCTGAGGCATCTTTAGTGTGCTGGCAGCTTTGAGGAAATGCTGTAAGAGCAGCTTTTCACCCACTAGCAGCATTATTTGGGAACTGGGCATACGGACAAGTTGACACAGTTGCTCCATCTTGGGAGTGTGTGTCACCAGGGGTATACCCCCGTGGGACCCAGGTGCAGGGGCTCTGCAGTCCCCTGTGCTTGGTGGCACCCAGGGAGAGCCACCTGCGCTCTGCCTGTGTCCTGGTGCCCTGCACCCCTTTGTGGACAAGGCGAAACGGTGATGGCACAGGATGTGGGCAGCCAGGGAAGGGGCAGGAGTGAGCGCTGGGCTGGCATGAGCATTGGCCATCCTGTCCTCATGGGTTTGGGTAGCAAAGAAGGGAGGGGCTTCTTTCCTTTGCCTAGTTTTCCGTGACTGCTTTATTCAGCAGTTCTCCAAATAAGCTCCTGCCTTGACCGAGAGTGGTTGTGACAAGCTGCCTCTCCTGCGAGCCAGCCTGCCAGGGCTGGGAGGAGGGAGTGCTGAGCTGCTGAGCCGGCCGGCAGGCCTTGCGGGAGGATAAAACTGGCTGCGTTTGTAGCATCTGCTTCAAAAGAAGGTTGTGGCAAATATTTTATTCAGCAGAGCTGGAGGTCTCCTGTCTCTAGAGGGCAGGAGTTTGTTGTTTTCCTCATGCAAGGCAAGCATTGCTTATGTAAAAGGAAAGGATATGGAAATGGCCTGGAGAGGCCCTGTTTTTCCAGCATGGATCCTTTGGAGCAAGGGCCCTGATGCGCTCTCCCTGACCCTTGGCAGTGAGCCTCCCTCCCTCCCAGCACTGCTGCCTCCCTGGAAGTACCCCCTGACCTGGCAAGGTCTGACCCCTTTCCTGAAAGACACGCTCTTGGTTCCCATTGCGGGTGCCTGCCAATGGAGGGCTCTTCTCCTTCAGCTCTCCTTACTCCTTGGAAGGCAGACGGAGGCTGTTCCACTGCCAGAGGGAAGGTGCTCTGTGTCCTGGCATGAGCCCAGTGCACACCTTGCCCGGTGTGGACACTCAGCCGCTCACTCACGTGGTGCCAAAACCAGGACACATCTCCTGCCATCTCCAGAGTGACGTGCAGAGCTGTCCCTGGGACAGCTCCCTCTCCTCCCATGGGAAACTGGAGGGGTGGGATTGTGATTCTTGCTGCTGGGTGAAGCTCTGAGAGCCACACGTGCAGCACTGCAGCATGTGGGGAAGAAGGGGAGAGGCTTTCTCTGAGACATGTCTCAGCAATTTGAGCTCTTCCAAAACTTTCTGAGATGAATCCTTGTTGTGAATGGGGATCCCATTTATGTTATGGGGGGTCTCCAGCCAGACTGATGGCAGGCGTGATCTGTAGTGCCAAAGTTTCCTCATGTCAGCATCCTAAACAACTTCTTGAGTCCTCTACATCTTTTTCAGGAAGAAAGATAACCTACTATAGAGGCATCACACTTCAAGCCCTATAGAATCAGTCATCCCACTGAAACCAGAAACCAGCAAAACCTGGTGCTTTGGGGCCTTTTTAATCTAAAAAGGCAAAGAATTTCAGAAATAGAGAGTTCCTAGGGATTACACCTCTAGAGCATGAATTAAACATCCCCATTATTCTTCCTTCCTCCCTTCTGTGCAACTACTGTGAGAAGAAGGCAATTTACCCTTCTCTGAAATCAGGCGTAGCAGCAGATAAACCAGAACTGTCAAGTGTGTCTCCTCACACACTTCTCCTCTATCATGGCCTTGACTAAGGCCTCTCCTAAAACCCCCTTCCTTTAAGAATACTTCCCAGGATCCTTTTCCTGATCAACCTCTCTAACCTGGGCCTTTCTGAAGAGACATTCTCTTCTTCAGATGGCTCAGAGATTTAAGACCCAAGTGCTTTATGGTATCAGGTTCTTAAGTCATCCAGGGTCATGTTCTGAGCCCGTAACGGAGCAATGACACAGCATTCGGATCCCAGCCCAAATCCCGGCCCATGAATTGTACAGCATCTGACTGGCTTGTGGCAATGGTTTGTAAGGAGAGAAGGCCTCCCCGTTCTGTGGTATTCAGGACACTATGGAAATAGTTTTAAACTAATTATCATACAATTACTATGACCAAAAAATCCACTTTAGAAATTCTCTGGGAAGATGTGAATCTGTTTGAAGCAGTAGGCAGGGTTTAAGTGGGGTCTCTTAGGAGGAAGACTAGCAAGGCTGCAGCTCCCTGGGGTTGTGCCCACTTGGCTGGCTCTGGCTCTGGCTCTGGCTCTGCAGACTGCAAGGGAGAGCCCAGCAGGACCCTCACTCTGCACACACACTGCACGTGGCAGCCCTCTAGATGCCACTGTGACCCAGCTGTCCCAGCCCCTACAGCTGGTGACAATTCAGCGCTGGTGACACAGAGCACTGGGCCTGGAAGGACATGGGTGCCAGGCTGTTCCCCACCCTTCAGCCACATCGGCTTCCCTAGTACCAGAGGAGTAGACTCTCCTTCCCGCAGACAAACCCCCCACTGTTAGGCTTTGGTTGGAATGCCAAGTGATTAGTAATCCAAATTTTTCAGATATTTGGGCATCCCACCCCCCAACAGCATTCCCTGATTTCCTACTACCAAGGCATTTGCTACAACTCCCCTGCAGGTACCAGTGTCACTAAGTTACCAGCTCTGTTAATTTTTAGGCTCTCCTTCTGTTCCCGTTTGCCTTGTTGAAAATCAGGAATAGTTCCTTTAAAGGCAACTGCAATAAGGCTCACAGCACTGGGATGCGGAGCCAGTCCTCGGACTGCACAGTGACAGTGTGGCGTCTGTCAGGGGCTCCTTTCCAGGCCCCCATCCAGCAGCTGGCCCATCACGCACAATGCTGGCAGCCTCCAGGCTGGGTGCACTGGGGTATCCTCTCTGCCTGCCTTGGGACTGGGGCCTGGGAGTGGAGGCTGTGTTCCCTGAGAGGTTTTTCCTCACTGGGAGTCACTGCTACAGATGTGCCTATGGAGATTTCCCTGTTCTCCAGGAGACAGGAAAGGTGTGCTGTGGGGACATGGTCAGGCTGCATTTTTTTCTAAATGCATTTTGCATTTGCATTTTTCCTAAATGTCCATTATCAGTGATTACTGGAAAAGGGGATTTGGTGGGGTGTTTGTGTGCTCTTATTGCTGAGAAGGGACAGGGTATTTATGGGATTTACTCCATTGCTGCCAGACCCTGTCCAGATCCTCCGACTCCCAACCCCTCTGTGTGCCCAAAACCCACACGAATGGGTACATACTGCTGGGTTTGTTCTCATTTTCAGTTCCCACTTTTCCCTTCCTCCCTTTTTTCCTTTCCTCAGTATAATTTGTATAATGAGTGAGGGCTTCAGAGGGGTTTTGTTACACATAAACCCAGAGATGGTGGCATTAAGTGCATTTTCTAAATTAATAAAGAAATCTGCTCATTTGCTGTAGGGTTCTGTTGTTGATCTGGGAACCGTGAGCTCTTGTAAATCTCAGCTTTCACCTTGCCAATCGCTGTATCCCTGTAAGTGTGCTGCAGTTCCTTGGAACCTGTTGGGGGTTGGTGCTGGCATCCCTTCACTAGATCACATTTATGCATTAGTGCCATCTGTGCCTGCTGCACCTTCTGTGAGCCAGCCCGGCCAAGTGACTGGCAGTTATCTGGGACTGCACACAAAAGGAGAGGGAAGAGAAAGGGGAAAGGAGGAAGAGTCAGTAAGGATGGCACATGGAGCTTCCTGCATACTACTCGCTCTAGTAGGTCTGGGGAGCACAGACTTGCACTGGGATCCCTCCCAGCCACTGCTGAGCCCTTTCTGGGGCTTCCTCTCTAAATAAGAGGGAAATAAATACCTGTCGTGGCATTCAAACCAATTCTCCCCATCCTTGTGCTCTGGAGGAGAGACAAAGTGCCAGGACTTGAGAAAAGAAGCTGCTGCAGTCTGGGGACAGCTTGGGGACAATGCTGGGCTTTGCACTGCGCCGTGTTTCCATCAGGGCAGGGTTGGGTCCGAGTGGTGCCATGGTTCTGTGAGCACTGGGGGCAGGAGGGAATGCAGGGGTGGCTGTGCTAGTTTATCCATTTGCCTTCTGTTCAGGGTCTCTGCTTGTAAAAAAATCTTGTGTGTGAAACAGCCTTTCAGGAGTTCTCCCTGTCAATAATGGGAGAGAGGAGTGTTTGCTTGTTTGCTTCTGTTCCTGTGCCAGGAACTGAACTGCTCCCAGCTCCCAGGTCCACATGGATGGAATCTGGGCACATAAGAGATCATGAACTCTCAGCTGACAGTTTGGATTGAACTGTCCTATGCAGGCAGGTACAAAGTACAAGAGCAGATAGAAATACAAATGGAAGAGTCCTTACACTGAACATAGCTGTCAACTAAGAATTTAGAATTGAATTACCTGGCTTAAAAGGTAATTAAATCAGTGCAGTGTCAGTCTGTCCAGAAAAATAATGTACCTCACCACGCCTAACTTACATCAGGGAAGGAGCACACAATCTCCTGGCAGGGGCTCTGAGCAGCCCCCTGACCTGAGCACCCTTCCTGCCAAGGCTGGGGAGTCACCCCTTCCTCTCAAAGGAGGGAGTCACCTCTGTGTGTGCCTAGACACTGCCCGAACGGACAGAACTCTCCTTCTCCTAACTAGGTTTATAAATACTTTCATATAATAAGTACATCTTTTGGATTTTGTTCTGAATGACCACTTACACACTGTGGAGTGTTCCACTAAGAATATGATACTTGGAATTCAAGATTTGCTTTTTCTTTCTTTCCATATGTTCTGTGTTAAACATATGCTATACTTTATATTTAAAAACTAGCAGCAGACTGAAAAAAAACTGCCCACACCACACCACAAAAATATGTTTGCTTCATTATCCAAAGCTTCTGTAGTTTCTGTAGTTTTTTATCAGGCAGGGGGAAGCACCCTTGAGGGCAGTCTCAGAATGGGAAGTAACTTGGAAGAGCTGTGGAGAGAGGGAACAGCTGGTTCTCATTAAGGCATGGATAAGGCTGGCCAGAGCTTAGAGCTGTACACAGGCTGGTTGAAGTGGTGATGGAGCTGTCAGCTTTTGCTGGAATTAAGGAAGGAAGCCCCTCCACTTAATTCAGGAATTGGCCTTGAATACTTAGATAGCACTTGAACTGCCCTCTCCTGCAAAGCTGCACTGATGCAAATGGGAAAGCAGCAGCGTGTGCTGTGTTGTGTAGGTCCCGGCCCGGTACCCTCCCAGCCCTGCTCCCTCCCCTCCTGGGTGTGGAAATGCAGATAGCTTGCCTGGGGTGGGCACACACCTGGGCACCGCAAAGGGCCAGGCCCGGATAGGGATCAATCCGGCAGCACTGAAACGCCAAGGAACGCACTTCCCACTGTTTCGTATCTGCCCAGCCTGGGGGGCTGGCTGGGCCTGGGGGAGTGGGGAACAGCACTGCCAGGGACAGTGTGCTCAGGGGCACTCCCAGAGCCTGGGGCAAGGCTGGGGGCTGCTCCCAGAGTCCAGCCTGAGCCTGTCCCTTCCCACAGCAGCTGTGCACCCTCAAGAGGGCCCTGGCGCAGCTGGTCAGGTGTGTGAGCACCGCAGAACCCCCACACTGCCACTGGGAGCCTTGCTCTGAGCTGGCTCCCGCCTCCTGCCTGAGGAGACACTTGGGAATATCAGCAGGAGAAGGAGAGTAGAGTTCGAAGGGATTTGAAAGAAATTAGAATTATCTCACATTGTATGTTTCAAGCTGCCTGAGATAAAGGATTGGTTTGACTGGTCAAAGGAAAGGAACAGCCCCCACAAAGATCCCTGTGTGAGAGCTGGCACAGAATGGCTGAACTGAGGTAAGGTGTAGGAATGCCCTGATAAGTGGTGAATTTGGGAAAAG
This sequence comes from Atrichornis clamosus, assembly GCA_013400975.1. Lineage (NCBI taxonomy): Eukaryota > Metazoa > Chordata > Aves > Passeriformes > Menuridae > Atrichornis > Atrichornis clamosus. Next base: position 22,737 of record WBMZ01001775.1, on the reverse strand, counting down.
TGGCAGGGTTTGTCACTGCTTTATAAAACCGAATTAAGTGTGGTTGCCATGGCGACGCAGTGTCTGTTGTACACAGAAGCGAGCTACAGGCTGCCCAGGGACCTGCTCCCCACTCTGTGGTTTGGGGCTTTTCCATGACTGTTGGATTCACTGTCTGGGAGGGGGGAGGCGATGTCCTGGCATCCTCCTGCTAGGTATGGATATTTTAAACTTTATTAAATCACTAGTAATTTAGACCTTGTCTCTGGAATTACCTGGTAAATGACCACAGCAGCATTCAGAAGTAAAAAGCAATGAGGTGTGCACAATTACCTTCCGAAGCTGCTGCCACACACAAACTGAGGCCTGAATTTAATTACAACACAGATAGATCGGTGCCTTTTCTAAGTCCTTTCACTGATGAGGATGTCAGCTCTTTGGAGTTGAAAGCATAACAGAACCAAAGGCTGCATGGGCAAATTAGAAACTTCTAAATAAAAATTATCTGGCAAAAATGAAATGTAGGTTCAACTATCATAATTAGTTGAGTATTTCAAATTATATTTTCAAACAGGTGTAGTGAAATGAGTAAAAATAGCTTTGTGAACTGTCCTCAAATGGCTTACATGCATTTAACTGCAGTTAGTGAAGGGCTGATTGAAGCTAAATGATTTCTAAAATTTTTAAATGACCCAGGCATGTTGTAAGGGGCCTTGTACCAGGCTGTAATAAAATTTAATCCAGCTGGTCTGTCCTTTGCCTATGCAAGGCCTTACTGACATAAATGGCCCTTTTAAGCCCCACTTTGCTTGTGTAAAACCCCCTGATTCTAATTACACCTTTGCATGAACCAGGGGAGATTTCAGAGTCTGTGAATTACATCTGCCAAACAAGTACACAAATTCAAGCCCATTTATCCTGGACTGATCCTGGGGAAGGATTCACACAGGAAGGTGCACAAAACCCACCCAGTGTCATGTAACACTCCATTAGAACGTGTGAAATGTAAACATACTGGGAAATATAGTTAGGAAATACACTTGTAAAATCTAGTGAAACAATCAGAAAAAAGAAAAAAATTCAACAAACCAAAACCCAACAACCCAAATCCCAGCAGGAGCAGCTGGAATGTGGTCAAGTCTCTGCACTGAATCCCGTCTGATTCCAGAGCAAAGTCTTTCTAAAGTAAAGGCTGTTCCTGCAGTGCTGCAGCTGTGCTACCACAGCATTATAAATTAATGCCAGAGAAGCCAAAAGGCCCCTTAAGTAGAAAATGTCAACACACAACCACCAAGCAGGAGATTCACAGGAGAACCGTGAGTCTCCAGCTCCCCCTGGGATGCTCACGGCCCTGTGAAGCCCTCAGAAAGCCTCAGTCCCCCCGCCCTGCCGTAGCAGCTCTGCTGGTGGAAGCACATTCCCCTGCAGACCAGGGGAACTGGTGGAATGACCACTTTCTTGCCACAGGCCCCATGGGGCAGTGTGTGGGAAAAAATCTTCCACCCTGCAGAGGAGTGCACAAAGTCAGGCAGGGCCTCCCCAAAAAGAGCCGGTTTGCACTTCTGCAAAGTTGCAGCCTTTGGAGAGGCTGGCTGGGGAGAAAGGAACGGGTAAGACAGAAGAGCAAACGAAAATCTCTTCACTGCTAAAAGTGAGGGATTTACACTTCATTGATGGCAGCATTTGGTAATTTAGGAGAGCTTAGGACAAACCCCTAATTTGCTCAGGGGGTAATTTTGCCTGTAATCTGTGTAAGGTTTGCTGTGGGTGGAACACAAGCAGAACGGACAAGTGATGCTTCTCCATGGAGTGTTCAAAGGCCTGTGGATGTGGCACTTGGAGACATGGGTCAGTGGTGGCCTTGGTAGTACTAGGGGAGCAGCCAGACTTGATAGTCTCAGAGGGTTTTCAACATGACTGCACCACAGCACTCACTGCTGCAATGTGTCACCTCCCGCTATCTTATTAAAGTCAGGAGTGTAGAAGTCGGGTATGAAATGACACCAGGAAACACTCAAGGAAAGTTTTTCTATGAAAGACAGGTTTCCTGTACCACAGCACTGTCTATGCTGTGGTACCTGTCCTCCCCTGTGGTACCTCTTTGGGAGGACATTCTCACCACTGCTTCATTACTACAACTGCAGTGCAGAAAAAAGTGTTTCTGCTCTTTATCTTTTTCTTTGTTATTCCCCTAGACAAGTGATTTGGCTATACCTAATTAAAATGAAGAAAAAAGTGGCATAAGCTTAATTAAGGTTTTAATTCAGTTAGTGCCTATAGGAATAAATCACTGCAGACTTGGTAGTGGCAATCAGAAAATACAGTGCCTGTTCCTCCTCTGTCATAGAGATGGTAACAAATGATGGGGAATCCTGAGGAGATAGGGATGCAACAGCAAAAAGTGCAGGGGTGTCTCTAACCCAAGTAACCCTGTGTTTGCCCCTACACTGCATCAAAGTGCAGCAAAACTGGCTTTCCCAAATATAGTTACAATTCCTGACTGTTGCTAACAAGAACCAGAAATTTTGGGTTTTTTGGTGGTATTTTGGGACATGGACCCGTTCTTTGAAAATGTAGGCAAGAAATTGTGAAAAATGTGAAACACTGGATTTTTCCTAACCAAAACAATGGCTTTCCCTAGGATTTAGTACTAGTGGTAAGCACAAGAATGAAACACAAACTTCCCTCAGCTGATGGCCTGACCATGGCAGATGGGCTGAAAATGGATAGAAGTGAGGCCCACGCAACCTCTCCTCCTGAATCCAACCAGAAATCCTGCTTTTACTGTGTTCACAGAATAAACCTAATTAAGATCCCCTGAAGCAGACAAAGTTCCTTTGAGTAGCACCTCAGACTGTACAAATTACATACATTTTTTAAACTAGAAATTGCAGTAATTTTAGCAGTTCCGTGATTTTAGAATGTTGGATTGTATATTCACTCCTTGGCTAGTAAATTATTTGCAACAAGTCTTATTCTCAGACTTTTAGCATAAGTTTTCAACTCCAAACTTCAAATTCCTTCAAGAAGAGACTGCTGGTTTTACCAGACTAAGAATAAAGAAAATGCATCCTAAGATGCTAAACAGGCACAGGACAAATGCAGTTCATTTTTACTGACTGGGAACTGGGCTCCTCACTCAGCTGTCCTCAGCTAAGTTTTAAAGTCCAGGTTGAAAACTTTTGGCATAGGTAAACAGGAATGAAGCCAAGAGTGGCACCTCACCTGTGCAGTGAACCGCAACAGCTGAAGCTGTTCCCCCGCCCGCTGGCCTCACATCCCCCTGCTCCTCACATGTGGGCCCTGCCGGTGGGAGCAGTGGCTGAACAGTCCGGCCCCACGTGGATCACGGCACTGACAACACTCCCAGATCAGACATTTTCATATGGAAAATGCAGTTCCTGAACAGCGACAATGTTATTTTAAACTGCATGTTCCTCTGGAATCAGCCTCGCTGCGGTTTCAGTCACACACGGTCATCTGAATCATGGATCCCACTTGGCTGGGTATTCCCCTCTTTGCCTTTTTGAAAGGAAGAAAAAAAAGCCGCAACAAAAGAGAAAGAAGTAACACACCAGTGCTATGGCCTGTCTCCTCTCATTCCCAGCTGGATGAGGGTCACACAGTGCTGTGGCCTATCCCCTCCATCACTGTCACCCCCATCTAGGCAGGAGAAGTGACCCAAGCATGGGCTGCGCCCAGGCAGACTCCTGTCTGAGCACCTTGAACACTTTTCCCCCTGTCCCCCTCGCAGGACACTTTCCAGAGGTGCCATCCCAGCACCTAGCTGGGCCAGGACAGGCCCCGGCCAGCTCCCGAGGCCACGTGGCCTTTGTATCTAAGTGTGCAATTGCATTTTCAACGTAATTAGGTGCCTAATTGTGCGCCTGGGCCTGGCTGCTGTATTTGCACGTGTACCTAATGATGATTTATCGAGGAGCTCGCAGGTCACAGCGCCTCGCTCTCCAGCCTGGCAGAGGCATCCACAGGGCGAGAGGTGAGGCTGAGTGCTGGCTTTTCCCTAGCTTTCGTTTTAAACTGAACTCCTGTTTATCCTGGGGTTTTTAAACCATTGGAAGTAATGGGACAACTCCGACCAGCAGTATCACTGGGAAACAAGCACAGTGCTGCATGAGCAGCTGGGAAAAAGAGCAATTCTCAGGGAAAGGCCAGGGCCAGGTTAATAAATGACATTTCCATACAAGGCTTCCAAACAGTGCTGATGTTGGACTTCTCCAATGGTGTGATGTCAGGCAGTAAGAACCTGTACCAGCTATCATCAAAGTCAGAAGGTATCTTCTTTCAAAGCAGATAAATTCTCAGTGTCCTCTCTCAGGATTATCCAGCTGCCTTTTAACTCAGAATTGCCTGAACTCCGACACTGGAGTTCTCAGGACCAGCTCAGCTGCGCAGCCACCCAGCTGGACACTTAATAGACACAGCACTGTGAAAATATCTATTATTTCCCTTCAGTGAAACACTTTTTAACTACAGCATCCAATCACTCTTTATGGCGTATGATGTCAAAAACACTTACTGCACAAGCAGAGATCTGTGTTTCTTTTGCCACAGACAATAAATCTTTAGTGTCTTCTCTTGCCACGCATCACTCCACTGGCTCTCAGGAGGCAACATAAGCCTCTCTTTCCCTCTGCCTCTTCCAGCAAGGTCACTTTCAGTGATGAAACAACTTTTCCAGAAGGTATAGTGTTCAATAATTAATACCTACTGATAATAGCTTCCCAAAGCAGCTCTTTAAAGCCCTAATGCTTGTCACAGACTTGGAGCAGGAAGAACCCTTAAAATAGATCTGAGTAGCACATCTGAAAATATCAGCCTGAGGAACCTGGGGTGCATGTGACCAAATTTATACCACGGATACAAAGAGACCTGTAGCCCTGGTGCCAAAGGAAGCCCAGCCCTTCCTCTTTCATCAGGCAGCATCACTGTACTGCAAGTGTGAGCAGGTCAGGTCACCCTCGTGCATGTGCTGTGGTGTCGTCTGCTGAACAGACACATCTCCTGCTGCTCCCGCTCCTGCACACGCAGGCTGGGCAGGAACAGGGTCCCCAGTGCCAGGGTGCTCGGGAAGGTGCCCAACTGCAGGTGCCAAGGGCGCTGCGGGCGCTTAGACCGTGAGCCACAGGTGGGGGACAGACCCTGATCCAGGAGGGGCAGCGAGCTCAGAGCACCGTTTCCCACCGCAGCTCTGGAGGTCCCTCCTACTTGCCAATCTCATTACCACCAAAGTGGCCTTTCCAGACCATCTCCAGTGACAGCAGCCTTTGAAAAAAGCAGAAAATACTGTACTTGACCACACTTTGGAAAAACCAGGCAATCTATAATCTCAGTGTTTCTCCTGGCTGACGGATGGTGCCACATGATGTAGAGGGCACGTGGCTTAGCCCTAACACAGTAGGTGAGGCAGTTATTAATAAAACTTCAGAGCCATCTCAAGAACAAAGCCCTTCATGCCATGAGTTTCTAACTAAGCAGTGTGTGTTTTTGATAAATGCAGGTGGTTTTGTGTACGTCAATCTGGGCTAGCCTAAGATCTCACTTGGCTTGTCTCTTGTCTACGTACAAGGTGAAATCTGTGCACCTTAAGCTCCGCAGAATGTATTGATGGGAGCAAACCTATTCTGTGCTGCACTTCTTTTGCACCAAATGCCCTTATCGCTGTTTTTAGAGTTTAACTCTCCCTTTTTCATTCACTAGAAATGCACTATGAACCTCTTTACCCACATCAGCGGCTCTCTGCTCCCAGGTGGTGTTCGGGGCTCGCCAGGGACATCTCTCCTTCCCCCTTCTGTCCATGGGTTTGTTTCATTACTTGGGGTTCACATCACCTCTGCATATGTGCCTCAGTTCCCCTCATCCCTCAGGAGGGCCCTCTTGCTCTGCCCAGAGGACACACTGCATTTAGGGCTGGTGTGGCTGTGGCCCAGTGGGAAGGCATGTCCTCCCTGCTGCTGGAAGGACACAGCACACTGCATTTCTCCTGACTTCTCTGAGTCGAAACCTAACATTACTTTCCTTTCTCTAAGCAGAGCATTTATGGGTTTATAAATCAGGAAGGACTGACATCAAACATGCCCTGAGCGTGCCTCAGAGCATTCAGAGTGCCAGCTGGGCATATGGCTGGCTTGGAAGGAAAGGGCCTTAATTACCATCAGCATAGGAAATATAAATTTAAGGAAAGAGGAATAGTTCTTTCAATTCAGAGAACTGGAGAATTCCCAGAATTCTAATGCACAGATTCCTGGGTCCAGTAGAAAAGTTATGCCCATTATATTCTCCTAATCCTTCATACACGTTTCCTTTCTGTTGTAAATGTTGTTATCAGAGGGAAAAAACTTACTGAGCTGCCATAATCTTAATAAAATGCCCCATGGAGTTGATTGACCCCAAGGACCTGTAACCACCTGCTGGGGCACAGTGATGTCAACCAGAGTGGAGCGATGGCTGCTCCAATGCGGGGCAGGTGGGCTGGGAGCAGCGTTCCAGGAACAGCATTCCCGGCGTTCCTGTCACTGCCCCGGCCCCTTAACTGGGGAGCCTTTGTCTAGAGATGTTGTTTTAGTAATGGCATGACATCAAATGGCTTATGACTGTTTGTGGCTGGGCTGTGGGAGATACTCCAGGTTTAAACCATGCACCCACAGATCTCCAAGGGGGCAAACAGAGCTGGGAACAGGGCAGTAAGGCAGTCCTGGTAGGCAGGGAAGCAGCCCTGGGATGAGAAGGTGCCCTCAGATGTCCTCTCTTTCCCAGCTGAGCAGGGGGTCCCCAGTGGCACTACTCAAAAGTTTCTGGGGTATTCCCTAGCACAGGGGTGCTTGGCTGGACTGGAAACGTCCTTCCCAGAATGGAGTGACATCCTCAGAGCCCTGAGGCTCTGCTCAGAATGTTCAGTAATCAACTTTTGTTCGGATCATACTCTGCTTCTTAAACATACCTGTCCATCATTTTACAGCCTTTCTGGATTTTAGCAGGTTTTATGTTTTACTGAAATGTAAAATAAAGTATCATCCACCTACTTGGGTACAGAAATATATAAAACCTGCTATGAGCTCCCGTGCACTTTGCACCTGCACTTCCCCTCTGCTCAGACAGGCACAGTTTGCATCCAGCAAGGGAACTTCTATTTCAGACTAATAAAGAATTTATTGTTTCATTGGGAAAATGTCATAATGAACTCCAAGAAATCCTTTTTCATTCAATCAAAGTGTTTTCAATTGCAGGGTTTGACTTGCTGGACAAAGTAACAAAGACAGGGCAAGGCTGTGGGAGAAAACTGCAGACAGAAATGTGCATGAGAAATAATCATTATTTGGGTTGGAATGAGCAATACTGAACCTCTGAGCACCCGTGATGCTGCAGCAGGGAAGCACTGTCCTGGCAGGGTTGCCACCCACCCTGAGGGCTGTGTTCCCATCGGAAAGGTTGTGGCACCCATCCCAAGGCTGCAGGTCAGGGACACCACTCCTCTTCCCTGGTCTCCTGTCCAGCATGGCTGGAGCCCAATGGGAGCTGAGCCCACCTGAACTGCAGTGGTTGATCTCATTTAGCTTCTGCCCACCAGTTACCAGAATTACAGAATTCATTTTGGAGTGGCTGGGAGGGGACAGACTTGTGTGCACCAGCAAACCCTCTGTGACAGGGAGCAGCACTAGTAACTCCATTGCTGCTAATGCCGTTAACTTCCTTGGAGCCTGTGATTAAATTACAGGAGGCTGTGACAGGGCCAGCCCAAAGCTCAGTGGTCAGGCAATGTTCTGGCTAGGGAACACCTGACCAGTTTAAAATCCTAACAACTGAAGTGTTCAGGGTTTTTTGTTAATGCTTTATGGATCCATAGTTCAGAACAGACTTAGACCTGCAAAAACTGATTTCAGAAAAAAAACAATTTTGACTGATGAGATTACAGGAAAAAAGATCAGAAGCAATAAATACAACTTTGATCACTTTCCTTCTTTCTCTCCCCACCGTCTCCCCCTCCCATGCAGCAGTCACATCCAGCACCACGTGTGCTGTAGTTCTTCCCAACTTTTGAAGAGCTGTAAGGGAACAGCTCCCTCACCCTGCCTTTTTTGGATGATGTTGGGCACGAAAGGATTAACATGTGCAACTGCTTCAGAGCCACCATTTGGGTCGGGGAGGGTCTGGGTGGGCTCATCTGAGCATCCTCTGAACTCCAGTAGCTGCAGTTTAGCACAGGTTTATAACAAGTCACCCTGGGTGAGTGAAAAAGCTCGGGCTGCCACAGCTATGGCAGGTGACACCACACCTGCCAGGTGATACAGAAACTCACTTGCTAAGAACAGCCTTTCCGAGGTGTTTGCACATGCCTTTGTGGTTGTTTAGAGGAGCAGAGCCCAGTGAAGTCACAAGAAAACCAGCCTAGTTCTGTTCACCTCATTCTGTCACCCATGTTGGTGCCACATCTCCCATCCCAGAGCCTCTCTGGCTCTGGCCAGTTATTCTGCTCATCACCTGACACTGTTGCATCAAGTGTTTGTGCTGATCTCTCCTAAAACGGCAGTGAAGCCACAGTTTGGACCTTTTAACATGTGCCATGTCGCTGTGGAAGAACACTGGGACCTTGCACTTATATCTGCAAAACCAAGATTGCCATTTGAACACTAATCTAGATAAATGGCACATAAAATTGATCTGGATTAACATACATATCAACATAAACAGAGGTATGTGTGTTCATCGTGTGGGAATTTAACTTTTGTGCAAGGTGTTCTTTCCATCTCGTTCTGCTGAGGAGTGTGAGAATGCAGACGCTTCCCCGGCGCTCCGTGTGCGTTTACCCATGTGAGCAGTTCCCCATACAGCGATGTATGTATGTGTAAATTGTGTGAATGTAAATATAGATAGGCCATATGTCCCCAAAGTCCCAAAAGAGCATCTGATGTTGATATGTAGACAGTGTGTTAAGGACCTTCCTAATTAATAAACCAGATTAAAAACCTCTTGGCAATCAATTAAGATTAATGACAGAAGTCATTCTGTCTCCCCCTCCGCCCGCGTCTCAGGCTGTGAAAACCCTGGGTTGGGGAACTTTAATCCTGTTATCTGCTGCCTCCTTCATCTGCAAAGCCTGGAGATTAGCTCAGCGGCCATTCCCGAATCCTGGCCAGCCGCTCGGACAGCTGCCCTGCCTCGGCAATTCACGGGGGAGGAATAATCTGGGCAGGGGCACAGGCCTGGTGCATCGCTCTACTGCAGCTCACTCTGTAAGAGAGGTGTTGTGAGGAATTAAGAAAACAAGTGTGTTTGTTGCCTGTGAATCCTGTGCAGCGAAACACACAGTGATTACCAGCCCCTGTCATGGAAAGGTTTCCTTCAACTCAGCTTGGGAGACTACACTGCTCATGTGGTGGCAGGGAAGCTGTGTGACAGCTGTGGCACATCCGTGCTGCCCCCAGCAGTGACGTTCCTTTCTCTGTGGCCATCACCCCGTGCTGCCATGGCCTTGGAACCGACAAGCAGGTTTGTTTGTTCCTGCCCTCTCATTCCTACTGGTGTTCACAGAGGGATGAGTCCTGAAGGCTCTTTTAAGAGAGCAGCAGACTCATCTGCACCAAGGGAGGTAGTGCCAAGAGCTGCTGCCTACGTAGTTGGGAAAATATCCCTGTTTCTCCTGACACCAGCACAACATCCTCTTTTCAGCAAGATGATCCCTCCCACTTCCACTGACTGACAGCAAATCCAACTGCTAAGAGAGCCACTCCAGCCAGGATGGGCACCTGCCAGGCACCATGCCAGACCCTCCTGAGAGCAATCCAGAGTATAGGCTGTGACTCCAGTGACCAGGACCATGTTTCTGGAGGAAGGACTGCTATCCACATCTTTCACATGCAGAATGTATTACTTTTGTATTATGCAGACATGCTCCAAAGTAATGATTTAAACAGATGTTTGTGTTAACTCTGCAGCCATTATTAGAAAATACCTTTAAAGCAGGTAAATACGAATAGGCTTAAAATCAAAAACAAGTACAAGTGTCTTCCTTTTTAATAGGCTGTTTTTGTACATCTAAGTACAAGCTGGAAGCATTCTGTAGTTCCACTCTATTCTGATTCTTCTCGAATGAGCTATAATCTTTCTCTCCTTTTACCACTGACATCTACTTGCACCTCGATAGAGCAAAATCTTCACTGCAAGTGCCATGGGCTATTTGTGGACTTAAAGACATTTGTGTACATAAATGCACACAGGATCAGAGTCTCAACCACCACCACATTGTAACAATCTCAGACAAAGAATCCAAAACCCTGATGATCACCTCTTGTTGCTAAACTGCAAGCTGGAAAACAAACATAAGGATTTAGTGGAAAAACCAGGACCGTGAGGCTGGCACTGCGCTCCACTGTGCCAGGCTGTGCTCCTGGGTAGTCCCAGACTCCTGGGAAAAGGAGTTCAGTACAGACCCTGGGACACTGAACTGGTTTATCAGAGTATCCCAAACTGCGGTGGCTCAGTCTTCTTTGCCCCTTTAATTAAAAAAAAGGAAGAAAGTCTAGCTAGGAGCACGGACACAGGGTAATGCATCATTTATAAATTACCTTGTTAGTGCAGAAAACACCACATGGCTCTGCAGCTGAAATCTCCTGCTGCGGACTTGCTCTGTTTGATGGGAGCCCTTCAAAAGCGTTTGTGGCTTAATGGAGGCTGTTTGTGGGGCCCTCGATCCGTACCTGCTGTCCTTGTCCCTCGCTGGGGGCCCAGCGCAGCTGCCGCGGCGTGCAGCTGTCTCTGAAGTGGTTGCGTGTCCTCGGCCCCCAGCACAGCCAGCCTGCCTTGGATCTCTATATTTGTGCCTGAGGCGAGCTGGGGAGCAGCTGTGTCCAACCCATGCTACCTTTAGTGTTACAGCCCCCAGGCCCCACGTGCCCCGACCTGCCCCGCGCTCCCACGGCTGCACAGCTGTGCCCACAACCTGCTTGGCACACCTGGGCGGTGCCCACCTCCAACAGGACTTGAGCCACCACCAGAGCCTCCCAGCACAGCCCTCACACCGGGCCACCCTCGCCCTGCCCGGCACACGCACAGGTGGGACAGCACAGGGAAGCGGGAAAAGCTCGCTCTGCTTTGATACTTCCTGTCTCAATTTCAATTGCTTAATCAAGGACTGAAATTCAATAGTGAATTCTTCTACAGATGGAACTACTGAGGTCTTAAACAATAAAAGATAGATGATGAAATACAACAACTCCATGGCGGCTGTTTCCAAGGTAAGCATGTGTGTGTGTCTCCCCGTGCACACATATGCACTGACACACACCCAGGAGCCCACCCTGGGATCCTTACCCAGCATGCTAGGAGCAAGGAAAAATATGTCATTTTTTCCCCAGGATACCAAAGACTGCGCAGACAGAAATGGCACTCTGCAGTGACACAGGTCACACTTGGCCCACCATCCAGTTAGGCGCAAGTATCACTGTTTTTTCGTTGAGCCAGCGCTGTTTTTCACAAACGGAGCTGCTGGCCAGCGTTCTTCCTGTCAGGCCCAGAGAAGGCAGGTGGCAGGTGTCTGACTGCACAATGGCTCAGCAAAGCCTTCCCCCAGGGCAATCCTTAGAGTAACTCCCTGCCTTCAGGGTCAGAAATCCCCAACACAGGGCCTGACTGATACTTTTCTAGCCTTTTAAGGCACCACTTTTTCTATGTTCCTGTTTACACCGAATTTACCTGTTAAACTGTATTGTGCCATGTATTTTGTATGTAGATTTGCTGTTGTTAACACTGTTCTGTGTCACATGCACCATTCATGCAAACAGTGAATAACCTGCCAAGGTAACAACGCTAAAACCTGTACCCAGCTACGCTGTCTACCTGCAGCACTGCACTTGCCTGTTCTGCTGCTTCCAACACTTGTCTTAATTTAGTCTCACATGTTCTTCCTTTTGAACAGCACCAAACTTCATCCCAGGAAAATAATCTAAATTCCCATTACCTCCCACTCTACCACATTACCCTCGTCCTTTTATGTCGCTTTATGTTGTATGTCGCGTGAGCAGTATTTCTGCACAGTAGTGCTCTATGGTATGTGAGACTGTGATCTACTGCCATCCCATTTAAAGGAAAGCATTTGCTCCTGTGGCTCTTCCAAAGTGCCACAAACAGGAAGCTGAGTGGTCCCAGGAGATGTGAAATAATGTCTTGATGATCAATCCTGAGATAAATGCTGACATTCAAAGTGATATTTTCTTGAGGAGCAGCAATGAGAAATACCTAATCTGGCTGAGCTCACTATCAGAGGTGCAAACAGCAGCTCTGTGTCCCTATCAGAGCAGCCTTTGGGGGAGGGGCCCCTTTTTCAGTGGGTCACAAGTGTCCCACAAGAAAGAATTTTTTGACAAACACCTTTCCTCACCTTTGTGTTCTGTGAAAGGTGCCTTTGGTGTGGAAGTGCAAAGTTCTGGGAAGCAACTTGCATGGACATTATTGCCAGCCTCTGCTATTACAAACAGCTGGGTCTGGGAGAGATGTGTGTGCCTGTTACAGAGTTTATTTACCCTGAATGAAGCGTGGGCTGTGTCCCTGTTTTCCAGCTGAACACACACAACATCCAGCACTCCTCCCTCTGTCTTCGGGAGACCCGTGTTGGTGCCACAGCTCCAGGCCGGTGTAATGCGCCTTTCACTGCATGGATTCCCCAGGGTGTTACTCTTCCCACTGTGCCACTGTGGTTGCTCTCTGCTCCACGTGCCAGGGCTGCCCCAGCTGGCTGTGCCTTGCCCCTCGCTGGCCGCGCCGCACACCCACCTGGTCTCCTTGCTGGGGCCGCATGAGTGAGACTCGGTCGTACTGGCGCCGCAGCAGCGCCCACAGTGCGTCCAGCCGGCCCTGTGGGGACACAGCATGCTGGTCAGCAGGGAGCTCCCCTCCCCTGGCACAAGGGCTGCCCAGGGGTATCCTGGGCACGTGGATGCCACAGCCAAGCACCGCTTCCTTGGAGTCAGACAAGCAGAGTGTAAGCCTGGGCTGTGTCCCCCCTCAGCCACTGTGGTGCTGCTCCCGCCCACCTGGAGTGCCACACAGGAGTGGTGCTTTGTTTGCCATGGTTTAGGCTGAATGCCCCCATGTCCACCTGGAGTTTGTCCCACATAAATACCTTTGTTTTACAGCACATACGTGGGCTCTGCTGGGCTGTGCCACACGGTGAGTCCCAAGTGCTGTGCGGGCAGCAGGTTCACTGCAGGTGTGCAACTGCCTGTGCAGGACACACCCAGCGGCTCTGCTGCTGGTTAGGGGCATCCCACTCTGCATGGGTGGCTCCAGAGCTTGCCTGTGTGTCTGAACAACATGGCTTCAGGGCTTTCTGGGGGTCACAAAGGATTCACAGGGACTTGGGAAGACAGAAGTATCCAGAGTCCCAGCCTCACCAGTGTGTTATCTGCTCCTAACGCCTTAAAGCAAGGTATTTACAGATCCACGCTCGGTTTGTAAGGAGTGCTTGGGATGTGTTTGCAGGTGACTCACGGTACCATTATTATGAGCCAGATAGAACAATTTGCTTTTTGTCAGGCTTCTTGCATTATATTTGTTTTATAAATTTTTTTGCTTTTCTTGATTTGTAATGACAATGGGTGTTTAAAATTTAGTGTAACAGCTACAAACCATGTTGTTTTGGGTTTAATTAGCTCTACTAAGCCAACAAAGCCCCCACAGATTTTCATGCTCTCACTGTACAGTACATCCCTTTTTAGGGGAAGGCAAACAGAACGTGGCAGTAATGATCAAGTACTGCATTTAGTGCTACAAACTGCTCCTGCCATTCCTGCTGAGTAGGTGTTCCCTTTGAGCATAGCACATTACACTTGACTGGGAACACCTGGAAAGTAATGAACAGCTCAGCCTGCATAAGGCACACAGAATCCAGTCTTTTGTAATAAATCATACCAAGGATTGAAAAGATTACCTTGATTGGCGTGTACCATTTCTGCTGCATGGCTGGTGAGGTAGGCTTTGGTTTAGGTGGTTTAGGGTGAAAAAGTTCTTCTGGTTCTTCTGGGAGTTTCACCACAGCATTCTTTGCTTTTTCCAACCTGGCCCCTTCTTCTGTGGAGCCTTTGTCGCCCCAGCGCACCTGAGGATAGGCAGAATTCAGGTGTGAGTCCACTGCAGGGCAGGGAAACAGCTGCAAATAGCAGAGGGAGCTGAACAAGGATAAATTTGGAAGAGGTTCTGGATAAACAAGAGAGGAGGTACTGAGGAGAACATTATCTCTTCATTTATGATAATATTCTTAGTTAAATGTTTGTAAGTAAGTCTCAGTAGTGGAAAGTCAAAAGAAATACTGAAAGAAAATCCTATCATGCTTCACACAGGCTGTACAGAAGACAGGGAATCTGGGAAATCTTCTCTAAGTAATGACATAAAAATGTAATTTCCAGTTCTAATTTATCCTAAACTGCCAGACCTTAATCTGGGACCCACAAAAGCCAAGATTTCTGGCACCCAGGTTTCCTAAGCCAGAGAGTATTTGAGAACCCCAGTGTAGCTCCAATGTGATGCTTAGGCAGGTTTAAGTATAAGCTCCTTGAACCTGCTCAGGTTTCCATGTTGTCCTGCAGGACTGGAGAAATGCAGGTGAAGCAGTCTAACCTGCCTGAGTGAATGTAGAACAGGTAGCAATGTGTATGTTTATCAGTGCTACAAGTATGTAAAACATATACAAAGAGTTGAAAGAGAAGGAAACCTCGGGTATCACTGTTGGGGAGGCAGGCACGTGTTCCCACTTCCATGAAGGCTGTACTCACTGTGCTCTGCAGAGGAAACAGACGGAAAAACCTTCCCTCTGAGAGGGCTGATTCGTCTTGCTGCAGGAATCCTATTTCACCTTGGAACTGAAAGCACTGTGCAGCATTCTGAGCAGGGCTGTTTGCTGTACTGCACGCAGAAACAAGCCTGGACAAGGCTGTTCCCTTCACATCCCAAAAGGAACAGCTAAAAGCTATGGCTGGAGTTTGAAAGTTCTTAGTGAAACTGGCCTGGATCATTTCAGCAAGACTTTCCACAATCGTGCCATTTGCTGTGATCTGGCCTGCAAGGAGGCCTTTGTAACACCCCTGCCTTTCACTGTGATCAATGGTACATCTACAGCAGTTGTTACATGGTTGCTGAAATGTACTCTAAACCATTCTGTTAAAACTGTTAAAACCATTTAGAGATAGAGGGTGGATCCCTCACTGAAAAAATTATCTTCTCCTTCAGACGGAAGTCACTTCACCCAGAAGAAAGCAGAATTGGTAAAGTCTGACCACCCAATTTTGACATAAAAAGGAATTAACCGTAATGGATGGAGTCTGGCAATGACATTACAAAACTTTAAAGCAATGCCAAAATACAGAGCTAGGAAGAGCAAGCAGCACTACCCAAGCTATCTGGGACTGTCACAGAGGGGTAAAGCTAGTGGGGAAGGCAGGAGTGCATGGGTAACTACCCCAAAAGGGAGCACCGGAGTGGGAAGTGGAAGGGTGCGGGTTCAGTCCCTCCTTTTCTCCATACAGGGAGGATGCCGGAGGAATGGCAGAGGAACAGAAGACAGAGAAGCAATAAAAATCAGACAACTGCACTGCCACATGGACTGCAAACGTGGAAGAAATGTCATGACTGGTCCAGCAAGTTTATCGCTGGCTACAGCACAGGAACCACCTTTAAGTGCCAGGTAAGGAACAACCTCCCTCGGAGTGTGTTTGGTTTTTTCTCATCTCTGCCCTGATTCCCCAAAGGAGGTGCGTGCTCTCCTGAGCCAGGGATGGCAGTGAGGCCTGTCCTGCTCTCCCAACAGCCTGAGCCCCTTTTCCCAGCCCCAGTCACAGACAGTGCAGGGCAGAGGTGAAGTTCCCCAGTCAAACCCAGAGGCACTGACCATCGGTGCCCACCCAAACCTATCAGTGCTCTGGGGTCCCCAGGGACGGACAGAACCACAACCTCACAGAAGGGGGGCCTTTCAAGGGCCCATGATGGTGCTGGCAGCAGTCTCAGTTGGTTTAAATCTTTAGTCCTTAGTCTTGCACAAAAATCCTACCACAGATGAGGTTTTCTAACCTATTCATCAGTTTCTGCTCGTTTGCATGTTTGCCATGGGCTGAACATGCATTTTTTGGTGGTCCTGATGTCACTTGTGTTCATGAGGTTTGTGCTCCATTGTGCAAGATCCCATTTAGACTGGAATGGCTTAAACCTTGGAACCCCTCCTGGAGCCCCTCCTGGAGGCTATCATGGTTCCCCTCAGAAATTCAGGCTGGTAGATCTTGATGTTGGTAAGCATTTCCTAGTTTGCTTCTGAAAAACACTGCACAAAATGTTTTCTTTTTGTGAAATCTGAAGCTCTTCTAACTTAGCAATTCTGAACTGCTGGAGAAAACGCATATAAGCAACACAGCTTCAAACCTGCATGTTCTGCTGCTGCATTTAAAAAGTACTCAAGCAAAGCTGATTAGGCCAATACCTTTAAAGTTTCATCAAGACACCTCAGGATGGCCTAGGTGGGTGTTTCAGACAGAGACAGCTTCCTGGACTGCAGTTAAGAACTGCTTTGCACTTTCCATAAAGGCTGACTTGACTATAAAACCTGCCATAAGGATGCGCCCATAAGGATGCACATTCTTCATTCTGTTTTAATTAACATGATGCTATCATGTCTCTTCAAAGACAGGCTCTGTTGTCACTGCGAGTCCCTCTGGGATCAAGCCTCTCCTCAGCGTCACCATTGTCAGCGCATTTGGCTGGCCCACACTTAGGGGACTTATGTTTCACTGTAATTCCTTCCAAAACACGCAGAAAAGGCTCTCACTCTCTCTCTCTCATTAGCTTGATAGAAAGAGCATGTCTTGAGGCAGCTATTTAAAGTCCCAGTCAAATGGAAGTACTGAAAGCTGTTCTTTCTGAGGCAAGGTCAGAATTGTTCGATATGGTAACAAATTTTCCAAGGTTTATGCCAGTGGGAAGACAAGCACCCATTATGGCCTTGTATTTTCAGTGCACTTTCAAGTCTTTGTTTCCACACTTGCAGCCTCAGAGAGCTCGTGTTTGAGGGAACTGCCATCTCCAGATGATACCAACCTCCATCCTCTTAATTCCCCCAACTCCTCGTCCACCATAGTAGGAAGCGTCCACCGTGGGCCACTTCTTGGAAGGCAAGGGCTCTGGTTCTTCTTCCTGTGAGTACGTTCAAATGATGTTTACTTTAAAAAGATACACACACACACACACACACACACACACACAGAATGTCTTTTCAGTATATTTCACTGGAGTTCACAGAGTGTACCCTGTTGGTTGTGAACAGGGCACAAACACTGAGGACAGCAGAGCCTCCAGGGCATTACTGAAGAGGAAAAGAAATTCCCTTTAAAGGGGAATTCCTCGGTGTCTGGAATGCCAAAGCTAGGGGAAAATGCTGCCCAAGTCCTACATGAATCCTTAGATGTTGTACAAGGGCTTTTCAGTCTTTCTGCTTTCACTGCAAAACAGGAAAAACAATGTCCAGATATCTTGCGATAAAGGCTCAAAATGTTTCTGTGGATCTGGGCTTCATTCAGGGCACACTGAGCTGAGACAGAGCAGAGATCTGGACTTTGGCCACCCTGTTCTCCACTGAAGGCTTTCCCCTGGGCAGTCCTTTCTCCTGCAGCACCCAGATAAGGAGCCGGACACAAGGAGCACCGGGAAGCACCGGAGTGGTTCCCTGTGAGCAGTGTGTTAAGATTAGCACCAGCAGACCTTACATACCTCTTTTGGGGCTGGCGGGGGTGGAGGGGGATCCTTGATGACCTGAAAGAGCCAAACACAGAAGAGAATAAGGTGCTGCACTGGCAGCAGCCAAAAGGCAACAGAACATGGTAAGAGTGAACTGTTTCCATCCGAGCCCCCACGTCTCCTGGTGTGCTGGCAGCCGCTGCTGCCTGGTCCCCTGAGCAACCATCATCGAGGCCTTCTGGAAATTAACACCATCCGTCTGACAGAACATGCCATCCCTGGCCTGGAGACTCTCTGGGCAGACGTGTCTGCCACCGTGCTTCCTGGCCGGATGAGCCTCAGCCACTCCAAGGAACAGCCAGCGACAAGACCCCACACAGTCCATTAGCAATCTCGGAGGAAAAGCATCCAAGGCCTGTGTGAGGTCCTGTGCAGCCGTGGGCCAAGCTGCTGCTGCTGGTGCCATGCTGCTGGCTAGTCTCTGGCCCAGTGACAAGTGTGAAATGCCTTCTGGTGACTCAGGCTTCACCTCTGGATGTCCCAGACGCTTCCGCAGCTCTCGCATTTCCCAGCTCCCAGCTCCATGACTGCAGTGCCTGCACTGCAGTCACACTCCCACACTTCTGACACTGCTCCTGGTGAGGCCCACTCCCAGGATCATTTCTTCTTACACCTCTATTTAAATCTTTCCCTACAGTCTCTTCCCATTCCCTTTGTCATACCCACACTGTAAAGCTCAG
Organism: Atrichornis clamosus; assembly: GCA_013400975.1. Classification (NCBI taxonomy): domain Eukaryota; kingdom Metazoa; phylum Chordata; class Aves; order Passeriformes; family Menuridae; genus Atrichornis; species Atrichornis clamosus. The sequence goes on along the minus strand of WBMZ01001775.1, from coordinate 4,294 downwards.
AGAGTGCCCAGCACTGACAGTCCCGGGAGGGAAGCGGGAGGCAAGGATTTGGCTGAAAACTGATTTGGCTGGAAACTGAATATGCATAGCTGCTCCTCCACAAGAAAAGCAGGTTTGTAAGCTAAAAATAAGTTCTTTGGTGACATCGAGCCAGTTTTGGGCCTTGAGTATTGTCTAGAAATGACTAAAAAATACACCATGAATATAAAGGAGTCTGTTCCTGCTATGCCTTGATATTACACAAACACATCCAAAACTGTTCATGCTCACAAGCACCCACATCTAATACAGGATTAAGTACCTTAATTGAAATATGCCTTATTTTATTCCCTCTGTGCTATTAATTATAGTACTTTCATTAACCACTGCCTGTAAACAGCAGTGATACATGAAACAAACGTATTTCTCCTGACCAATAATCAAGAGTTTTCCATCTTGATTTACGTTTCAGCTCTCAATGCCACTAAGATAGTTACTACTTACTGCCTAAACAGGCTGTGGACTTTCAGCACTGGATACAGGAATTCTGCCCTGTAGGAGAAATTAGTTATGGCACCCCTGGAATCAGTTTTCCACAGCCCTTCAGGTTTAAGATATGGGATTGTTCATCAGGCAAGCTCAGCATGCCTTGGGTGGATTGAAAAGTGAACTGTGGATTTTCACTGGACACCCCTTTGCTGCGATGATATTGCAAAAACGTGCCAGAAATTACTTCTCTTTAAATAGCTGTGAACACTTTTTCTTCCCAGCCATCAGGAGTTCCCAGAATACTTAACAGAAATTAAGTATTTAATTAGTGAAACATTCCTGAGAGCCACACTGCCATTACTACCCTAACTTTACAGGAAGTGGCAACACAGAGAGATCATGGGACAGATCCTGAGAGATACCTGGATGCTGAGCAGGATCTTCCAAAGCCTGCAGATGTTTAATTCTCACTTAAAGCAAGTAAGAGACTGGATGCACTTTGCATCAATGAAGGGCCACCTGATTTAATTTCTGTCCTTGTTTCCCTTTTGCCTGTCTCTAACCATTATCCCAAAACAATGTATTTCTCTGCCAGGCCTGCAAGCTGTACAGGAGAAAGTCCTCCTAGGGAGCAGATTTGTATAAACCCATACGAAATGGCATTGTCCCTCCCCTGTCTATACCTGTGCCACCCTGAAACCTGACATCTGCCTGAGCACAGACAGCTTTGCCCAGCAAACCTCTCAGGGATGAGAGATGGAATTCCCATGGGTCTTGCACTCGTTCGGATGTAAGAATCACAATTTCCACCCTGAACAATCAAGGGAAACCTGACTTGTTGACCTCACTGTGGCTTCCAAAGGCAATAGTCAATGGCTGCATTTGCTTGTCTCCCCGAGCAGAGCATCTAATCCTGTGCCAGCTCCTGAACTCCCTGAAGTTTGAGGCGAAATTCAGTTTAAAGCCAAGCAATCCATTAATTAGCTGTTATTTCTAATGGCTTCAGAAAATGAAACTTGTTTTAAAAGTGACAGTGGTGTGAGAAAATAATCTGCTTTGAGTAGCAGCTCCTCACCCCGCTGACAGCACTAGAATGTCAATGCCTGCATCCTTATGCTTCCACAGGCTCTCACACTCACACACGAATCACACGTGCACACGCAAGGATTATTTTCAATCGTGTGATATTCCAAGTGAAATCAGTAGAAAGCTGTTTATAAAGAAGAGAAATCTGAAGCACACGTGCAGCTCTGCATGAAGCTGCGCACAGAACTTTACATAAGAAGACCAGAGTATTGTAAATTAACTTTTCCTGAGCTGGATTTAGATTGTTTAAATGCAGAAGCCTCTGAATAATGCTGCTGTCTTATCATCCTCATGGAGAGATGGGTTGCTTCCTCAGTTTGTTTTGTTTTATCAGCAGCCTCTCCAGGCAAGACTCCCTCTCATTTAATGAGTTGCAAAGAATGAAGGTTTGAGTTTGGAGAAGAGCTGATTTCTTTAAAAAAATAATTTAAAAAAAAGAAGAAGAAGCTGGTGCTTGAGGCAGTGGTGCCTCTAATCCACTCGTTAACACTTCCCTGCTGCTCCACGATGTGGGCATTAGGAGGTGTCAGCATGGAGCCTGCAGCCAGCTTGCTACAATCATATATTCCATAGCGAGGGACAAGTGACAGAACTGTCACAGTGAAATCCTTGAAAGCAGGGGGACAAGGAAGGAAAAGGAAGAGGAGTCCCCCTGCCCCACGCTCTGAGTGTCCATGGGCCTCACAGCATGGACCACTGCCGAGACCGAGCCCCAGCCAGGATGGAGCTCAGCCCGCGGGCAGGGTGCAATGCACCTGCCTGGCTCCAGACATTTGTTCCGCCCACAACACCCTATACCTCTCTTTTCCATCGGATTCTGACTCCTATGCTCCTGCTCTTTGTTCGAGGAAGCCAGGCACTGCACTCTGCCAGGGAGGCAAACCAAGAGGAAGGGAAGAGCAAATCCTGCCTGGCCCTAATGCTGCCCCTCTTCTCAAGAATACTGCCCCAAAGCCCAGGACTGCTAAGCCACAAGTGGCCCTTCCAGGTGATGTCCAAGCCTCAGGAGCAGGTGAGAAGGGCAGGAACTGAGGCACAGCACGAGGAGCCAAGGAATGGCCCGAAAAACCAAAAGGAAGGATCAGTATTTGGCAGTAGGTTCAGCGCAGCAATGTGTGGGTTTGGAACTCAGCTTTGGTGTAGCAAAGAGGCCTAAAATTACCTGTTCTTTTAAAGAAACAAATAGTATCCACAAGAGGCGTGAGGAAACACAGAGGACACAAACATTGGAAGAGCTATGGTTTTATATGGCTGGAAATTAATACTATAGAACTATCCAGTGGATTTCTTAATGCAGCAGTTTTCACTTGTGAAGCTGGTTTAGGAATCAAAGCTAGGTTATTTAAAATAAGAAAATCAGGAACTTGCTTCTTACTGATTTCCAGTGCTCCTTTTCCATAGGGAGGCTCACAGTATAAAATAAAGTGGAGGAAAGGTGACTAAGAGAAAGCTCCCTGCCTGGATTTCCCTTGTGCCTGTGCTGTTGAGAACAAGACAGAAGAGAGGCTTTTTGTCCTCACCTCAGAAACCCCAGACCGTGAGCGTGCAGATGAAGGCTGAGGATTTCCTGCCCTTGGACAGCCTGGGGCCTGATGGACCCCCTGGATTATGAGGGCTGCAGCACGGTCAGGTGAGAAGGCCAGTTCCTCTCTGCCCCACATTCCACAAGACCCAGAGAAGACCAGGAATGCAGACCAGTCTGGAAGCAATCTCCACTTCCCAAGTCCTCCACATTGTCCTTGAGGTGGATGAATGATAAACTTCACCCATTTCACCCCCCACAACAAGGAATGGCAGGAGTCAAGTGACCAGCACCATTGATGCTGGGGTGAGGATAGAGAGTGCACTCAGATAAAGAGATGGATGTGTGCAGGGATTATGAAAACAATAAGGGATTTCCAACATAATGGACTACAAATAGCAATTTTAGTGATAGCACTTTCAAAGTGGTCCTTGATTTCAGGCTAACATCTGCACACCATTATGGCCACCCCACTTCCAGTAACATCACCGTGCTGGTGCTGGTTCCTGTGTGTGTAACTCACAAACAGGCAGGGACTCTGCCCGGAGTGCAGCCCCAGTGCTGGAGCTGGTCATCCCATCCCTTTCCTGCCTGTCACAAGCTCCCCCAGAGCTGGCTCATGTCCCATGCTGCTCCCCCGTCACTTAACCTGTTTCCTGCAGGATCTGTGTTTCCAACCTGTGACTCAGGATGCAGGGGCTGCTCCCTACGGTCTGTACTCACCACTTTGCAGCAGAGGGGCCAGAACCACCAGAGCAGGCCGAGTGCCACCAGCAGCAACAGCACGAGGACGGCAATGAGCGCTGCCACGCCACTGGACTGCAGAGACAGCAGGGACAGCGTCAGTGCCACATCACACCCACTTGCGCCAAAAGCCAGCAATAGTTCTGCTCAAGTCAGGGGGTTCATTCTGATGTAAAACTCACATAAAACTGATAGCCCTGAGATCAGAATGAGGCCCAGCTTGAGGAAAAGAGAGAGTCCATTGCCTGCTAAGGAATGAGCCATTGGACTCAGACAGGGGAAGTCTCATCCTAAGCCTGTGGATGAGAAGTGCCTTTCTCCTCCATGAGGACACAGGTCTGTATGGACTGGGGGGCATGAGGGGAGATTTTAAGGCATTTCTACCAACAGTACACATCTAAGGCTTTTATGCTGATTGCCCACACACCTGTACAGACTGTGGCACGCGGACTCCCTGCACCATGCTGTTGGAAC